>WSYQ01001101.1:0-79363 GCA_011426435.1 Lysiphlebus fabarum
AATATTAATACAAAATAATGGTAATGCATTACTTGTTGGTATTGGTGGTTCTGGTAGAAGTTCATGTTCAAAACTTGCAACAAGTATTTGTGAATATATATTACATCAAATTGAAATAACAAAAACATATGGACAAAATGAATGGCGTGATGATTTAAAAAAATTATTATTAAAAGTTGGTTGTGATGGTAAATCAACTGTATTTTTATTTTCTGATAATCAAATAAAAGATGAATCATTTGTTGAAGATATTAATATGATACTTAATACTGGTGATGTACCAAATATATATAATAGTGAAGATAAAGCTGAAATATTAGATAAAATGACAAATTCAATACGTGATGATAATGATAATAATAATAATAATAATAATAATAAAAAAATTGAATTAACACCAATAACATTATATAATTTATTTATTGAACGTATTAAAAAATATCTTCATATTATTATAACAATGTCACCAATTGGTGATGCATTTCGTAATCGTATTAGAATGTTTCCATCATTAATTAATTGTTGTACAATTGATTGGTATATGCCATGGCCATCTGATGCACTTGAAAAAGTAGCAACAGTATCATTTAAAAATCTTAATATTAATGATGATATTAAAACAAAATGTGTTAATATATGTAAAAGTTTTCATGTTAGTGTACAAAAAACAAGTGATGATTATTATCGTATTAAAAAAAGAAAAAATTATGTAACACCAACAAGTTTTCTACAATTAATAAAATCATTATATATATTATATGATAAAAAAGTTGAACAAATAACATCACAACAAAATCGTTATGAAATTGGTTTAGAAAAATTAGATTTTGCTGCTGGACAAGTTGCAATTATGCAAAATGAATTACATGCATTACAACCAAAATTAATTGAACAATCAAAATTAAGTGATAAATTAATGATTAAAATTGAACAAGATACTGTTAATGTTGAAGCAAAAAAAGAAATTGTTGCTGCTGATGAAGCATTAGCAAATGAAGCTGCTGCTGCAGCTCAAGCAATTAAAGATGATTGTGAAAGTGATCTTGCTGAAGCAACACCAGCTCTTGAAGCAGCATTATCAGCTCTTGATACACTTAAACCAGCTGATATTACAATTATTAAATCAATGAAAAGTCCACCTGGTGGTGTACGTCTTGTTATGGAAGCTGTTTGTGTATTAAAAGGTGTTAAACCAGAACGTGCACAAGATCCATCTGGTCAATTAATTGATGATTATTGGCCAGCATCAATTAAAGTACTTGGTGATATGAAATTTTTAGAAACATTAAAAACATTTGATAAAGATAATATACCACCATTATATATGAAAAAAATACGTGAAAAATTTATGAATGATAGAAGTTTTCAACCAGAAGTTATTAAAAAAGTATCAACTGCTTGTGAAGGTTTATGTAAATGGGTACGTGCTATGGAAGTTTATGATAGAGTTATTAAAGTTGTTGCACCAAAAAAAGCTATGTTAGCTGAAGCTGAAGGTGAACTTGCAATACAAATGGAAACATTAACAGCTAAAAGAAATTTATTACAAGAAGTATCAGATAAATTACAAACACTTAATGATGAATTTGCTGAATGTATGAGAGAAAAAAAAAAACTTGAAGATCAAATTGAACATTGTATACAAAAATTAGATAGAGCTGAAAAATTACTTGGTGGTTTAGGTGGTGAAAAAACAAGATGGAATGAAACAGCTAAAAATCTTGGTTCAAGTTTATATAATATTATTGGTGATGTATTAATTGGTTCTGGTATTATTGCATATCTTGGTGCATTTACTGTTGAATTTAGAAATAATTTAATAAATAAATGGCATTTAGAATGTAAAAATATTAATATACCATGTAGTAATAATTTTTCATTATCTAATATACTTGGTGAACCGGTTGAAATAAGAGAATGGATGATAAATGGTTTACCAGCTGATAATTTTTCAATTGAAAATGGTATTATTATTAAAAATTCTGAACGTTGGCCATTAATGATTGATCCACAAGGACAAGCAAATAAATGGATTAAAAATATGGAAAAACAAAATAAATTAAATATTATTAAATTAACTGATTTAAATTATGTTAGAATTATTGAAAATTCTATACAACTTGGTATTCCAATATTAATGGAAAATATATTACAAGATATTGATCCAATACTTGAACCAATATTATTAAAAAATATATATAAACAACAAGGTGTATTATATATTAAATTTGGTGATAATATATTAGAATATAATGAAAATTTTCGTTTTTATATAACAACAAGACTTAGTAATCCACATTATTTACCAGAAATTTCAGTTAAAGTAACATTATTAAATTTTATGATAACACCACAAGGTTTACAAGATCAATTACTTGGTATTGTTGTTGCTAAAGATTTACCAATACTTGAAGAAAAAAAAAATCAATTAATTATTGAAGGTGCTAATAATAAAAAAATATTAAAAGAAATTGAAGATAAAATATTACAAGTATTATCATCATCAGAAGGTAATATATTAGAAGATGAAACAGCTATTAAAATATTATCATCATCAAAATTATTATCAGAAGATATACAATCTAAACAAAAAATAGCTATTAATACAACAATTGAAATTGATAATGCTAGAAATTGTTATAAACCAGTATCACATCATGGTTCAATATTATTTTTTTGTATAACTGAATTATCAAATATTGATCCAATGTATCAATATTCATTACCATGGTTTATTAATCTTTATACAATATCAATTATAAATAGTGAAAAAACAAATATACTTGATGATAGAATAAATAATTTAAATAATATATTTACTAAATGTATTTATCATAATGTTTGTCGTTCATTATTTGAAAAAGATAAATTAATATTTTCATTAGTATTAACAATTGGTATACTTAAATCAAAAAATGTAATACAAGATGATTTATTATCATTTTTATTAACTGGTGGTATTGCATTAGATAATCCATATAAAAATCCAGATACAAAATGGTTAACAGATAAATCATGGTCAGAAATTGTTAGAGTATCATCATTAAATGGTTTAACAGAATTAAAAAATTCTATTATAAATAATACAATTGAATGGAAAAATTATTATGATTTAAAAAATCCACAAGATTATAAATTTCCATATCCATTTGATAATATTAATAATAATGATTTAAAAAAACTTGTTATATTACGTTGTATTAGACCTGATAAAATAGTATCATCAGTACAATTATTTATATCTGAAAATATGGGACAATTATTTATTGAACCACCACCATTTGATCTTCAAGCATCATATAATGATTCATCAAATATAACACCATTAATATTTATATTATCACCAGGCTCAGATCCAATGGCTGGATTAATTAAATTTGCTGAAACACATGGTATATTAAAAAAAAATTTATTAACAATATCACTTGGACAAGGACAAGGACCATTTGCTGAAACAATTATAAATCGTGCAATAAAAAGTGGTGAATGGATTGTATTACAAAATTGTCATCTTGCTGAATCATGGATGAAAGAACTTGATAGAATATGTGATGAAATTATAATACCAGATAATACTAATGAAAAATTTCGTATATGGTTAACAAGTTATCCATCAAAATCATTTCCAGTATCAATATTACAAAATGGTATTAAAATGACAAATGAACCACCAAAAGGATTAAAACAAAATTTATTAAAAAGTTATTTAAATGATCCAATATCAGATGATAAATTTTTTAATAATTGTTTACAAATTAATGAATGGAAAAAATTATTATTTTCATTATGTTTTTTTCATGCTGTTGTACAAGAAAGAAGAAAATTTGGACCACTTGGTTGGAATATACCATATGAATTTAATGAATCAGATTTACGAATAAGCGTATTACAATTACAAATGTTTTTAAATGAATATAATAATGTACCATTTGATGCATTATTATATTTAATTGGTGAATGTAATTATGGTGGACGTGTTACTGATGATAAAGATAGACGTTTGTTAAATTCATTATTATTAAATTATTATAATGAACAAGTTATTGATAATAATGATTATATATTTTCACCAAGTGGTTTATATAAAATTCCAGATGATAGTAGCTATGATGGTTGTTTAAAATATATTAAAACATTACCAATTAATCCTTTACCAGAAGTTTATGGTTTACATGAAAATGCTGATATAACTAAAGACAATAATGAATCAATGCAGTTATTAGCTGGTGTTTTATTAACACAAACACAAATAAGTGTTGGTGGTGGTGGTGGTGGTGATGATAGTGATGAAGGTGAAGATAATAATGAAATTATGGTATCAAAACTTGCTGCTGATATATTAATAAGAATACCAGAACAATTTAATACAAGTTATGTTTCAGAAAAATATCCAGTACTTTATATGAATAGTATGAATACAGTATTAAGACAAGAATTAATTAGATTTAATAAACTTATTGAAATTATTAAAATAAGTTTAATAAATATACAAAAAGCTATTAAAGGACAAGTTGTTATGTCAACTTCACTTGAAGAAGTTTATTCAAGTATGAGTATTGGTAAAGTTCCAAATGTATGGAATAAAAAATCATATCCATCATTAAAACCACTTGGTAGTTATATCAATGATTTATTAATAAGAATTGAATTTTTTCAAAAATGGATTGATCATGATGCACCATTAGTATATTGGATATCTGGTTTTTTTTTTACACAATCATTTTTAACTGGAGTATTACAAAATTATGCAAGACAACATAAAATTCCAATTGATCATTTAGATTTTGAATTTGAAATATATCATGAGACAGATATTCATGCTCCTTCATATGGTGTTTTAACTGAAGTAATTTATTTTTTATTATTTTAATAACTTGTTGTTTGTTAAAAAAAAAATAATAATAATTAAATAAACAATTTTTTTTTGTGTTTTTATAGGGCTTATTTTTAGAAGGAGCAAGATGGAATAAAGAAACAAGACAACTAGATGAATCATTACCAAAAATAATGTTTGATTATTTACCAATAATTTGGTTAAAACCAGGAATAAAAGCAAATTTTATTTCTTCACCATCATATGCATGTCCAGTTTATAAAACTAGTGCAAGAAGAGGTGTCCTAGCAACAACTGGACATTCATCAAATTTTGTTATGTATATTTTATTTTCAACAAATATTAAAGAAACTCACTGGATCAATAGAGGTGTTGCCTGTTTGACTCAACTTGATGATTAACTATTCACAAATAAATATATTTATTAAATAAATAAATAAATAATAATAATAATAAATATTAATTTTATATAGGTATATACCTATATATATTTTTTTTTGAAAAATAAAAAATGGCGTCGCTTATCATTACAAGAACTCTACTCTACCGACATGGTGTTGTTGTTTTTTTTTTTTTTTTTATATTTTTATTTGTTTTTATTATGACAGGTTTGATGACATTTAAACAAACTTAAATAAACAAATAATTAAATAATTAAAATATACCTATAATTAAATTCTTTTAAATAAATTAAATTAAAATATACTATTTATTACATTTTTTATTAATTATTTAAAAGATAAATATAAATAAATAATTAAAAAAAAAAAATCAACATGTCTTCTGTATAATATCCGGTTATTTTTCCAGAATAAATACGTCATATCCGTAAAAGATGGCAACAACAGTATCATCATAACACGAGGTCAATCAAGCCTCCTAAACCTCGAAATTATGGATTTATTATTAAAATTAAAAGTTGAACATATTATTTAATAATTAAAATATAAACAATTAATAAAAATATTGATATAAAATATATTTTAATTATATATTTTTAAATAATAATATATATTTTTAATATATTTAAATAAATAAATTTGTGTCACGTGGTGGCCACCCACGTTTCCCAACATTTGTGGGTAAACAAGAAAAGACTAAACAAAAATCATCATCTATACACACACGCACTTATTATTATTAATAATATATTAAATATACCTATTAGTATATATATATATATATAAAAAAAATTATTTATATATATATGTATTAGTTGAGTTGTTTAGTGTTCATACAAATTAATCACTCTTTTATATATATATATATATATTATATAGGTTTTATTATAATTATTTTTTTCAATAAAAAAAGAAAAAATACAAAAGGATAAATACAAGGTAAGAGAAAGATAGATAAATAATAAATATTTCTATTTTGATTATATTTTACCGGTTAATGTTGTTAATTAACAATAAAATATGTTAATAAAATAAACACAGTTATGAAAAATTTATTTAAAAAAGAAAAAAAAACGTGGTTTATCTAATAACAATTCAATATTATTTAAAAAAAAAAAGTAATATAAATATAAAAAAATATGTAAAATAGAAAATAAAAAAAAACGTGAATAAAAGTGGACCAAAAACATTTCAATGTTTTTAATACTTATTAGTACATTTATATATATAAAATTATAAAATTAAACATAATAATAATAATAATAATAATAATAATAATAACAAGACCAATGATAATAATAATATTTATGTAGCATCACTTGAGAATATTGTTTTTATTTGATAGTGTGTGAGTTCGATAGGAAAAAAGTGGAAAAAATATAACCGGGGACAACAGGGTGGGCCGGCCATATTACGTGAAGAAATATATTAAGAGAGAGAGAATTATTACAAAAAAAAGTTTATTATTTGTCAGTAAGGTAGTATTAAAAATATGTATATACAAAATAACACATACACACATACATTAACATAAAAAGAAAAAAAAATAAGCGCGTGATTTTTTGTTAAAAAAAAATAAATAAAAACAAATATATTTAAAATAATAATAATAACAATATAAATAAATAAACCACATTTTTTTTGTCTATAATTTAGCTTGATTAGTAATAATTATTGTATATATAAATTAATTTTTTTTTTTATATCAAAAAAAGTATTGGTTCTTGGTTGTTGTTTTTTTTTTTTTTTTAAATTTTTTTATTATTTTTTTTTGTATTTATTTCCCCTCACTTGGCTAGCTGCGTGAGTGCGTGTGTGCACGTTGTGCTATAGCCTCTCGGCATCGTAACGCCTGATCCGTAAATATAAATATAAATTTCAAGTAAATAATCAAAAAAATAATTAATTAATAATTAGTGTTGTGTGATTATTTAAATTAATATATATTTATAATTGTAAATAAAAAATGTGTAGAAAGTTTTATTATTTAATAAAAAATATAATTAAATAAATAAATGGCTGAAAATAAAAAAATAAATAAATAAATATACACATAGACATATGCAGGATATATATTTACATGTATTTATATCTATATATAAAAAAAATAGGATTTAAAAACAAAAAAAAAAAAAAGGATTATAGATACATGTATATATCAGTGAATATAATATAAGGTGTACATACAATATAAATATAGGTATATATATATTTTTGATTTTTTTATTGAAAGGCCACGATGTCGTTTACGGATCGTGCAGAGGAAAACGACGCGTGGGCGCTACTTGCCCTAAAAGCAACACCATCAACACAACCGGCAAATCAAACAAAAATGCAGTGGAATCAAGAATCAAAGGAATCAAAAGAATTAAAAGAATCAAAGGAATCAAAGGAACCAATTGCACGTTTAGAAGGACGTGAATTTGAATATATGGTACGAGAAAGACGTATTACAATTGGACGTAATAGTAGCAGGGGCAAAGTTGATGTTAATATGGGACATTCAAATTTTATATCAAGACGACATTTGGAAGTATATTATGAACATCCAAATTTTTTGATGATTTGTCATGGTAAAAATGGAGTATTTATTGGTGGTACATTTCATCGTAAAAGTGCACCAGCATTTCAATTACCAAAACAGTAAGTTATTATTTATTTATTTATTTAAAACAATATGTAAACAATTTTTAACATAATTATTATTATTATTGATCATTATGTCAACTCATTGACTGATTGATCCTTTTTTTTTTTTATTGAAATTTATTCTTAATGTATTTTTATTAAAAAAACAAACTTGCATCATTTATTATTAATGACTATATAATTTTTATTAATTTAAGATAAATTATTTTATCTCATTTTAGATCTTTGATCAAATATTATTGTGTCATTTTTTTTTTTTTTTAATTTTATTTTTTGTAGGTATGATGTAATACACCTAGAGAGATGTATGTATTGCAGTTGTCTATATAAATAATAAAACTCTCAGTTTCATAGCAACACACAATGACCTTTCATATGAATCAATAATATTATTGTTTACATTTTGTTTGAAGTTTAAATCTTTGTTATTGTTTTTGTTATTTATATATTTGTTTATTTTTATTTATTTATTTATTTTTTTTTGACAGATATTTAATTTGATTTTTATTTTTTCATTTTATTTTTTAATATGTGTATATAGTTGTTAATTGTTTGTTTATAATAAAATACTCTTTTTTTTTTTTTTTTTTTCTAGATGTCAATTTAGATTTCCAAGTACAAATATACGTTTGGAATTTCAATCATTAATTGATGATAAAGATCATGGTAATGTTAATGTTAATAGAATAGCATCACCACCAAAACAACGTCAACTATTACCACCATTGCGTATTAATATACCTGATAATACAGGTTACAGTAGTCCATTTCCATCACCAACTGGTACAATAAGTGCTGCAAATTCATGTCCAGCAAGTCCACGTTCTGGTCAACTCAGAAGAAATGTTGCTGCTGATTTACATATGGTTGCAGCAGCTGTTGTTGATGATCCATATGGTGGTGATAGAAATCAAGAACAAGGACAAAGTACAAGTCATCATATGTCACCAGAATCTGCTAATGAAGCAAGATATCGTAATAATAATAATAATAATATTGGTCAAGGACCAAATGGTACATCAACACATTATGGTTCATCAAAAGATGATACTAAACCACCATATTCATATGCTCAATTAATTGTACAAGCAATTGCATCAGCAACAGATAAACAATTAACATTATCTGGTATTTATTCATATATAACTAAAAATTATCCTTATTATCGTACAGCTGATAAAGGATGGCAAAATTCAATAAGACATAATTTGTCATTGAATCGTTATTTTCTAAAAGTACCAAGAAGTCAAGAAGAACCAGGTAAAGGTAGTTTTTGGAAAATTGATCAACAATCAGAGATTAAACTCATTGAACAATCATTTAGAAGAAGAAGACAACGTGGTGTACAACAAGGTTTTCGTGCTCCATTTGGACCATCATCATCAAGGTAAGTTATTTATTTATTTATTTATTTTTTTCATATATAGGTATAAGTACCTACATTTATATTAATTATTCCTTTAGAAGTGCTCCACCATCACCATCTCATATTAATATGAGTGGAATTATGACACCTGAATGTTTAAGTAGAGAAGGTTCACCAGGTCCTGAATCTTATCCTGATAGTTCTGTAGCATCACCAGCTGGACAATTAACAAGTCAATCAGCACCTGGATCACCTGGACATCCTTATATTCCACCAGGTCCACCAGTTCAAAAAGGTCGTCTTATTCATCAAATTGGAGTTGTAACAAATGGTGTTAGTGGTGATCTACAACGAGATGGTTAGATAATTTAATTTATTGTTTTTTTATTTATTTATTTTTATTTCTTGTAATATTTATTAATATATTTATATTATATTATTTATTTTAGATAAATATATACCTGGTAATATTGTGGAGGAACAATCCTTATCGCCTGCTGGCCAATACAGTCCGGCACCTGTTATTGTACCTGCATATGGCTACAGGTAATATTTTGATTATTAATATTTTTAATAATAATATTCAAGTATTTTTATATATTTATATAAAATTAATATGTATTTTATTTTTTTATTTCCATTAGTAATAACTATGCTGGCCCTGACGCAGGCGTTGGGGAAAATAAACGTATACACGAGGATCCAGATAGTCCAGGTTCACCAGCACCTCTTGCAATTGTTGAAAGTCCAGAACCATCAGAATATCATTCAGGACAAAAACGTCAACGTATTAACGACACAGATGATCATTGAATTATTACGTTAGACTTCATATTCTTGTACCGTAGGACATTGTTATTACATTATTACTATTAATATTATTATTGATTTTTTTTTTTTTTCTTTTTTGTTCAATATATATTATTATAAAATTATCAGACGAATCGTCCGCTCGATATCGGTATTAACAAACGATGAGCTTTGTACGATTTTCAATAGAAAAAAAAAAAAAAGAAAATCAATTATTTGCATTCTTTTTTTTTTTTTTCTCAGAATCGTGTTTACATTTTAGACGTTAATAAAAAGTCTTGAAATGGCCGTGATATATTGTAAAATGTAGTAGTAATAATAATAGATTTTTTTTTTTTAATTTTGTTGTTTTTAATAAGTCCCAATTCAGTGATTAGATTATGTCAAATTTGATTATTAAAATAGTGTTTATTATTATTATTATTATTCTTTTTTTTTTTTTTTTTTATTTTTTTCCTCTTATATTTATAAAAAAAAAATTCAATATAAATTGATTTGTATTTTGTTTTGTGTTGTTAACGAGTGGATGATACGTCTGACTTACATCCTGCCCTAAAGGCCCTCGATGTTACCAAGTCTACTTAGTTACTCACAATAATAATTTAAATAAATATATAAATTTTATTAAATTCGTATTCTCTTAAGTATAAATACATATATATTATATATCCAAAAATATTTATTCCATTTTTGGAATTTTTATTATACAAAATTTTTAATAAATCATAACAAATGTTTAAAATTTTTGGATTAAATCAAGGTAACTTAACAACAAATTGACTGGTGACAAATGTTTTTTTTTATTAACACATTTTTAAATCATTAAATTTAAAATGAATAATAATAATGATAATTTAAAAACAAATAATATCAATTTATCAGCGTAATTATATTGGGAAAGTAATGTATAAAAAAAAATACAAAAACGTGAATTATAAATACAATCATCACCGACAAAAAGAAAAAAAAAAAGTATCACTATTAATTGTGTAAAAATATTATCACTTGAAAAAGAAAATAATTTTTATTATGTTATCTGTCTAAATGACAGTTGAAATATAGATAACCAAGCACCACTAAAAAAAAAAATTTAAAACGAACAAATATATATTATTAAAAAAAGAAAACTCATATATAATAATTGAAATTAGTGTAAAATAATTGTTTATTTTTTTCCCAATATAAATGCGATTTAATAATTTATCCGAGTACTCCATAAATTAAAATATTTTTAAGAGTACACAATAGATTATGCCAATTTGAACAAAAAAAAAAAAAATTAATAAAAACAAAAATATAAAAAGAGAAAAAAATTAATAAAATTAGATTTAACAAAAAAATAATTAAAAATAGTTATAGAATACTAGGATTTTGTATATACGTTTAAATTCATATATATTAAAAAAATATGGGGTACTCTGGAGTCCCCATCTTAGGTCCCAAGAAAAAAAAATATTTTAACCCCCCATGTCCCCCCTTATTTCTTATCAATTTTTTCCTCCCTATTTTTTTTTTTTTTAATCCACAGTTTAAGAATATAATATCTTTCTCTCGAATCTCCTGAATGACAGAAAAACTCAGGAACATAAAAAATTGCTACATCATAAATAACATTGATTTTAAAAAAAATATAATTACACATATATTGTATAAATTGTGTATAATATTATTAAGTGACAAGAAAAAAAAAATTGCAAATAAATAGATGAGTATTGGTTTTTAATGATAATTACTATTTTTCTTTTTTTTTTTTTTATATATATATGTGAAAAAAAAAAAAATGAGAGAGTGAATGAAAAGTTAAGAAAAAAAAAAAAAAAAAAAAACCAAATAAAGTTTAATAAAAAATATAGTATGTAAGCCAAGCAACCTCTATTTTTGTGACGATTAGCGTAATAACGTTAAAAAAATTTTAAAATTAAATTAAACAAAATGAAAAAAAAAAATAATTAATGCGCTCGAAGCGATCATGAATGTGTGCAGTGATAAAAAAGTTGAATTTTTTTAGGGTTTATTGTATTTAAAAAATAAATTTTTATTTATTTTTTTTTTTATATTAAAAAAATTACAATTCTTTGTTTCATTTATTAATAATATTATTACAATATTTTTTTTGTAACTATTATTATTATTTCAAAAATATTTTTTTATTGAAAAAAATTTATCGATAAATAATAAATTCATGTTTTTTTTATATAAAAAAAAATACTCAAATGAGTTTATTAAATAATTAAATTGTAAAAAAAGAATAATAATATAAAAATAATTGGAAATTAAATTTAAAAAGTATTTATATATTAATAAAAAAAAAATTAATAATTAAAATAAAAATAATAATGATGTGCTGAAAAAACCTGATATGTTTTTTTGTGGAAATTCGAGACTGTGCACGTACAATAATAACAAAATAAAAAATTATTAATTAAAAAAAAAAAAAAAGTTAATAAATGTACGCACGATCGTACAAATTGAAGGGGAAAATAAAATTAAAAAATAAAATTAAAAGTAAAAAAATAGGATAACAAAATAAAAAATAATAATCGTGTATTAACGATTTGAGCTGGTTATTTTGCCGGCATTGTGATTATATTTGTCAGCAAAAAAAAATAATAATATGTAAACTATTAAAATGAAGAATAAAGATAAAGAGGCAAATTAAATTTAATAAAAATTAATTAAGAAATCATAGCAAGTAGAATGACATCCTACTTTTGAATGAAAAAAAAATAAATAAAATTTGTAAACAAAAATAAAATAGTTCATAATAAATTTGAAAGAAATCAATGAGATAAATAAAAATATATCACTGGTTATAATTGAATATAAATCTAATAATGTATAGAATGTCATAGGTAAAAAAAAAATTCAAATAAAATAATAATAAAAAGCTTTGTCGAAGAAAAACAACTTAGGATTTTTATCGGTTAAATCTGTCAAAGATAAATTATATTAATATTGTTTTTATCAAGAAACAAAAAAAAAAGTAAATAAATAATAATTAATTTAATTAAAAATATAGGTCTGTCTGCGTTTTAATTTTAATTTTATAAAGAAAGCTTCTATGGCCACTATTTGAGAAATAATAAAAAAAAAAAATCAATATAGATTTATCACAATAATTATTATGCAAAAAAAAAATTAAATAATGATTGTATATATGTATTATTTGATGATGTGAATAATAATAAGACACGAGTGAATGATCAAATAAATACGACAATGATTAAATGATAAAATTCAGTAGCATTACTGAAATGCAAAATGACAAAAAAAGTTAGTGTGGATTTTCAGATAAATATTGACAAAAAAATGAAAAATATATATATATTATTAATTCCGAATTATTTATTTTATTAATATTATTATTTATAATTATTCCTTTTAAAAAATAATTTTTTTTTTTTTAATTTTAACTCAGTATATCATTTTTTTACAGCAACAAAAATAACATTCTGTTTTGATGACGTCTTATTGATAATAGTTTTAATTTTTCATTTAATATTATTTTATTCACATTACAATTATTTTTTAAATAATAATTATTATTTAACATAATAATTATTGTTAAATATATATGTATTTTTATTAATAATTTAAATCTTAAAAATAAATTAATGAAAAAAATATATATTTAAAAATTTAAAATAAAAAAAAATAATATAAATACTTGTATTATTTAATAATCTAAAAAAAAAAAAATCTAATTAAAAATTATCTAATAATTATAAAAATGCACATAGCCAAAATAATTTTAAATTTAAAAAAAAATTCAATTACCGGAAACGCCATTTTGTTTTTTAAGAAAATAATACTGCACTTATGTGCTCACAGATGGCATTAATTACCTTTTCTTAAAAAAAAAAAATACAAAAATTTTTTTTTAAAAAAGAGAGAAAAAAAAAATATATATATGAACTATAGTATAAATATATAATAATTATTATTTCTATACTTAACTATATCAAATAATTGGAATGAATGCCCCAATTTTGGAACAGCCCAGCTGCCAAGATGAATAAAAATAATAAAATAAATAAAACAAAAAAAAAAAATACACAACCCTTTACGCACGCTCACACTTACAATCATATATTTTATAGTAAATAGACGTAAAAATATTTTATGTATATATATGATATGATATTAATACACACGTAACCGAAGGTAAAACGTAGAAAGAAAAAAAATTAAAAAAGAGTAAAAAGAACAAAAAAAACATACGCCAGTTGGTGTGTAATACAATGGAAGAAAAATAAAAAAAAAAAAAAATTTAAAGCGTCTTTATATGTGTATATAAAATTGATATTATATAAAAATAATATAGTTAATAAAATCTATCAATTAAAAAAATAAAAAAAAAATTTTTTAAAGTCTTGACAAATATTTATAATTATAATTGACATGGCGAGTTTACGTGATGAAGACAAAGCTTTTTTTCCAATTCAAAGTATAACATCAATTGTTGATATATTTAAAAAACAATTAACTAAAAATACAGAACCAGATCTTGCATTATTATCAATACTTGTTGGTGCTGTTGAAAATTCATTGACATGTAATCGTGTTGTTGTATCACAAGATAATACAACAATTTATGATGAAACAAAATTTCCAGAAGTTAAATATGATATTGCTGATAAATTATATAAAAAATTTAATTCAATTATAAAAAGTTCTGTTGATTTAACAATATATAATAATAAATATGCAACAAGAGAACTTGTTAAAAGAGTATCTGATATTATATGGAATTCATTGCCACGTAGTTATTACAAAGATCGTGCACATTTACAAAGTCTTTATAGTTATTTAACAGCAAATAAACTTGATTGTTTTGGTGTTGCATTTGCTGTTGTTGCTGGTTGTCAATTACTTGGTTTTAAAGATGTACATTTAGCAATGTCAGAGGATCATGCATGGGTTGTATATGGTGAAAATGGTACAGAAACTGTTGAAGTAACGTGGCATGGTATGATTTATCTTTTTATTTAATATTTATAATATTAAATTATTATTATTTTTATAAACTTGTCAATTATATTAATATTAATATATAGGAAAAGGTAATGAAGATAAACGTGGACAACCTGTAGAAGCTGGTGTTGCATCACGTTCTTGGTTATATGTTAATGGACAAGCTGTTGTTTGTAATAGAGCTATGGAAGTTGCAACAATTGTTTCAGCAATAAATCCAAGTTTAAGTGCAACAGCTGATGCTGCTGAAGTTGCATGTTTACAACAAGAATTATTATGGTTATTATATGATTGTGGTCATTTAGATAAATATCCAATGGCACTTGGTAATTTAGGTGATCTTGAAGAAGCATCACCAACACCTGGTAGACCACCAGCAATTGTATTATTTGAAGAAGCTATACGTTCAGCAAGATTATATTATGGTAATTCTCATGTTTATCCATATACTTATCAAGGTGGTTATTTATATAGACATGGACATCATGCAAATGCATTAGCATCTTGGGCTGATGCTGCTGATGTATTAAGAAAGTAAGTTTATCATTTTTATTTAAATTATTTATTTTTTATAATTTTATTATTTATTTATTTATTTTTTTCTTAGCTATGATTATTCACGTGATGATGGTGAAATATATAAAGAATTATTAGAAATAGCTAATGAATTAATACCTCATACAGTTAGAGCTGATGAATTACGGTTATTACGTCAACCTTGTTGTTTTGGTTATTTATTAAGATTTTATGATGGTATATGTCAATGGGAAGAGGGTGCAAATACACCAGTACTTCATATTGGCTGGGCCAGACCATTAGTTAATACTATATCAAAATTTGATGCTAGTATTAGAGCACAAGTTATTATTGAATGTCATGAAAACATTGAAACAAATTGTAAACATGATGATGATAATAATTATATTGATTTACGAAAAGAAACAAATTTAAAAGATGATTATCATAATAATAATAATATTAGTATCAATAATAATAATAATACTTGCAATAATAATAATAACATTATAAACAATAATAACAATAATTACAACATAATTAATAACAACAATAATAATATTATAAATAATAATAATATTAAAACAAAAGAAAAATCTAATAATGCTCGTGACCTGATAGCAAGTCTTGAGTCAAAAGTACCATCAAATCCATCGCCAATGCATCCAGGAATTCAAGCATTAACAGCAGCATGTAGTGAAAAAATACTTAATAGAGATTATTTACTTCAAGGTGATGGTGAACCATTTGTTGCACCACAAGAAACATCATCAATACCAGCAACAACACTATCACCACCAACAACACCAATAACAACTACAACAACAACAACATCATCAACAACAACAGCAACAATAACAACAACAACATTACCGATACCAACAACACCAACAGAATCACCATCAACATCACAAGAAATATTAAATCCAAAAATAAATACTGATATTGAAAATCAATCACCAAGAATTATTCTTTACAGTGAAAAAATGAAAGGTTTAAAAGATTTATTATTAGCTGAAAAATTAAATACACATGCAATATCACTGCAATTAACAGCACAAAGTCAAGTACAAATTGGTAAAAAAACAAGAGGTAGTAGTGATGAAGTTGGATTAAATCAACGTAAAAGACAACGACACTAATGCAGGGTAATTATTTAAAAAATAAAAAATAAATACGTTATATTATGAATCTCTTCCCTAAATTATTATTATTAATATTTAATTTTTTTTGTAGAATTTAAATTGGCTAAATTCTTGCGTAAATTATCTCGGTTGCTTGATTGTTATCACATTGTTTTTTTTTTTTTTAATTAAAATAAGAGAAAAAAAAAAAATTCGAACTTGTTAAAGATTTTTCTAGAAGAAAACATATTTTATATTATTAAATTAATAACAACATTATTTGATACAACCAAGCATAATAACTGAGTGTAGAAAAGTACAAATTATTCATTTTTTTAATTGATATTTTTTTTTTTAAGTTTGTAGAATTTTTTTTGCGTGTGTGTGATTTTTTATTTAAAGAAAAAAAATTTAATCAATTTTAAATTATTATTATTATTAAATGAGCATATCTCTTCCATTTTAAGTAAAAATAAAAAAAAAAAATTATATATTTACATTCCATTAGTTCATTGTGTGAACATAAAAAAAAATGTGTGATTTTTTTATTTTTTTTTTTCGATTTAGTCATTTATGTTGAGTATGAAAATAATAATCGTCCTAAAATAATTTTTAAGTTAAATTATAAGTTTTAATTATTATAAACATCACACACAATAATTTATTTAAACAAATTAAATTTATTTATAAAATTTATTAAATCTTAAAAATATATTTACATATTTAAAAAAAAAAAAATTTATAAAATATTAATTTTAATATATTTTAAATATTATTTTCGTAATACATTTTTAATACGAAAATAATATTTTAATATATCATGCACTGATTTACAAAATTAAAATTATAAAAATTATTTTTTAAATTAAATTTCAATGAAAAGAATAAATAATAATAATAATTTAAACCCCAGCAAACTCATGCGTTAATAATAAAAAAAAAAAAAAATATAAAAATGTAAAAAAAATTAAAAAAAAAAACAAATATATGTTTTTAGAATAATTGTTAAATAATATACTGTTGAAACCACTGAGTAAATATTCTCTTTTTCATATTAAAAAAATATATTGATCTATCTTGATAAACAAGGAATTAATAGAGTTTGAAAAATAAAAAAAAAATATATATAAATAAATAGCGTTAAAAAAAAAAATGCATAATTTAAAAAAAATTTATTTTGCTGTGATGCTGTTGATATGATATTATACTCTATGTATATTTGTATAACGAGATAAAACATGGCACAGCTTGAATGATGAGAAAATGAAAATTTTTTTAAATAATTTAAAATTATTATCCATTCAAATAATGGCTATTAATTATGTGCTTTTATGTTGTTACATAAAAGAAAAGAAAAAGAAGAAAAAAAAAAAATATAAACGCTTATTAAAACATTGTTAAAAAATCAATATTGTTTTAAAATATAATGACAATGGCCATTAACAGTATTTCATATATTTTATGAATTTAAATAATAATAATAATTTTTAATTATAATTTTGGCCATTTGTTGTTGACAGCATTAAAATAATAATATGGAAATATCAAACAACAGAGTATTTTTATAATTCGTTTAAAATGTTTGAATATTCCAATTGACAATGTGCTGTGACAGTTGAATTTCATTTATTTATTCATAAATATTTTATCACAATGTTTTATTATTCATTTTTTTATATTATAATAATTTTTTTTTTTTTTTAATTATTTTTTGTTTAACGTGCACGTGTTGCAAAAATGCTACGATGTATACTCAATGCGTGCCATACAAAAAAAAAAAGAATCCAAATTTAATATAAAAATATAAAAATGAATTAATAATATAAAATCTTCCTGCTTATTATTAAATTGAGATGAATTTAAATTTAAAAAAATATATATATATAAATATGAAATGACAATTTACAAACTGGCATAAATAAGTACTTAACAAAAATAATAATATTATTGTATAATAAATCAGTTGATTATAGAGTATCAGCATTGGTGATAAAAATAAAAAAAAATAAAAATTATTTAATTTAATATTTCAAGTTATAATTCATAATAATTTATTGAATTATATTTTTATCTAAATAATTCAATAATTCAAATTATTTTTAAGATACATACATTCAATAAATCAATCTTTATCTAAATGTTTTTTTGAAAAAAATAATAGTAATAATTTCAAAATAATAATAATTGTCAAAAAAAAAAAAAATCTATATATTTAAAATGATAAAAAAACAATTGTAAAAGATAATATATATCTTTGATTTAATTTTTTTTTCTTTTTAATAATTTTTGTTATTTTTAAAATTACATTTGTGTTCTTCCAATTTTGATTTTTTTTTTTAAATATCTATATATATATTTATAATTTTTGTATGTCAATTGCAACGACAAAGTATTAGTGATATAAAAAAAAAATGAACTTGTTTTCCTTCTCTAATCATACCATTTTCCCTCAATTGGATTATAATAAATTATTTTTATTATTCAAATAATGTGTTTACTATTTTTTTAATAATATAATTTTAAACATTTGTCATTGTCATATTTGGAAAAAAAATTAAACGAATGATATAATTAAATAAGATGCACCACGTCAATTACAACTAGTAACATCTACAAATGAATCAACAGGTTGAAAAAAAGAAAAATATAGAATATATTTAAAATTTTTTACTGATTAATTTATTCTTAATTTTTTTTTTTTATTTAGTCAATCCTTACAAACTACATTCTTTTTACAATAAAAAATTAATTTATTATTTTCAATAGATATATATTTTTTTTTTGTTAGTGTCAAGATGAAAAAATATATATATTTTTGTTTTTCTATTAAAAAAATATATTATATTTTTTAATTTTTGCACAATATAATTAGTAGTAAATTTTTTTTTTATTCAATAAACAATTTGTCGATTAAATAATGTTTAATTAAAGCATTATTTATTGATAAAAAAAAATTAAAAATAATGGATAAATTAACAAATTATTTAACAGTAAATTCTTAAATATAAAAAAAAAATATATTTGGTCGGTTCGTCGCTTTAATTATGCGACAAATGTTAATTTTTATTTTGTTATTATTTTGATGATTTTAGTTGTAAATACATTTAATATTCGATATACTGTTTAAAAATTATTTAATTATATATTTTTTTATTTTTCTAAAACTCTTTAGTAAAATGTATTTTTAACAATGTAAAAGAAAAAATTAAAAAAAAAAAAAAATGTTTTAATTAAGTTAATACTGAAAACACAAAAACTATTTATTAAACTAATTATTTATTAATTAATTATTATTATAATATAATTGTTTGGTTCTTATTAAAAAATATATATACTATATAAACAATATTTTATGTAAAAATATATTTATCAAATTTTAATATATAATAATAATTTTAATTTCAATAATTTAATTGTTAATTTATTAAAAAATAAATCAATGATAAGGCAATTGAGTGATAACATTTCATTGATGATCCATAGTTTTAAAAAACCATTCAGTAAATCTACGTAATTGTTGAGCAGCTACTTGATTTTCATCTTGTAATCTACGATTTTCATCTCTTAATCTTCTAACTTCATCTTCAAGTGAAACACGTCTTCTTGTTTCACGAGCAACTCTTAATTCGAGATTTGACATTTGTGATTGTAAATCAATTATTGAATCATTATTATTATTATTATTATTATTATTATTATTATTATTATTATTATTACTATTATTATCATTATAAATTTCAATATCTTGATCATGTTGTTGTGATTGTTGTTTTAATTGACGTGTTGTTTTAAAGGTATCAGAACAATTTGTTCGACACTCTGTCTCATTATCTCCCTCCATTATTTTTAATTCTCTTGATGATGATAATAAATCATTGGACAGTTTTAATGTAATATTTGATGTTTTTGTAACACGTGGAGATAATTTATCTTCTTTTGACATTTTTATTAATTCATTTGGTGAACGACTTGTATTTGTACTTGTATTTGATATAACTGTTGCTGGACGTGCTGTTGTTAATATAACTTCTGATCCAACAGTTGTATTATCTTGACGATTTGGTGTTAATATACTAAGTGTTGATGAACTTGTACCACATAAATTTTCACGTGATCTACATCTATTTTGTATTTCAATTTTATTATTATTAATATTATTATTTATTTGTTTATTTAAAATTTCATTATTTAATTTATCAATATTTGTTATTAATGATTCATTTATATTTTCATTATTATTATCAATAATATTATTAATATTGTTATTGTTATTGTTGTTATTAATATTTA
Source organism: Lysiphlebus fabarum (assembly GCA_011426435.1). NCBI lineage: Eukaryota > Metazoa > Arthropoda > Insecta > Hymenoptera > Braconidae > Lysiphlebus > Lysiphlebus fabarum. The sequence goes on from WSYQ01001101.1 coordinate 20,965, forward strand.
ATGTTGAAATATCATCACCAATATAATCTGGATTAATTAATTTCATTAAATCTTCTTGAAGTGTACTTGAATTTAAATTTGCTGAATTTCTATGTGAATTTCTAACAATTGATTTTGGTCTTGGACTTTGATTTCTTGGACTTGAATTTGATGTTGTACATCCACGTTTACTTGATCTACGTAAACCTGGTGAACGATTATCAGGTGTATTTATTTGTTCATCATTATCACGTATTAAATTTTGTTGGCTATCACTATTATTAATATTATTATTGTTGTTGTTATTATTATTATTAGTAAATACTCTAACTTCTGGTGGTAAACTTGATGTAACATATTCTTTTGATCTATTATACTCGGACTGAATTAATTTACGTGATAATGCAGGTATTGTATTTTTAAGACAAGTTACTTTTTCACCAATTAAAAAATCATGACTTGATTCACGATTTGTATCATTATTAATAATATCTTGATGATTAATTTCATTAATTTCATTTGGATTTTTATCATAACAATCTTGAATAAATTCATATGAGCTAACACGTTTATCTAATGAATTTTTATTATTTATTTCTTGATCATTATTTATTACTGTTGTTGTTGTTGTTGATGACGATGATGATGATGATGATGATATATTTTCATCTAATTTTTGTTTACGCATACGTACTTGTTCTGTATTAACTTCATAATTATTATTTTGACGTTCAAGACTATTTGAATTATTAAATTGTTCACAATAACGTAATACATTTCCATTTGTTATTGTTTTTAAATTTTTATTATTAATATTGTTATTATTATTATTATTATTATTATTGTTATTATATACAGTATTTGGTGTCAGTGGTAATGAACTTGATACTGTTAATTTTGGATGTACATGATTTTTATGTACATATAAATTATTTCCAATTCTATTTGTTTCATCAAATTTTTGATAATTATTAATATCATGAAGTGCTCTTGGTGATGAATAATTTGATTCTTTTATATTATAATCTTGATTATGATATTTATGAGGACTTTCATTATTTAATTTTTGATTATTTTTTTTTTCCATCATTTTTTGTCTAGTTGGTAATGGTGGTGGTGGTGTTGAATTATTTTTATGATGTGTATCACTTTCTTGATTTTCTAAATGATCATACCATCTTTCATCATGAATATTATTATTGTTGTTGTTGTTATTTTTATTATTTGTATTATTAATTTCATGTATAAATCTTGGATCATTAAAAGATCTTGAACTTGATCCAGTACCATAACCAGAACTATTACTTGATCTTGGTGGACTTGTTGATCTTTCATATATTTTTTGTGGTGTTTGTTTTGCAATTTGTTGACTTGGTATACTATCATTATTAGTAACATTTTCATAATCACTTTCATAATTACCAGCTAAATATTGACAAGTTTGAAGTGAACAACCACGTCGTGATTGTCCATCATTTGTTGGTGGTATAACAGTTACAGTAATTTGTGCACTTGTTTTTAATAAATCAACCATTTGATCATGGCTCAATGTTGATACAGCAACTTTACAAATTTCAACTAATCTTGAGCCTTGACGAAGACCAGCTTGCCATGATAGACCCATTTTTTCAACTTGTGTTACAACACCATCTGGTTGTACATGAAAACCAAGTTGTCCATGTGAATTACGTTTTAATGATAATTCAGATGCTGGTGAACCTTGTGTAACAGCACGTAAACGTGCAACAATTTCCATTATTTCATCACGTTCAGAATAATCTGATCTTACATGAATACTTATACATTCACCTTGATGATAATATAATCTTAGACTATTTGTTTGTGCATGCCAACCAAGTATATTAATACATGGTGATACATATACAATTTGTCGTGAATGTTCTTCAATTAATACAATAGTATCAATTGATATACCTAAATAACAATCAGTATTTTGATGACTTTCTTCAAGTATAACTTGCCAACATATTGCACCTCTTTGTAATGCATCACATGCTAATCTTGGACGTACTTGTGTTTTTTTTTTACTACTAAATGATAACATTGAAAATTTTTGTCCAGTATCAATAATTGTTGTTGATGAATAATCATTTGCTAAATCTTTTAAATATGCTTGTCTTGTTCTTGTTGCCATTGTTGAAAATTTTTCAGATCTATGTGCAGCATTTTCAGCATTAATAACTTTAGCAAGTATAAAATCAGAAAATGCTTTACCTTTATTAAATATTGCACCTTTATGTATTGGTGGACCAAATATTGGTACTTGTTTACTACGTGATACAGCAACACTGTATTGTGTATTATCAGTACATGGATTAATAGCACGTATTATTATAAATACATGTTGAAATTGTGATCTAATATGACGTGGTGTAAATGGTAATGCACCTGGTTCTTGAAATACAATTGTAACAATATCATTACCAATATGACGTTTACGTAATAATTGTTGTCTATTATTTGGTGTAAATGGTAACATTGTTGATACATGAAGTGTTACTTGTGCACCACGATAAGTTGCAGCAACAGTATGTGTACCAGTTGAATCTGATCTTGTATCAAGACCAGCTTTATAGCCTTCAAAACCATTTAATCTAACACGTTGTCCAATTGTATCTAAAAATTCATGAAATGCTTGTCCACCATGTTGATTATTATACATTTCTTCTTCTGTTTTTTGTCCAGCACAACAATAAAGTACACCAACTTTATAACAATTTGATAAACCTTGTTCATCAAGTTTTGCTAAATTTTCTTCAGCAGCTTGTGTACCTAATCTTAAACAACTAATTTGTACTTCTGGTGCAACTAATTCAAGTAATTCTTTTGTTGGTATACGATTACTTTGATTAACACGTAAACCAAGTGCATATTCTGGTACAGCACCACGTAATGTTAATAATTCAGATGTACGTACAATTATTCTATAATGATTTGTATCTTTACGTATACTTATTGCAACTGGACCAAGTTGTTCATCCATACCAAACCAATTTTGATGTTCAATACCTAAAAAATATTTTCTATAATATCTAGCACCTTCATCAATACTTTCAATTGGTAATAAACGTTTTCTTAATGGACATCTATTTTTCCATAATGTTTCACCAATTGGTGGTTCAAGTACAGATACACCATATGATAATGATGGTCTGTGTATACCTGGTGTTGTTACTGGTAATCTTGATAATGAAACTTCACGTTCACCTTCACCACCAATTTCATTACGAAAATATGGACATGATTCAATTAAATCATTACTTTTACCATCACCATTATCATCTTCACTATCATTATTTTCATTACTATCATTATCTGGTGTTGGTGAACGTATTGTACTTGCTGCTGATGCACCAGTTGCTGTATTTCTTCTTCTTGCTAATAATATACCACGTAATTTTGCAGCATAGCCTAAATTTGCTGTTAATGATTGACAATCATAATGTACAAATGCACGTCGTCTATGACGTTCTTCTAAATCACTTGATACAACATTTCCAACAGTTACTGCACCAGATGGACATGATTCTTTACTACCCCAAAAACGATTTAATTTTAAACGTAATTTTGGACTTGATGATGATGATGATGATGTTGTTGGACCACAAACTTCATCTGTTGACGTGCTACCTGAAGCAATACCATGTTGTTGTTGTTGTAGTTGATGATGATGATGGTGATGATAATGATTATGCTGATGTTGGTAATGATGATGTGAATAGAAACGTTCAGATGAACCACGACTATTACGAAAATCTTGTAACATTGCAAATATATTTTCATTAGCTGGTCCACCACCTGTTGGACTACATTGATTGGCAACGACATCAATACTACCTGTAACAATAATAATAATAAATATTATAATTATTAAGATATTTATTTTTATTAAAATGTTTATAGAAACAAAAAAAAATTTGGGCTTACCGTGAGAACCATATTCTCGTCTTAGTGGCTGAGCATCAATGGTGCTTCCAGTACGTTCAGGACTATGTGGCAATTCAAGACTGGAATTTGATCTGTGAAGAGTAAGACCGCCCGCACGACTTACACGATTACCACCAGTATTACCACTACTTCCGCTTTCACCCCCCATTATTGAAAACTGGGCAATCATCTCATCATTCTGTAACATAATCATCATCCTATACATTACACATTGTTTTTTAATATATATATATATATATATATAAATATGAATATATTTTTTATTGTTATTTTACAGATAGTTTAAAATTATTCTATCATTAATAACAAGTATATTAATTCCATAAAAATTTTTAATAATTTTAAATCAAATATTAAATAATAATAATTTAAAATAGCACGTGTTACTTATTTGAGGGCATCAACATAACATTGGCATTAAAATTTTTATGATATATAAAAGGGCATCGAACTCAATATATAAAAAGTCTGAAAATAAATGCCAACAATATAAAATATTATATTTATATATTATTATACAAGGGGAACTGATTTTACGATCACTTGCCTGCCTGTTTGTCTGTTTTTTTTTTTTTTTTTTGCCATCCTGCGTCAACAATTCAACAATATATTTTTATTTTCTTTTTAATAATTATTATTTTCTAGTAAATTAAACAAACTATGTAATCATTCATTAAAAATGAAAGAAAAATTTCACCTAATTTGTTATTGTAAATATCTTTCAAGTATTACTTCATCATTTTATTTTTTTCAATATTTAAAATTGTGTACTAGATAAAAAAAGAGACTAAAGTATTTTAAAAAAATTTCTAAGGTATCAATAAAATAAGAACAAAAAAATTAAAACCATTGTAAATCAATGTTAAATATTTAATTAATAATTATAATAATATAAAAATATACTATGATTAAATCAATTTGATTAAGATTACCTAGTTTTTTTCAAATGTATTTATCTTATATATTTTTTTTCTTCACGCTTTCTATTTCACTCATGCGTTTATTTTATTTTCAACTTGAAAGATGCATTATTTACAATTAACACATTGCATGATGATTTATTATTATTATTATTTTTCAAGTCTTATATCACTAAATTTATTATCAATTTACTATTTTAAAATATACTTGTATATATTTTTTTAATTATTTAAATTAATTGTAGTAAAATATTCAATTTAATTTGATGAATTTTCTTCTAACAATTGTTTCGTTTTGTTTTGTTTTTTTTTTTTTTTTTTTGCTGTCTAATTAAAATAATGTACAAAGAATATATTATTATTATTTTTTAATTTTTTTAAATATTGTTTATATATGATAACGGTATGGTACGTAGGTAAGTTTAATATTATTATACTCATTTTCCGGTCGCACAGCCATTTTGTACAGAGAAAACATTTAATATTTATATGTATTTATTTATTCACCCATTTTAATGTACCACGTATATTTATATTTATATTTATATTTATATTTATTTTTTCTATCCTGAGAAAAACTCTATTATTCATATCTTGATCTACTCATTATCATCACTCATACTATTATTATTATTATAATCATTATATAAACAAGTATCAAACTTTAGTCATTTTTTTAAAAATAAAAATTACTCTTTTTTATTTAAAAAATAAATTATCAAATTAATTCATTTCATTTAAATTATAATATTATTATAAAAACTTACATTTATATAAGTATACCTATATATATATATTTAAATAAATTTTAAAATATAATTTTTATGTATTTTGATACTTATATAAAGCATAAAACTATTTTCTTATCATCAAATTTAAAAAATAATAATAAAAACTTCCTGTTAAACTCTTTTTTTAGTCGACTATATAAAATGATTCATATCATAATATTTGTACAGTATTTAAAACGACATATTAAAATAGTAAATATACTCTAAAATTTGAATTTTTAAATGTATCAAATTACTCGATCAATTAATCATAATAATTTTATGTAATAAAAATATAAAAAATTTATTAAAATTAAATATAAATAGATCAGGACTTGGTCAATGTTTTATATTTTCCAAGTAACAATAATTAACTATAGTACATAAAATAAAATAGTAATAATAAATTTATAAATATATACCTAGATGATAAATATGTCCTTGATAAAACATCCAAAAACTGTTGCATCGAAAACGTGGGTGAATGAGTCAACTTAACAAGTTATTGTTATTGAATTAAGTTGCATGTATTTGGTTGAATGGCCTCGATAAATTTGATGACAACAACAAGATGGTTATAATAAAGATGAATTTTTTTGATCTCAATGAGCATTACGTGTGCAGCTGTTGCAATACTGAAAATATAATAATAAATATAATATTTAAAAAAATATATATAGGTTTATAATAATTTTAATGAAAAATATAAAAAATTATTCAAGTAAGTAGACGCCTGTGATACTAACTGAAAAAACTCGTAGTTCGTAGTATACATACCAGTTTCAATCTGGTATTCCACAACTAGCCACCACACTGACCACTTTATTCACAAATACACATATAAACATATATTCTGTATATATACACAATACAATAAAAAATTCAACAGAATTATTTTTTCAATTTTTTTAATTAAATTTATATATTTTACTCCAAAATTATTATCACACACAATAAATAATTAACTCTTTTAATTTACTTTTATATAATCAATGGCTCACATAACTTTTGTGTGTATGTATTTTTTTATTTTTATTTAAATTTTTTTGATGACACCAACACGTTTATGTAGACACACACTTATTATTTATTAAAATAACAATATAAAAACAATAAAATTATTTAATGAATAAACAATTTGTTTAACTTTATTAAGTGTTAAAATAATAATTAAAAAAATATATATATTGATTGATAAAAACAATGAATTAACCAGGTTGAGACAGATTTCTATAGAAATTTTTTTTATAGCGTCACAAGTCGCATTCAGTATTGAGCATATGAACCAATGCAACTGGTAAAAATTCTACAAAATACTACACTATACTACTAAACAGCATTATAAAAAAAAAAAAAAAAGGAAAAAAAAAATCAACTGAAAGGTATTCACACAATGATTTTATTAAGAGGGGAGGTAATAGAAATAGACAGACAACAAAATGAAATAATGTATTGAAAAAAGAAGAAAAGAACCAACGTGATTGCTCCGGAAGAGATACATATGGTGGGGACACATGCCATTTGTATGACGATGACGACCAATGGCTATTGGCGAATTATGGCTCACGGATCATGATCATCGAGATCACCATTGAAAGTTTTGTTACTTCAAGATGATGATTTAACATATTTACATTGTCAATCAACTCATGACAATCATAATAATCATCATGATCTTTTACTAAACAATAAAAATATTGTTTATTTATTTATTTTTTTAAACTTTATATTTTTTATCGTCATTTTTATATATCATATAATATTATTATTATATTTTTAATTTAATGTATAATATTATAACAGTAACATTCTCTTTTATTCTCAGCTAGACTTCTTTGTTGTTGTATTTTTTTTTTTCTTTTATATATTTATTATAATACCATGAAAATAGCAAAAAAAAAAAATAAGTTTCTAGTATTCTAATGTCTGTACTGCCCCTGTCCTAGATGTTACGCATCTGCCCACGTTTTATTTTTTTATCATAAAATCAAATAATTTAACTTCCATCATAATGATTAATTAGATAATTTATAATAATTAAAATAAATATATTTATTTTTCATTTACTGATAAATCGTTGTTTGATATATTTTCCTTTAAATATTATGATTAATAATTATTTTGTTTTTGTTTAGTTAATAATTGTATTAAAAATGGAAGGAGTATTGATAAAGCCGGATGTGATGGTATGTTGATCCAGTGAATGAATGAACGGATGGGCGTGTTTATATATATACGACAGGTTTATAATTTCCTTTTGCCAAAAAATAAAAAATTAAATAAAATTTAAAAAAATGTTTATTTTATCTTGATGATGATAATGATAAAAGTTGATTTAATTCTTTATCAGCTGCTTTTTCACTTTTTTCATCATATTGTTCTTGAAGATCAAATACTGGTAAAGTTTTATTTCTTCTAGTAGCTCTTTCAATTTTTTTAGTTAAATCAATTTCTAATGGACGAGATATAAAATTAATAACACGACCAGGATGTCTACTTCCAATTCTTCCTGTTCTACCACATCTGTGTATATAATCAGCAGTATTTAATGGAAAATCATAATTTATAACACAATCAACAGTGACTGTATCAAGACCTCTAGCTGTTGAATTTGTTGTACATATTACATTAACTTCTCCATTACGAAATTTCCAATATTGATCACGACGTATTGGTGTTGGCATATTACCATGTAATGAAATAGCATTAATATTCATATTATTTAAAAATATTGACATCCAATCACAAGTTGCAGTATCATTACAAAATATTAATGTTGATTCTCTTTTTGATAAACGTCTTTTCATTATTTTTAATAATGCAGCAGGTTTTTGTTGTGGTCCTAAACGCATAAATTTTTGTGGTACCAATACACGATGAATATTTTTTGTTTGTATAGGAACAAGTGATTCCATCTAAAAAATTTGTAAAATAAATATTAATTAATTAATTAATTTATATATATATACATATATTTAAATTGAATTTTGGTAAATAAATATACATTACATCAATAACATTGTGTAAATATTCTGGAAGTATTGGAGGCATTGTTGCTGATGCCATTGTTAATTGACTACTTGTTGGAGCTTTTTTTCCACTAGTTGTTTGTTTAAAACCAAACTAAAATTATAAAAAAAATTATTATTAAATTTTTAAGATTTCATTACATATTACATTACTTACATTAATTCTTTTGATAAAATGTGATAATTTTTCTTCATAAGTTTCATCAAATAGTGCATGTGCTTCATCCAAAACAGTATGACGTACTTCATCAAGTTTATAAACACGTGTTGTTGTTAATTTACTTGTTATTCCAACAGTACCAATTAATATATCAACATAATTAAGTGGAGGATTACGCATCAAATATTTTGTTCTACCACCAATAAGAGTTTTAACATTAATATCTAAATTATCTGTTAATTTTTTAGCTTCTGTCTGCAATAAAAATTTAATAAATTAATTGATTATTAATAATAGCTATAGTTTAAACAAGTACTTACTCCAATTTGTAAAACTAATTCTCTACTTGGTGCAAGTATTAATACAAAAGGTGAATTTTTTTTGGGTTCAACTAATTTTTTCCAACGTTGTATTTGATCAACAATTGGTAAAAGATATGTATGTGTTTTTCCAGTTCCAGTTTCAGCTTGTATGACTGTATTTTGACCTTCTAAAATTTCTGGTATTCCATATTTTTGTATCATCGTTGGTTCATTATAACCAAGTGTTTTTATTATATCTATTAATTTTGATGTTAAACCTAAATCTTTAAATGTTACATTTTCAAATTTTTCATTTTCTTCATCATCAATATTCTGGAATTATATTTATAATTAATTATATTTTTTATAATATTTGAAAATTAAAATAATAAATAATTTTTTAATTACCTCAATAACAGGAAAAATTGTAAAAAAATCACCTCTTGATTTTAAATTATTCCAACCATCAGAAGCAATTGGTACAATTTCATATTTTGAATATTCAGTACCAGGATAAAAATCAAAACTATTACGTTTACATTTTATTATTGGATTATTATTATTATTATTTATTATTTCTGTTTGTTGTTGTTCAATATCACTAATTTCATCATTATCAAGTGGTAATATATATCGATCTTGGCATACTGATGTTACCTATAAAATTACAAATTAAATTCATATATTATAATAAATATTTTATTAAACATTATATAAATATAATATTCATTTATTTATTGAGAGAAAAATAAAAATATTAATCTACTTACATTGTATTTACGAAAACTATGTATACTTTTTAATCCAGTTTTTTGACACAATTGACACAATTTTTTAATAATCATCTGCATTTTTAAATTATTTTATGAACATTTAATCATGATTTAAGGTTTTTTGTTGTTTTTTATAACCTTATTATTATAAAACACATGAGAGATTTGTGATAAAATAATAATTATTGGTTTTCAAGGTCATCACGTTATAATTTTTTTATCATTATCTAAATAGTCGATAGAGTGCAGCACCTACCGAGTCACAAACACACATATGAAAATATATTAGTACTGCGCCATCTGGAATTTTCAAAATGAAACTTGAAAATCGGTAATGTAGTTTTTACTTGTTGTAACATGATAAAATAATTTTTGAAGTTAAATTAAAATTTATTTTTATTTTTTAAAAGAATAATAAGAAAAAAAATAAACCCGTATATTTCAAACCCGTATATCTGAAACCCGTATATTTCAAACCCGTATATCTCAAACCCGTATATCTCAAACCCGTATATTTCAAACCCGTATATCTCAAACCCGTATATTTCAAACCCGTATATTCAAACCCGTATATTTCAAACCCGTATATTTCAAACCCGTATATTTCAAACCCGTATATTTCAAACCCGTAGATTTCAAACCCGTAGAATTCGATGCTTTCTAAAAATTTACCATTTATTTTCCAAAGTACTTATACAGTTGCGACATCTGGAAATTTTATAATGCAACTTACAAATCGGTAATGTAAATTTTCTACTTGTTGTAACATGATAAAATAATTTTTGAAATAAAATTAAAATTTATTATTATTATTTAAAAGAATAATAATAAAAAAAAATAGACCCATATATTTCAAACCCGTATATTTCAAACCCGTATATTTCAAACCCGTATATTTCAAACCCGTATATCTCAAACCCGTATATTTCAAACCCGTATATTTCAAACCCGTATATCTCAAACCCGTATATTTCAAACCCGTATATCTCAAACCCGTATATTTCAAACCCGTATATCTCAAACCCGTATATCTCAAACCCGTAGAATTCGATGCTTTCTAAAAATTTACCATTTATTTTCCAAAGTACTTATACAGTTGCGACATCTGGAAATTTTATAATGCAACTTACAAATCGGTAATGTAAATTTTCTACTTGTTGTAACATGATAAAATAATTTTTGAAATAAAATTAAAATTTATTATTATTATTTAAAAGAATAATAATAAAAAAAAATAGACCCATATATTTCAAACCCGTATATTTCAAACCCGTATATTTCAAACCCGTAGATTTCAAACCCGTATATTTCAAACCCGTATATTTCAAACCCGTATATTTCAAACCCGTAGATTTCAAACCCGTATATTTCAAACCCGTATATTTCAAACCCGTAGATTTCAAACCCGTATATTTCAAACCCGTATATTTCAAACCCGTATATTTCAGTCATTATATAATTCTTATTATAGTTAAAACAGTTTCCCAAATTATTTTTCATAAATTTTCTATAGGTCGACTACCTTTTCGGTAATTATATTAACCTAATAGAAATTTGAAATTTTTAAAATAAACGAAAAATTCAAAAACTTTTCAAAAAAAAATATCGATAATGCAGAAAAACGGAGAACGGCATTGAATACCTCTCTTCAAGTCATGTTCGCCTAGTATTTTTCCCCTTTTTTTCAATAAATTTTAAAATATGTTAATATCGATAAATCGAAAAATATCGATAATGCAGGAAAACGGGAAACGGCATTGAATACCTCTTTTCAAGTCATGTTTGCCTAGTATTTTGGTCATTTTTTTCAATAAATTTTTAAATAAGTTAATATCGATAAATCAAAAAATATCGATAATGCAGAAAAACGGGGAACGGCATTGAATACCTCTCTTCAAGTCATGTTCGCCTAGTATTTTTGCCAATTTTTTCAATAAATTTTTAAATAAGTTAATATCGATAAATCAAAAAATATCGATAATGCAGAAAAACGGGGAACGGCATTGAATACCTCTCTTCAAGTCATGTTCGCCTAGTATTTTTCCCTTTTTTTTCAATAAATTTTTAAATAAGTTAATATCGATAAATCAAAAAATATCGATAATGCAGAAAAACGGGGAACGGCATTGAATACCTCTCTTCAAGTCATGTTCGCCTAGTATTTTTAACAATTTTTTCAATAAATTTTTAAATAAGTTAATATCGATAAATCAAAAAATATCGATAATGCAGAAAAACGGGGAACGGCATTGAATACCTCTCTTCAAGTCATGTTCGCCTAGTATTTTTCCCTTTTTTTTCAATAAATTTTTAAATAAGTTAATATCGATAAATCAAAAAATATCGATAATGCAGAAAAACGGGGAACGGCATTGAATACCTCTCTTCAAGTCATGTTCGCCTAGTATTTTTCCCTTTTTTTTCAATAAATTTTTAAATAAGTTAATATCGATAAATCAAAAAATATCGATAATGCAGAAAAACGGGGAACGGCATTGAATACCTCTCTTCAAGTCATGTTCGCCTAGTATTTTTGCCAATTTTTTCAATAAATTTTTAAATAAGTTAATATCGATAAATCAAAAAATATCGATAATGCAGAAAAACGGGGAACGGCATTGAATACCTCTCTTCAAGTCATGTTCGCCTAGTATTTTTCCCTTTTTTTCAATAAATTTTAAAATAAGTTAATATCGATAAATCGAAAAATATCGATAATGCAGGAAAACGGGAAACGGCATTGAATACCTCTTTTCAAGTCATGTTTGCCTAGTATTTTGGTCATTTTTTTCAATAAATTTTAAAATAAGTTAATATCGATAAATTGAAAAATATCGATAATGCAGAAAAACGGGTAACGGCATTGAATACCTCTTTTCAAGTCATGTTTGCCTAGTATTTTGGTCATTTTTTTCAATAAATTTTTAAATAAGTTAATATCGATAAATCAAAAAATATCGATAATGCAGAAAAACGGGGAACGGCATTGAATACCTCTTTTCAAGTCATGTTCGCCTAGTATTTTATTTTTTCAATAAATTTTTAAATAAGTTAATATCGATAAATCAAAAAATATCGATAATGCAGAAAAACGGGGAACGGCATTGAATACCTCTCTTCAAGTCATGTTCGCCTAGTATTTTTGCCAATTTTTTCAATAAATTTTTAAATAAGTTAATATCGATAAATCAAAAAATATCGATAATGCAGAAAAACGGGGAACGGCATTGAATACCTCTCTTCAAGTCATGTTCGCCTAGTATTTTTCCCTTTTTTTTCAATAAATTTTTAAATAAGTTAATATCGATAAATCAAAAAATATCGATAATGCAGAAAAACGGGGAACGGCATTGAATACCTCTCTTCAAGTCATGTTCGCCTAGTATTTTTGCCAATTTTTTCAATAAATTTTTAAATAAGTTAATATCGATAAATCAAAAAATATCGATAATGCAGAAAAACGGGGAACGGCATTGAATACCTCTCTTCAAGTCATGTTCGCCTAGTATTTTTGCCAATTTTTTCAATAAATTTTAAAATAAGTTAATATCGATAAATCAAAAAATATCGATAATGCAGAAAAACGGGGAACGGCATTGAATACCTCTCTTCAAGTCATGTTCGCCTAGTATTTTTGCCAATTTTTTCAATAAATTTTAAAATAAGTTAATATCGATAAATCAAAAAATATCGATAATGCAGAAAAACGGGGAACGGCATTGAATACCTCTCTTCAAGTCATGTTCGCCTAGTATTTTTCCCTTTTTTTTCAATAAATTTTTAAATAAGTTAATATCGATAAATCAAAAAATATCGATAATGCAGAAAAACGGGGAACGGCATTGAATACCTCTCTTCAAGTCATGTTCGCCTAGTATTTTTAACAATTTTTTCAATAAATTTTTAAATAAGTTAATATCGATAAATCAAAAAATATCGATAATGCAGAAAAACGGGGAACGGCATTGAATACCTCTCTTCAAGTCATGTTCGCCTAGTATTTTTAACAATTTTTTCAATAAATTTTTAAATAAGTTAATATCGATAAATCAAAAAATATCGATAATGCAGAAAAACGGGGAACGGCATTGAATACCTCTCTTCAAGTCATGTTCGCCTAGTATTTTTCCCTTTTTTTTCAATAAATTTTTAAATAAGTTAATATCGATAAATCAAAAAATATCGATAATGCAGAAAAACGGGGAACGGCATTGAATACCTCTCTTCAAGTCATGTTCGCCTAGTATTTTTCCCTTTTTTTTCAATAAATTTTTAAATAAGTTAATATCGATAAATCAAAAAATATCGATAATGCAGAAAAACGGGGAACGGCATTGAATACCTCTCTTCAAGTCATGTTCGCCTAGTATTTTTGCCAATTTTTTCAATAAATTTTAAAATAAGTTAATATCGATAAATCAAAAAATATCGATAATGCAGAAAAACGGGGAACGGCATTGAATACCTCTCTTCAAGTCATGTTCGCCTAGTATTTTTGCCAATTTTTTCAATAAATTTTAAAATAAGTTAATATCGATAAATCAAAAAATATCGATAATGCAGAAAAACGGGGAACGGCATTGAATACCTCTCTTCAAGTCATGTTCGCCTAGTATTTTTCCCTTTTTTTTCAATAAATTTTTAAATAAGTTAATATCGATAAATCAAAAAATATCGATAATGCAGAAAAACGGGGAACGGCATTGAATACCTCTCTTCAAGTCATGTTCGCCTAGTATTTTTCCCTTTTTTTTCAATAAATTTTTAAATAAGTTAATATCGATAAATCAAAAAATATCGATAATGCAGAAAAACGGGGAACGGCATTGAATACCTCTCTTCAAGTCATGTTCGCCTAGTATTTTTCCCTTTTTTTTCAATAAATTTTTAAATAAGTTAATATCGATAAATCAAAAAATATCGATAATGCAGAAAAACGGGGAACGGCATTGAATACCTCTCTTCAAGTCATGTTCGCCTAGTATTTTTGCCAATTTTTTCAATAAATTTTTAAATAAGTTAATATCGATAAATCAAAAAATATCGATAATGCAGAAAAACGGGGAACGGCATTGAATACCTCTCTTCAAGTCATGTTCGCCTAGTATTTTTCCCTTTTTTTTCAATAAATTTTTAAATAAGTTAATATCGATAAATCAAAAAATATCGATAATGCAGAAAAACGGGGAACGGCATTGAATACCTCTCTTCAAGTCATGTTCGCCTAGTATTTTTCCCTTTTTTTTCAATAAATTTTAAAATAAGTTAATATCGATAAATCAAAAAATATCGATAATGCAGAAAAACGGGGAACGGCATTGAATACCTCTCTTCAAGTCATGTTCGCCTAGTATTTTTCCCTTTTTTTTCAATAAATTTTTAAATAAGTTAATATCGATAAATCAAAAAATATCGATAATGCAGAAAAACGGGGAACGGCATTGAATACCTCTTTTCAAGTCATGTTTGCCTAGTATTTCCAACGTTTTTTAAAAAAAAAAATCGAATATCTCTCCTACCATTATATTCGCCTAATATAAATTCAATTTCAATTGTATCAGTAACATAGAACACGCGAGGAGGTCTTTTTAATTTTTGAAAAGTCTTCGACTTTTATTAGGAACATAGAATGAGCTAAGAGGTATTTCTACTTTTTTTTTTGATAAATTACAAGATACGTTAAACAAATTCCGAGAAATTCTGACTAATTAGATTACGAATAATATACTTAATAGTTTATATTAATTGTGTAATGAGCATACATATTAAATAAATCCTAAACTTACATCAATATCATCTTAAATATTAATGTTTTATCATTTATCAAATCGATTTAGCTATGGAAAATTAAAATTATCCAATTATTATGATGATAAACTTCATAATAGTCGGTTCAAAGTTTATATCAGTTTATATTCATTTATGCTGATATTGTGATTATTCGCGGATACAGGGTCAAATAACTGACACTTATTTTATTTTTTTTAACTCTTGATAACATAATCATCATGTTATAAATAAGTGACTGAATGTTATTTATAATTCATTCAACAAGTTGCTTTCAAAAGTAATTTAAATATAAAAACATAAAAATGTCTTTTACCGGTACTTTTCTTTACGAGCGAAGTGAAGGTTTAGAAAAATTTGTATCTAAAATTGGAGGACCTGGTGCACTTGAAAATATTAGAATTTTTGATCAGATGAGACCACATGTCAAAGGTACACGTTCTGGTGATAGTTTCACTTATACTTTTTATATTCCTGATGAAAATATTGTGAATACTTTTAAAATTGGTGAGGAATATACAGAGATCACTTACTTCAAAGATCCTGCTCAGGTAAACTTATCAAATTTATTAATAAAATTTGAATAATAATAAAAATTATTTATATATTTTTATATTTTTTTTTTACAGTCAGTCGTCACGATTAATGGTGATAACATCATGTATGTATCAAGTAAAATTGTTAATGATAATGTATTTAATCGTGAAATAATATTTTCACCCGAAGGAGCTATCATTGTAAGTAATGTATAATCTAAATGTTTATTTATCACTTTATTTAATGATAAATTAAAAATATCTTTCAATTGAATTAAAAATTTATTGTTTTTAGCATTTTACTGAACCACAATATGGAAGCAAAGCAACTTCTTGGTACAAACGTATTTAAGAAATGAATGACATCAAAATTTATACAATTCAATTTATAATAATTATAAACAATTTATTTTTAAAAATTAAGAAAATTATTCTAAATTTTTAAAAAATATTTTTTAATATAATAATAAATATACCAAACATCCTACAATGTTTATAATAGAAGTTATTTTTTGTATGAATTTTGCTTAAATAAAATTATTACATTCAAAAAGTTAATTTCTTAAAATTTATTTATTAATTTATCAATTATTTATTAACTTTTTATAATAAAATCAAATAAAATATTCAATTTAACCGCCATAAAAAAATGGTCGCTTACATAAAAATAAAATGTCGCTCAATGTAAATTAAAAATGGGTCAGAGAAACCTCCATTTGCAATTTGCAACGATTTAACCAACAAAAAAATTCTGAGTCAATCCAACCCTTGTTTTATCAAGATGTGAGTATTTTTAACAACTTTATTATGTTATAAAATTTATATTAATAATTATATGAACATAGTTATGTGAAAATTAAATAAATAAAAAATTTTTAAATCAATTAAAATCAAATGTGTTCTATCAATGTTTATAAGTTATTGAGCTTGAAATTAATTAAATTATTCATGTTACCGCGTGGCCACATGACATACCGTTGTTTTACAACAATTTAATTAATTATTTTAATTTTTTTATTTATTAAAAACATGTCATTATAATTATTTATTGAAAAAATTTTAAAATTTGAATTGTAAAAAATATTTGCTTAATTTTTTAAATAAAAAAAACAAAAGCTCTTGTTATTGTTAATTGAAATATAAATTTATTTATTATTAAATTAATTATTAAATAAATAATATTATAACTTATTTTCCATAATTTTAAGTAGCTGTATAAATATAAAACAAATAACTTTTTAGATTTAACTAGATATCCTAACCTTTCAATTGTTAATAAAATATCTAACATAACATATTATTTATTTATTTAGACAATCATGGCCATCGACCAAGGTGAAACTGCAGTATTATCAACTGAAAATACTGAAACATTGCCAATGCCAACATTTGCATCATCAACTGAACTTCCAGAAATTGAATTATTTGGTCGTTGGTCATGTGAAGATGTCACAGTAAGTGATATATCTCTTCAAGATTATATTGCTGTCAAAGAAAAAAATGCTCGTTATTTGCCACATTCAGCTGGACGTTATGCAGCTAAACGTTTCAGAAAAGCTCAATGTCCAATTGTTGAAAGATTAACAAATTCATTGATGATGCACGGTCGTAATAATGGAAAAAAATTAATGGCAGTTAGAATTGTTAAACATTCATTTGAAATTATTCATTTATTAACTGGTGAAAATCCACTCCAGGTAATTAATTAATTAACATTACAAATAAATTATTTTAATTTTTTGTATTTAATAAAAATTAATTTATTAATATATATTGTTAATTATAGGTTTTGGTTACTGCTATTATTAACTCAGGACCACGTGAAGATTCAACACGTATTGGTCGTGCTGGTACAGTTCGTCGTCAAGCTGTTGATGTATCACCACTTCGTCGTGTTAATCAAGCAATTTGGTTATTATGTACTGGTGCTAGAGAAGCTGCATTCCGTAATATCAAAACAATTGCTGAATGTCTTGCTGATGAATTGATTAATGCTGCTAAAGGTTCATCAAATTCATATGCTATTAAGAAAAAAGATGAACTTGAACGTGTTGCTAAATCTAACCGTTAATCATATAATCAACATCATCATATATATTATATAATTTCTAAATAAAAAAAATATTTCTTTTTTCTTTTAGAAAATATATTGAGTTTTTTTTATTACTATTATTATTATTATTATTATTATTACTTAAATTAATTTATATATATATTATTATGATATCTTAATTACAGTAATGAATTAAGTATAAATAATAATTTAATATTTTTTTGTTTCTCTTAATAATGATTTATCTAAACTTTCAACTGCTAATTTTTTAAGTTTTTTTAATACATTTGGATATGGTTCAAGTATACGTAAAAAATCAGATTGTTTTAATACACATAATTCACATGTTTCTAGTGCTTTAACACTTGCTTGACGTACTTGATTTTCAATAATAAGTGTTAATTCACCAAAATATGATCCATCTTCTAAATAACAAACATCTGAATGATTTTTAGTTGATACTGAAACTGTTCCAGTTACAATATAATGCATTTCATTACCAATACTTTCAATTTTAACAATAATATCATCTTTTAAATAAATTTCAGTAGTAAGATGTGTTACTATTTGACCAAGTGCTTTTTTAGGTAAATATTTAAAAAAATTAATTCTCTCAATGAGTTTAGAATGACGATTTAAAAGAACTGTCTTGAAATAAAATTAAATCATATTTATTTTATTATTTAAATAAAATAATTATATTATATTACTTCTCTTAAATTTGGTGATATATTTTCAAGTATAAATGCTTCTTTTTCAAAACCTCTTTTACACCAATAATTATAATAAGTCATTATTCTTTTTTGTAAATATAATGGTAATTCTTTGTATTTCATATATTCTTCAAGTTCTTGATGAATTTTAATATTTCTTTTTTTTGATGGATTAAAATTTGTTAATAATTGATAAAATTGTACTGAAATAATTTAATAAATTATTAATTTATTATTTATTAATATGAATATATAAAATAATAATTATAAAGAGATTATTAATTTTACTAAGAACATAAATATATCCAATTCTACCAAGAAGTATTAAAAAAATATTTAACATCATATCTTCAACTGATTTCATATCAAGATAATGAGCTGAACTTGCTAATGATATTGATGCACGATTTGCACCAGCAATATAACGTGTAAATATTGTTGTTCGTTGTTTCATATAATCAGAAGAAAGCCATGAACTTGATGAAAAAATAAATTTAAAAAAATAGTAATAATAATCAATTAATTTTATATATAGAATATAATTATTATAAACATACGGACGAGTTGATTTATTCCAGCCAATTTTTTCACCAATAAGTGGAACATAAAGTTCTAAACAAGCAGCCCAATGAATAAAGATAATTATAATTAAATTCATTTTAATTATTTTATAAAAATTAAATGAAAATTCATATCTTTCATTTAATCTGTTAAAATAAAATATAATATTTCTTATTCTAAATATTTTTAATAAATAAAAACTAGACCATTCTAGTTGACATTTTTTTTTATCATTTAAAATTAATGCAAATGGAAATGCTGTTATTAAATCCAATAAAAAATATGATTTGATATATTTTCTAAAAAAAATATTAATAATAATTATATATTTAAATTAAAAAATTATTTAAATAAATATATTTTATACCTTATTATATTTTTTGGTTTTAAAACAGTTGTTAAAGTTGTTTGATCCACATAGCCAGTAAAAAAACATGAAAATATATCAATAATAAATCCAAAATCAATTAATGAAAATACAATAATTAAATCCCATTTATTTTTATTAATATAAAATGCAAGATAAAATGGCAATATAATTGTTGAAATAAAATTAAATATTAACATAATTAAAATCCAATAATTACGAAATTCACTAAATGGATGAATTATATATGGATAATATTTTATTTGTTTATTAATTTCTTTTTCAATTTGAATACTACTTTTTAAACATCTTTTAATCATTGGATGTTTTTGTGAAACAATAATACATTTTTTGATCCATCTTTTTATTATATTATTTGGAATTATTTTTTTGATATAATTTTCTTTATTTTCATCTTTAAATTTATAAATAAAATCTGGTTTTATTTCCTTAAATAATAAATTAATAATTATAATTTAATTTATTTATTATTAAATTTTTTTAAATAAAAAAAATAATATACAATATGTTCACTTGAAGATGATTGTGAGGGTACCAATTCCATCAACTTCATTATAAATATATATTAATAATATTTTTTATATTTATATTTTATAATAAAATCTAAACTCTGTTGTTTTTTTTAATTTTATACTGTTTGTAAATTCCCGCTTGAAAATGGCTACTAACACAGTTCTTGATTTTGATTGGTCAATGTATATTAAACCGGATGTTTTGCTATTTTCCCGCCAGCAGTGTTTTTTTTTTTTTTGAGCAAATACATGACCCAGCCAAACCTTATTCTATTGTTATCTATCCTAATTCCTAGAAGTAGACATCAAAATTTTTATGAGATTTTGTTTGTTTTTGTTTTCATAAAAAAAAATTTTCTAAACACTTGTAAACATCAAGCATGACTAAACTTGTCTGTTTGTCTGTTGAGTCCAGTTGAGTCTATTTCAACACATTCATCATTTTGTTACACTTGGTAACACTCGTAACGTCCAGTAACGTGATAAATAATTAAAAAAGAATATATATATATATTTTATATATAATTGCATGTTATATCATTGAGTATAATTATAGTTTAATCATGTCATCAATTAACAAAAAAAGAAGAATTGAATCATCAGAATATGATGAAGCTACGACAATTGATAAATTTCCTGATTCTGTTATGACAAAAATATTTTCTAATCTTGGATCTGTGGAAAAAATACGTTTATCAAGAGGTAAGAAATTAATAATATTTATTATTATTATTATTATCAATTAATTTATATGTAATATTTGGAAAACAAATGAAATATTTTTATTGATACATTCGTCCTTCTGTTGTTTTTTTGTTTTATTTTTTTTTTATTTTATGCATTTTATTAGATGAATTTAATTTTAAATCAATCACAAATTTTTTAATATTCATGTACAACTACTTGAATTATTTAATCAATTAACTTTATTAATTAACAACGTAATTTAATTTTTTTAAATATTATTTTCAGTTTGTAAACAATGGAAAACTGTAGCTCAACAACCTTGGAAAAATGCTGATTTTTTAAGTTTTTATGGTTTAGAATCTCGTAAAAATCCACTTGTTGATGATTATATTAATAATAGAATTGTTTTAAAAACAACAAATCCAAAAATATATCGTAAAGTATTATCATTATGTGGTGATAATATTGTATTTTTATCATTATCAGATAAAATTGATATATTTAATGCAAGTGTATTAACATCAATTGCTGAATTTTGTCAAAATTTAACACATTTACGTATAAATCATATATATGATCCTTATACTGCTGGTTTAAATCAATTATTATGTGTTAATAAAAATCTTGAATTATTTACAATTAGTGATTTTAGTGATTATAATCGTTTAGCACGTTGTATCAGACATTTACCAACAAAAACATTAAGAGAATTAAAAATTCGTTCATCAAAAAAACAAACTGAAATTGAGCCTTATATAAAAAGTTTAAACTCAGTAAGTTTTTTTAAATATATATACCTGTATATTTTTAATTATTAAAAAATAATATAGATATATTATTAATGTTTTATATTTAATTATTTATTTCAGTTGCTTCATAAAACATCATTAACAAGTTTAAATATTGATTGTGGTGATGATAAAACAATTGAAAAAATTAGTGAACATCAATATATTCAATTTTTATCATTACGTCGTTTTACATCAGAAGCTGATATTGATTTTATTCATATTGCTAAATTATGTAATTTAATACATATTGATTTATCTTATTGTCGTAATTATGTTGATGATAATGTTATTGAAACTATTGTTAAAAATTCAAAAAATATAAAAATTCTTGATTTAAATGAATGTAATAGAATAACAATTGTTGGTCTCTCATCAATATGTACTATAAAAAAATTAAAAAAACTTCAACTTGCTGGTATTGAAGCAGTTGATAATGATGTATTGGATATGATACCAACAACAGTTAATACATTAGGATTAGCATTGTGTAGTATTAATGATGATGGTGTACAACCATTTATACGTAAAAATGATAATCTAATTAATTTAGATATACGTGATTGTGCAGTTACAAATGATACATTACAAGTTGCTGTTGATACAACAAAATATCGTACAAACAGTAGAGTTTTAACAATTGCATATACATTTAATCCACTTTATGATTCAACACCATTTAAAAGTGAATCACCATTACTTAAATTAGTTCCATCTGTTGCTTAATTTACATTACAATTTTTTACTCAAAATATTTATAATTTTAGTTATTTAAATGAAGAAAAAAACAAACATCAAAATGGTACATTTGATAATGAAAATTATTAAATAAATATTCAGTTGAAAAAAAAAAAATATATAAAAATCTATTAACAAATGTTTTTAGCATTTTTATTTATTTTTTTTATTTTACAAAAATATTTATTTACATAATTTTTATATCAACCATGTGATAAATCATTTTTGATGTTTTTTTTTTTAAGTTTTTAAATTCAATTAAATTTTTATTTTTATTTTTATTTTTATGAGCTAAGCAATATTTGCCTCGTATTGTAAACTCACAATTATTTAAAGATTATAGTTGAAGATATACGTAGTATCAATATAATAAACAGTGGATCTAATTTTTAGTAAAATGAACTAATTAAAATCATCAGACTATAAAAAATATATATTTATATTAAACTAGAATAAAGTTGTAAAAAATACAACTCAACTATTATACTATTAAGTTTTACCTTATATTTTTTTTCAATTTCGTTTTTTTCTTTACTTAAAAACTATTTTAACATTAAATAATAACTTTTTATTATTAATAAAATATTAATTACATAAAATATCAAATAAAATTACTTACTTTTAATTTTTAATTTTAACACTAAAAAGTTAAATAAATTAACAAAAAAATTTAATATAATCAAAAGAAAAATGTAGATATTGAATTGATGTAACTGAATTAACCTGACATTGAATGAAATTTAAGTTTTTCAATTTAATTTTTTAAATAAAGAAAATATAAAAATTATTACATGAGGTCAACAGTTAATAAACTATTATTATTTATTTTATATTTCAGCACAATTGTTGACCTCATGAAAATTGGGGCCAAGATGTAACACGATCAATGAAATACTTTATATATTTCTGTGTTAAACAGCTGATTTTCATAACGTACTGTACAATATGTAATAATATATATAATTGACTATTAATATTTTTTTTTTTTTTTTTTATAGTAAAGAAATATAGACACGTACGTTCAATATAATAAAATTTTTCAACTCATTGATAATTAATATCAGTACTATGACCTGTTTACATTATAAATTTATATTAAATTTATCATTCAAAGTTCAATGTATTTTATGAGTCCATATGTATAGTTAATAATTTTAATAAATAATAATTGTCCTTTTAAACTTGTATAAAAAAAAAAAAAACAACAACAAAGTTATACAAAGATTTTTTTTAATAGCAGTCACATAAATCTTACACATTAATAAGATTAACAATTATTAACATTTCAGGGAAGGCCACGGTGACACAATTAAATTAATACAATTTTACAAATATTTATTTATTTTTTTTTTGTGATTAAATGATATATATTTAATTTATTTATCTAATAAAAAATAAACAAAAATAAAAAATGAATGGTTAATTAATTTATTTGATTTGATAATTGAAAAAAATGTTTTTTTTTTTTTTTAAATCTATTATACAATTAAAAATTATGTTGTTTTATTTTTAGGACATTCAATAATTGCTGCTTTACGTTCTTCAGCTGGTTGATCTTTATCACCCCAACCCCATATTTCATGACTACCATCACCAGTTCTTTGGCATCTTTGTTTAACAATTTCATTTGAAACACGTTTTAAATCATATGCCCATCCCATTTTAGCACAAAAATCAATGAATGCTGTTGCTGCATTTAATCGATAATTTCCAAGTTCAGCTGCTTTATAATCCCAGGGAAATACATGATGAAAATTATGCCATCCTTCACCCCATGCACCAATAGCAACAACAACATTTTCAGCTGGACCAATATTCCTTTGAAATAATTGTTAAAAAAAAATATTAATAAATGTTATTAGTTAAATTAAATTAAATTAATAAACAAAATATAATTAATACTAACTTGTCATAAGGTCTTTGACCAAATATATGTGCTGCTGAATTTATAAGAAATGTCATATTTAAACCAATAACATAACGTAAAATAGTTGGTACAAAAAATGCATTACAAAATGTTTCATTCCAAAAATAAACTGGTATTAATGTTGGTAATACAAATGCCATTAATGGCATAACAATATGACAGTATCTATTAAAAAATTTAATTAATTAAATTAATTATATTTATTTGATTTTTTTTTAATTACTACTATTACTTACTTATTTTGAAATTGTACAATTGAATCAGCTTCAATATCTTTCATTTCAATTGCATCAAGTTTACCAGTAAAATCTGGATGTTCTTCACACAACATCCATCCAACATGTGAATAAAAAAATCCTCTACCAGCATTATGAGGATCAGCATCAGTATCACAATATTTATGATGTACTCTATGATTTTTTGCCCACCTCCATATTGTATACTATTTTTATAAAAATTAATTTATATATTAATAATTAAAAAAAATATATGTATATATATTTAATAAAAAAAATAAAATAATTATTTACCTGATAAGCCATTGAATGAAATAACATAAGAACAACACGAAGTGGAAAATTTGCTTTATAAGCATTGTGTGACCAAAGTCTATGTGCTCCAGCAGTTATTCCTAAACCACTGCACATGTATAAAATATAAGCTATAGAAAAAAAAAAATAAAAAATAATATATATGAATAAATAAATAATTAATCTAGCAAAAAAAATAATTTAAAAATTTAATAAACTTACTGAAAATTAAAGTTATAAATTTAGTTGATGTAAGCATTAGATAAAAACCATAAATAGCACCAACATGAAGAGCAGTAAATACAATAACATGTGGCCATAATATTGCTCTTCTCATATTATTTTTTGGTTTATCCTGATTTTTAATCATTGTTGTATTATTTATTTCTAATTCATTTTCAAATAATACACCCGCAGGTGTAGATGTTATACCAGATGCCATCACAAGTCCAATTAAAATTCTAAAAACACAAAAAAATTAAATATGATAATAAAATATAATAATTTAATATTTAAACTTAAATAAATAAAATAAATAAATAAAACACTTGATAGCCTTTAACAGGTTTATAATAGGCACGTTCATTAATGTTACATAAGTCAAATTTTTTATGATGAGTTTTGCGTGACCAATTGTGTGACCCCGAAATAATTTAGGGTAATACTTATTGTACCTAAATGATTCACGTGCTTATCATTGATAATATGTTTGATAAATTATATTTTTATTTTTTATTTTTTTCTCATAAACATATGAGTGTATGTTCAACTATTTTTATATAATTTAATATTTAAAAAATTAAGTAATTATTAGTCTTAAAAGTTGATATTAATTCATGGAAATATTTTTTTATTTTATAATATTTATTAAAAGAATCATATTACGTATAATCATATGACTTAAATTTACATTTAGACAATCAACATTTGTATTTAACTTATTTATTATTTATCAAAGATAAAAAAGATAAATTTTAATTTTTTTTTTTTTTTTTATAAAAAATTTAATTATTATTTATCATATAAAAATTTATATAATTTTTTTTTAAATTATCCTTATTTTAACTGGTAATTTTTTTAAATTAAAAATAATATTATCAATATAATTAATTGATAAATATAAATTGATAAAAAATTATAACAATTGTTAATTTAAAAAAAATATTTATAGAAAAAAATGTTCTTTTGCAATGTTTTTTTTTTTTAATTTTTTTCAAATTAGTTCTTTCATGTTCTATTTGTAAAGTCTAAATGTAATTGCCATTGTAAATTATAATATACTTCCTTGAATATACATATATATATGCTTATGTAGAAAAAAAAAAAAAAAAATTACTTGCACGTTTCTTTCTCTCCCTCATTTTTATTACTATGGTTTCATTCGTGACTGATTGCATTTATCCTTGTCTTTATAATAAAACTAATATATATACCTATACAATAACATATTCATCCACCTTTAACATAAATATATATACACATATACATATATAAATTTTATGCACCCTCATGCATTTTTCTATCCATACTTTATAATGATAACTCGAAAATGTCATCCAGACATTCAACATCCGTATATATAATGATGATGATTTATTAATAAATTTATAAATAGATATAATAAATACTTTTTTAATTTTAAATTATATATTTCATTTAATTTATAGTTATTTATATAAATATAAGGGTGTAATAACTTTTATCATTTAATTATGAAATAATCGAAATTTATTTCGATGACAGAATAAAATAAAATAATTAAATGTTTTTTATTTATTTTATTTATTATTTGTAATATTATAATTTAATAAAAAATTATTATTATTAATTAAATTTATTTATAATTATTTATGAAGGTATAACTCACTGTATTTATTTTATTTTATTTTAGTTGCTCCAATTTGTCAATTAATGTTAATTGATATTAAAAATTCAATGACAAAATGTAAATTAAATATCTATATATAATATTTATTTATCAATTATTATTAAATTAAATATAATTTATGGCATTATTATAAATTAAATTATTATTTATATTTACTATTAATCTTAGATGTTTAACGTGTGAAAATAATGACATGACTGAAGACATATACAACCCACATGCAGCAGATTGATACGACCCTAACACTTGTTCTGGCGCGCATCATTGCGTGCATTCTATGAACACTTTATATATATACTTGTAAAAAAAAAAAAAATTTAATTTATTGTTTTTTAAATGTATCATTATACCTTTTTATGATATATAAATATTAATAATAATTTTTTTTTATATATTATAAATGTTATTATTTAATAAAATTGTATGTAAATATTTTTATAAATTTTTATTAAAATAAATTTTTATTATATTAAATTATAATATTATTTTTAATTTACTTACTATTTATTGTTGTTTAATAATTTACTGATAATTTAACTATTAAAATAAATTTAAATAATAAATAATTTTTTATTTCTTTTTAATTATACTAAATTTTATAGAAAAATTTATTATTTTTTTTTTTTGTCTTAAATTAATAAACACTGTTGTAATATTTATAATTAAATATATTAAATATATTTATAATTTAATAAATAAATAATTTAAAGAAGTTTAGTGTAGCAATGATATCAATCGACTAACGTCAAACAGCCACGAGTGTGTCATTTGAGCTTTATTTAAGCATTGAGTTGTGCTACTTTATTTTGCAGCGGGGGTAGCTTATATAATCTATATACTCATATTGTTGTTAATATAAAAAAAAAAAAAATATACATATTTTTTATAAATAATAGTAATATATATTTTTAATATCAATTTTAATTATTTTTCTATATTTGATATTATTAATTTATAAATTAATTAAATTTTTTTTTTGTAAATTTTAAATTTAAATTTCATATAATTTAATTAATTTGATAATTGTATTATTTTTATTTAATTATATTTAATAATTATGTATTTATTAAAACTTTTTTTTTTGTTTAAAAAAATTTAATAAAAAAAAATATTTAAATGAGCCCTAATAAAAACCCTATTGGAAACTACATTGAATTCCCCTCTCAACCCACCGTTGATTAATCAACTGAGGGCCGAGGTCGGTTAGCAACGGGCGAGGTCATTTTTTTATTTATTTCCACGTTAAAAAAAAAAAATTTTTTTTAAATTATAATCTAGTATCTCAATTTTACTATAAAATATACATATTTTATTTTTGTCACCTGAAGGTTTATTGTTTATAATTTAATTTATTGTTTTTAAATTTTTTTTTTATCACAAATTTAATTAGCAAATTGAAAAATAATTTTATTGTATGTGTGATATTATGTTACTATTTGTAAACATCAATATTATTGTCCTATCCTTTTTTTTTTTTTTGTCTTATTAACATCAGGTCATTGTCCCTCATTTATATATATAAAAATATTTATTCTCCCTCTCTGTAAAAATTTATTGACATTCAACCAATACAAATCAAATTTTTTCTTCAATTGTAACAGTTTAATTTAAAATATAAAAAATATTTAAATTTAGCCCTTTATGTACATTTTGTATTTTTTATTACTAAAAATTATTAAAAAGTACGTATTCTTTGTTTTATTTATTTTTTCAAATAATTTTAAATTATTGTGTTTTGTTGATAAGAAAATAAATACATGTGCATATTTTTTATTTTTATTTTTATCTATTTTAACCTTCATTTGGACTGGTTAAGTGTAGTACTTAGTTAACATTTTGAATTATTTGTATATATCGTTATTATTTTTTAACTACTTTATATATAAATTTATATATCAAACACCTCAATGACAACCGGTTGTGTTTACCACAAGATATAAAAATTTTTTTAAATTTTTATATACTATATTTTTTTTTACAGACTATGATTGATAAATTATATTATGACTTGAATTGTCGAGTAAGAAATATAATATCATGTTATCATTTAAATAAATATTATATTACCATTTAAATCTTAAACATTTTTTTTTTTTTTATTTTTTTACCAATATTATCAATAAATCAATTTTTCAAATTTAAATTTTTCAATAAGGTTTCAATAGTATTTATTAATTTTTATCTGACTTAATTTAATTTTTCAATTTTGAAGTTGTACAATTACTATTTAAATATTACATCAAATCAAAGTCATTATTATACTAAATTTATATTAAATTAAAGCTATTTAAAAAATTAATTAACCAGTATGTATAGTAACTATAACTTATTGCTATAAAAATTTATAAATTTAACAATAATAATTATAAATATAAGATGTCAGTATATATAACAAAATAAATTATATATTGTTTATAATTTAGATTTTTTAAATATTTAATTTATTTAAATTTTTAAATTATAAATAACCAATATGGCGTAAAAATTATTAGTAGCTACCATCTGTCGATAAAAACATTATCAGCAACTTGAAATATTTTTTTTTTTTTTTTATTTTCATGAAAGCCGCATGTAACAAAAGTAAATTTACTCCCCAATAAAAAGGTAAGTTAAAATAATAAATAAAATATTGTTTATTAATATAAATAATTAATAATAAAAATATATTAATTTTAGATAAATCAAAGACAAAAATTAAAAGTAGTTAAGAAACTCACAATAAATATCAATTGTTTATAAATATCAATTGAAAAAACAAGAAAAATAAAAATGGCAGCAAATACACAAGATGATGAATTAAAAAAAGCATTTGCTGAATTACAAGGAAAAGTTGTTGATACATCACAAAAAGTACGTCTTGCTGATATACAAATTGATGGATTAAAACGTACAAAACAACGTGCTGAATTAACAATAAAAGAAATAAGTGGTTTAAATACAAATAATAAAACATATGAATTAGTTGGTAGAATGTTTATGCTAGATGACATAAGCACAATTAAAAATGGCTTGGAAACAAAAATGAAAAATGCTGAAGAAAAAATAACAGCATTGGAAAATAATAAAGTTTATCTTGAACGTAATTTAAAAGAAAGTAAAAATAATATTAGAGAAATGGTTAATCAACGACAAAATAATGTTAAATCAAGTTAATTAAATTATTATAATTTAACTTGATTTGTTAACTGTTACCATAAAAGGTCAGACAAACTTCTTCATCATTTACATTTTTATATTATTTTTTTTTCTTTTCAAATTCATTGTATTATCATAATAACAAATGTAAATTGTTTTTTTTTTTTTCATTTTATTAATTTATCAATAATTTTTCATTTATAATAAAATAAAGAAAAAAAAAATATATCAATTAATTATTTCTTGTTTTTATTACATATTATCTTTAAAATAAAATATCTACAAAGCAAAGACAAAAAATAATTATTTATTTTTGTATGTAAAAAATAAATAAATAAATAAATCTTGCATGTTTTTTATTTTGATAACAAAAATAAAAAGTATGTCTGATTGTTTATGCAGTTTTAAAAATATAATAATTATTTAGTCAATATACCTATATAAAAAATCTTTCTTTAAATTGTTTATAATAATAAAAAAAAGAAAAAAAAATTCAATCAAATTAAGCACACTGATTATTTATCATTTACAAAATTTTTTACTTATTTAATATATATTTTAATGATTTATCAACTATTTTATTATATTTTCTTTTTTTGATAATAAGTGATAAATTATGATAAATAAATTAGAGTTTTAAATGTTAAACTACCACAAGTGCTAATAAAATTTTATTAAATAACAGTCAATTTTTTGTTTATTTAATTTGTTTTTATTTGTTATTTTTTTTTGTATATTGTATAAAATCAGCTCGATTAAAAAAAAATAAAATAAAATAATTAAAGAAACAAAAATTTAAAGTAATTGTACACTTATGCATCGTACATATAATTTATTGTTGCTGAAAAAAAAAAAAAATAATAAACAAAATAAGTTTAAATAAATTATACGAACAATGCATTTTGAATTACCTACAATTCTTGCATCAAATTAAATGCATATTTTTTTTTTTTTATTAAATAAATTTTCTTAAATTATCAATTTTATTATGAAATAATAAAATAGATAAGAACCATATTGGATATTTGTTTTTTTTTTTAAATGTCGACATACTTTAAATACAAAATGTTTTCATTTATTTTTTTATGGTACGCCAAATGTACAGATAATAAATACAGAAAAGTGTAATTTTTTTATTTTTTATTGGTACGTATTACGTGTAGTAATTTTTTATCAATTTTTTTTTTTTTAAATCTTAGGTTTTATAAAGTGAAAAATCAACTAATCTAATGTGATTCTCACAAAAATAATATTACATCGCACAAAAGAAAAATCATTCGTTCATCATTATATTCAATTAAAAAATCATTAAAAAAAAAAAAAAAATATATACCTATATATAATTTTGTCAAGAGTTTTTTTTTTATGACACATACACTTATTAGTTTTCTGAATAATATATTCAGAGTCATCTTTTTTTTTTTTTTAAATTCAAATGCTGCACGAAAAAAAAAAAAGTTTTTTTTTTTAAAAAAAAAAAAAAAAAAAAACGAAAAAAAATACAAAATACACAGGTTCATACTAGACTGGAAATTTATCAGAATAATAATAATTATAATAATAATATTAATAATAATAATAATAATAAAATAATTTTTTTTTTAGTTTTGTCAGGTAGCAGCATTATTTTTGATGGATGATAATAACAACAATGACATCTAATTGTTGATTGGATTATTAAGTCATTTCGAACCTGTAAAACCTTGTGGGGGTTGTCCAGGTACCGAGAATTGTGGCCTGAAGTTACTAAAATTGGCTGCACCAGCAAATGATGCTGGTAATTGTCCACCAGAAAAACCAGCTGGAAATTGTTGTGCTAATAATGCAGCTTGACCAGTTGGTGTTGTTGCACCACCAGGTGCTGTTGCAGCAAGACGACTGAGAATTGAACGTTCAGACATTTGTAAACGTTGTGCAACTGGTGGTATACGTGCTAATGTTGCTGGTAAACGACTAACATCAGATTTCATATCTGATAATAATTCTTCCAATTGATTCAATACTTTATGTAATACAGCATTTGCTGGTTTATTACCAGCAAGTGATTCTTTACTAAGATGTTGATGTGATTCAGCAAGACATTCAACTTCAGCAAATCTAGCATTAAGACTCATTGCTGGATGATTTGGATCTTGTGTTAAATTAAGATATGCTGCTCTTCTTAATTGTTCTTCAATTACAAGTGCTTGTTCTAATAATTTAAAACGTCTTGCTAAAAATTTATTTTTAATTTCCAAAAAATTACCTTTACCAACATCCATTTTAAATGGTTCATTTATAATTGCAAATCTAATATCATTTTGTATATCTTGCCAACGTCCATAACCATGTGTTACAATACCAGCAAGTAACCAATAATCATGTCTTCTATGCCAAATTTCATATTCACGTCCAGGCACTGCAGCTTTTTCTTCATTTAACCATAATGTATGTAATTCAGTAAAACCACCATCAGCAATATTAAACATAAATTTACGTTTTGGTTTAATATCAACTTCATTATCTTTTGTATCTTTATCTTTATTATCTTTATTTGTATCTTTTGTTTCTTTATTATCACCATCTTCTTCATCATCTTTGACAATAACAACATCATCTTCATTTTCAACTTTTGGTTTTATTTCATTTTCACATTTTTCATCAGTTTTTACTACTGTTGTTGTTGTTGTTGTTTCTGATTTTTCTATTTTTTCTGTTTTAAGATCAACTGGTTCTTTTTCTTTTTCAGAATTTTCATTTTCTGTAATTTTTTCTTCTTCATTATTATCTTTTTCTTTATCATTAACAATTTCAGATACTTCTTTATTGTCTTTTGATTCATCTTGTGATTCTTTAACATCTATAACATCTTTTTCTTTTTCTGTTTCTTCTTCTTTATTTTGATCTTTATCTTTATCTTTATCTTTATCATCTTCTTTAATTTCTTTATCATCAGTAGACTCGGAAATTGTAGATTTTGATTCTGTTTCAGTTGTATTTGTTATTTCTGATGGTGATGTTGTAGTACTAGTAGTGGTTGTTGTTGTTGTATCTGTTGTTGCTGTTGTTGTTGTTGTACCATCTGTGGCAGTGACAGTTGTTGTTACTGTTGTTGGATCAGCAGCATTTGTTACTGACGGAGTTGTATTATTATCAGTTGTTGTTGTTGTTGTCGTTGTTGTTGTTGTAGTAGCAGCAGTTGATGATGTATTTGTAGCATCACTTGTATTTGGTGTTGTACCAGCAGCTACTGCTGCAATTGTTGCTGTTCCATCATTTTTAACAGGTTCAACTGGTTTACGTATCATTTCAGGCATTGAATAATAACCATTAATATGTTCAAATTCTTGTACTTTTTTACGAATTAATGACATAACACCAATTCTTGTTAAAACATGTTGACGACTTAGACCCTCACGTGGTACACCATCAGCAAATGTTTCAGCATTATCAGCACCAGGTTCACAAAGATGACGCATAAATAATGAAACATATGCTTTGAAGTTCTTTTCGGATTTTCCCCTGAGGTCTCGCACCAACCTACAGATATAAGCAGTCCAGACTATAATTCTCGCTCTGACTAGAATATCATGTTATATCTAACATTTATGTTAATTAAAAGAAAATTAATCCTGTCAACTTACCATTGTGAATTAAATGCATCTTGTGGTGGCATACCATATCGCATTATGGCATTTAAAAAGGCTTTACGTTGTCTGGCATTAAATCCAAGTACCTGAAAAATTGAATTTTAATTAAATTAAGTATAATGTTATTATATCCTATATATAAATATATTTGATGTAAATGTAAATATATGTTATATACCTCCATATTTCCATTAACTCTTGCAAGTAGTGGTGGTAATGGTCTATCTTTTTCATCACGTCTTTCAAGACGACGTCTACTACGTCTTGACAATAAATCACCATCACCTTTTTCATCAAAATCATCATCCTCTTTATCATCATCACTTGGTGCACTAAAATCACTATTATAATCAGACAAATTTTCTTGCCATGGTTGATCATCACGTGCACCTTGATCACCAGTAACACCACCATCACTATAATTAATTTGTTTTCTAACACGTTTACCTTTACCGAGTGTTCTAGCAATATCTTCTTGTTGCTGTTCATAATGATGTCTTAATAATTTAATCCAATATGCTGGATCAGTATTTTCAGCTTCTTGTTTAATAATTTCAGTATCAGCTTCTTCTTCAATTTCACCTTCTTTAGTAACATATGATGCAACTTTAAATGAACTTAAATATTCATTTGCCCAATTTTCTTTTTGTTCAATACCTTCTTTACTACGATCTAATAATTCAGCAACAGCTTTTTCATCATAATGTATAGCTTCATCTTCTTTACCTTCTTCTTCTTTAAATAATTCTTCAGTACCAAAACGTAATATATCATCAAGTTCTTGTTTTGAAAAATTAGCACCTTTACCACCCATACCAGGTCTAACAACTAAATGTGTTAACATCATTTTTCTTTTAGCAACTTGTGTAACACGTTCTTCAACAGAATTACGTGTTACAAAACGATATATCATAACTTTATTTGCTTGTCCAATACGATGTGCACGTGAAAATGCTTGTATATCATTATGTGGATTCCAATCAGAATCATAAATAATAACAGTATCAGCTGTTGCTAAATTAATACCAAGACCACCAGCACGTGTTGATAACAAAAATACAAATTGTTGTGCACCAGGTGCATTAAATCTATCAATAGCTTCTTGACGTTGTGTACCAGTTATATTACCATCAATTCTTTCATATTTATAACCTTCACCCTCAAGATAATCTTCAAGTATATCTAACATTTTAGTCATTTGTGAAAATATTAATACACGATGACCATCTGCACGTAATTTTGTTAACATTGTACTTAATAATACAAGTTTACCAGCAGCTTTAATTAATGCTGTTGTTTCATAATTACCATTTGGTCCAGTTGGTGCTTCTTGTGAAGCTGCAGGAAATAAATATGGATGATTACAACATTTTTTTAAATCCATCATAATATTTAATAATGATACTTGTTGTCCACCACCTTTTGGATTTAATGCTTCAAAATTTCTTGTTAATATATATTTATAATATTTTTTTTGCATTGGTGATAATTCAACACGTACAATAAATTCTGATTTACTTGGCATATTTTTTAATACATCAGCTTTTAAACGACGTAACATATGTGGTCCTAACATTTCATGTAATTTTTTAACTTGATCTTCTTTTGATATATCAGCAAATTCATTTTGAAATGTTGATAAATCATTAAATTTATCACGACAAAGAAAATTTAATAAATGAAATAATTCTTCAAGATTATTTTGTAATGGTGTACCAGTTAATAATAATTTATATGCAATATTATATGATGCTAATAATCTAAAAAATTTTGATTGATTTGATTTTAATCTATGTGCTTCATCAACAACTAATACAGCCCAATCAATTGAACCTAAACATGCTGAATCAATTGATACTAATTCATAACTTGTTAATAATACATTAAATTTAATTTGTGATGAACGTATTTTTGATGCACGTCCACCACGTACAGCACCTTCTTCAAATGACATTTCATTTTCACGTATAACAATACGACTATCTTTATCACCAACATATGTTACACAATAAAAATCTGGTGCCCAAGTTTCAAATTCACGTTCCCAATTAATAATTGTTGATAATGGTACTGATACTAAAAATGGTCCTTTACAATGTCCTTCTTTATATAATGAATATAAAAATGTTATTGTTTGTATTGTTTTACCAAGACCCATTTCATCAGCAAGAATAGTATCAATACCTTGACCCCATGAATAACGTAACCAATTAAGACCTTCTAATTGATATGGATGCAATTGCATACCAGTTGTTTCTAAATAATCTGGTTGTCTTTCATATTTTTTTTTTAAATCAGTTGTTGGTTTATCTGGTGGTGGTGTATATCTTTTTGGTATTCTTTCTTCATCATCAATAAGTTCACGTGTTTTAGATTTTTTACCTTTACCTTTTTTACCTTTTCTTGATGTTGTACCTTCAAGTGAATTTGCAGCACGTAAATCAGAATAATAATCAATTGCTTGTTTTAAACCAGGTATATCTTCATGTTCATCTTCCCATGTTGCTAAATCATATCCTAATTCACGCCATTTAACTAAATATGTTGCTCTACCATCACGTTGTAAACGATGATTTATAACACGATGTACAACTAACCATTCTGGACGTACACCATAACGATAAAATCTTTCTTCAAGATTATATTCATCACGATTATGACCACCATCATGATCTCTTAAACGTTTAACACGACTATCACTTTCATCAAGTGGTTCTTCAAGTTTTGGTGGTTCATCCATATCATATTTTCTTGAATAATTTCTAAACATTAATGGATGAAATACATCAAGTTGTAATTCACTTATCCAATCACAATGCCAATATGACATATCTGCCCATTTAACAAAAAATTCACGTATTTTACGTGTTTTTGGTGGTGTTTTACTTGTTGATGGTTCTTCAGATGTTTCATCTGTTATTTCTTTCCATCTCCATGTTAATATTTTTGATACTTTAGCCATTATTGGTGGACATGAACATCTTGGACATTTCCATGAACCTTCAGGTATTTCAGTTAATGGAGGATTTAAACAATGTGTATGATATGCACTTGTACAACTATCACAACATAATAATTCACCACCATCCTTACAAACACGACAAAATTCCATATGTTCATCATCATCATCAGCAGCACCTTTAAAAATAATAATAAAATATAATATTAATTTTATTCAATAACAATATATAAATCATACACATAAATACACACACATTCTTTATCATTCATTAAATTTATAAAATTAATACATAATTTGACAATAGAATAAATTAAATAGAATAAATTAAACTAGAGGAGTAAATTTTTGGGAAAGGATTTGTTTTTTTTTTTATCTAAGGTACCTGTTATACCTTCGCCTTCGCAGTGTGGACAGCTCCATTTTCCTTCAGGTGTTTCTTCTAATTCTGGCTCAAGACAAACTAAATGATATGCTCTTGGACATGTATCACAAAGAATTATTTCACCACCTTGTTGACAAACTTCACAATAATCTTGATGATCAGTCTGTTTATTGGAAAAAAAAAAACACCAATTATTATTATTATAATTATTTTTTTATTCAATATACTAATTTTAAAATTATAAAATATACTTTCCTCGCCATCTGGAAACTTAGATGCTGTTTTTTTAGTTTTTTTCTTTTTAGTTTTATTTCCAATTTTTGTTTTGGCCTTTCTGCGTACTGGTGGTTCAGCTGGTGTTTCAACAGCATTATCTTCAACTTTTGTAGTATCATCAGCTGGATCCTCAGCATCAGCTAACATTTGTTCAAATTCCATATCAGAATCACGATCAGTACCAGCAGCACTACCTTCAGCTTCTTCATCAGAACTACCACGTTTTCTTTTTCCTAATTTAATTTTAAGTGTTGGTACTTTTGATGCTTTTTTTCCTTTTTTAGCACGTGAACCACGTGATTTACGTTTACGATCACTATCTTCATCATCATCATCATCTTCATCAACTTCTTGTACTGGTGCACCACGATTTGATCTAACTCCTCTACTTTCTTCATCAACATTTGCTGTTGATACATCAGCATCACCTTGTGTATGTGGATTTAATTCAGAAAAATCACGCCATTTAGCAGCAACTAACATCATTAATTTAGACATTGGTACTTTTGGATTTTCTTTAGCCAATAATGGTCTAACATGTTGTTGAAATAATTTATATGTTGTTAAATTTTGAAAATCAGCATCACTATAATCAATTTGTACATCAGTTAAATCAAATGTACTACAAACTTCTTCAATTGTTGGCATCCCAGTTGCTGGTTCTTGACTTTGTGTTGTTGATGTATTATGACTTGATGATTTACGTGATGATGATTTTCTACTTTTACGATTACTAGCATAATCACTATCTTCACCAGCACCATCAGCAACTTCACCACCTCCTCCTCCTCCTCCACCACCACCATAATCACTTTCATCACCAGAATCAGATTTTTTCTTTTTCTTCTTTTTTTTTCCTTTTTTATCTTCACTTCTAGCTTTCCTTTTTTTACCTTTTTTCTTTTTTCGTTCTTCTGGCTCATAATCATCATCTTCCTTCTCGAAAAATTAAAAATAATAATAAAAATTAATTTATAAATGTATAAATGTATAAATATTATTATGTTAATTAAAAAAAATATTTTAAACTTACAAGTCTTTGAGGATCTTCAGCATCAGATGAACCATCTAATGGTGGATTTACATTTGCTACTGTTGCAGCTGTTTCATCAACATCCTCTTCTCCTATAAATCATTCAAAATAATTTACATTAAATATAAATTTTAAATTAATTATGCATTAATTAAATATTATTTTGTAATTGAAAATATTTCATAATAACATGTTATTTCTAGAAATAAAAAATCATAGTTTTTTTTTTTTTTCTTTTTCTTTTATAATCATAATAATAGTAATAATAATAATTTCTGCAAAATATCAATTTTGAACTAATCCGCATTTCATGGGTGCTTTGTGCAAGTGTACGGCCGCCATTTTCCTGAAGGGCGAATACTACCATACACATTCTCCTTGTCTCTGTCAGATAATTTTTTTTTTTTCTTTACTTTGTAAATACATAGCTATGTATTTTTTTATTTGGGAAGCGTCAAAATAGGTTACTCAAAATTAACAAACAAATTTTGACTCAATTTTTCATATTATTATAAATATAATTTTATAAAAATGTAAAAAAATATGATAAATATACATTGTACATCATGATAATATTATGATACCAATAATTACTTTTTTATACTCAAATATTTTTATAATTATGTATAAAAACGTTCTTAATAATTATTACGTTTTATGTATGATATTATCCTTTATAAATAATTTTAGGTATATCAAAAACATAAATATTAAATGAAAAAAAAAAGAAAAAAAATTCATCAACAAAAAAGATCAGTAAAGAGGCAGCATTCATAAAAGAAAAAAAAAAAATTTTCATGTAAAAAGAAAGGGAATGAATTGCTGACCTTGCAAGACCACTAAAATGCATAAAAAATAATGGTATATAAAAATTGTTAAAAAAAAAAAAAATTGCATAAAACATGTATTACAATTTAAAAATAAAAAAATCTATGTCAAATAAATAATAAATAAACAAATATTTGACTTAAAAATTAAAAAATTTAAATTTATACATCAAAAATAAAATAACAGATTTATTAATTGATTATAATTTAACAACGTAAAAAAAAAAAATGATAATAATAATAACAATAAAAGGATTAAAAATAATATAAAAAATATAAAAAAAAAAAACCGAATGAATATAAAAAAATTGAGTTAAAATATAATAATAATAAAATTGATGATATTGATTAAATAAATATACCAACAAAATAACAAATAAAGATAACAAAAATATGATAAAAAAATTTAAAAAAAATTTTCCAACTGTTGAAATAATATAATGAAAAATCCCAGGGCCAATTGACATGGCAGCCATCGTACGAAAAGCGCGCGTCCTCCCCTGCGTGTCCCGCAACAGTCTTACTCGACTCCAAGATATCTTTTTTTTTTTTTTGTCATATAAATTTTTTTTTTTTTTTTTTTTTTTCCGGCAACAAATTTATTATGTAGGTATATGTATGTATAATATATATTACTTACCACCATAATTTTCATCAACTTCATCATCAGATGCCATTGTCAATAATATTTATTAAATTATATATTTATATTCACAATATGAACCATAAAAAAATTATTATTTTTTTTTTATTTTAACAACGAACGTGGATAAAAACCGCGGGTAAATGCGACATTAACGGCGTTACTTGCACACTGAATATATTGCTATGTGTTGAAAAATGGAGTATGTTTTACTTCACGCTTACGAATCACGCTCACTCACGCTTTATATATACAACATACATATATACATATAGAGTTCACGGCTTTACTATTATAATAATGAAGAAGAAAAAAAAAAAAAAAAAAAAAAAAGAAAAAACCGACAGACGACAGTAGCGACGTTAATTTTTCGTCGTTTTGCGGGAGTTTTTGGCGTTTACCTTCGGCTCTTTTTATCTATATATTTTGTATATACATATATACTATTTACAAAATAGTATGTACCTATGTATTTATATATTTTTTACAAGTTCGGATAAATTCGGATAAATTCGGTTTCAGTGAATGCCCCAACGCCACGCCGCCGAATGACCCTTGACCCAACACACTGTGCTCCTTTTTGAATCACCTCCTCTCACTTTTTAAGTTTTTTTTTTTCTTTTTTTTTTTTAACATACACACAACACACACATAATTTTTGTTTTTTTATTATTATTTAGATATAAGTAGGATATATTTTTTGTTTAGATATATCACTTGATTTGACAGAAATGCACAATTTTTATGTTTTTGCAAAACGTTGACCTCCAATTGTCAAACTGATCACGATACAATATTTAAGATTACAACAATTTATATATGCCACGATGGTTCCACTTCTCCCTCCCCATGACAAGTGCCAACAAGGGATCAAGCTACCTACTTTATAATCTCTTTTTCCCCTTACATCACCCTTCATACCCCCTTTGCAATCATCCACGCCCGGCAAATTTTTTTTAAAATTATTTATAATAAGTTGTAATTATATGATTATATTAAAATTTTTAAATATCGTAAATCAATGATTATTTGTTTGTTATAAATTAAATAAATTTTATCATTTTTATATTATAAATAATGTTGATAAGAACAAAAAAAATAACCACTTGATTTTTATTTTGATATGTTTAAATTAAATAATTAAAAAATATATTTATTGTTTTTTATAGGTATATATAATAAGGGATTTTTTATTTACTTTTTATTAGATATGTACATTTTAATTTTATATTTTGAAAATTAAAATAAATTATTTAATTGTCAAAATTATTTATCATGCACAATTCTATATATAGGTATATATATTTTTTCTTTATTTTTCTATTATTAAAATTAAAAGAGTATTTATTACTATTTATTACAATGATTGTTTAATAATAAAAATATTTTTTTTAAATGAAAAATATTCATAAATATGTTAATTATAATTAATAATAATATATAAATATTTTTTTAAAATTTAATTTCTTAATAATATAATATAAATAGAAGGGATTCACATTTTGTTATTATGTTTTCTGTCTTTATAATATGGCATCAAAAATTAAACGTTTAATAAAATGTTTAAGTTTGTTTTTTTTTTTTTTATCATGAATTAATGTGTCATACTGTCATCCTGATGACAATATTTTTTAATACAATAATATTGTACGATATATATTTATATATAAACCTATTAATATTTTCGTTGATTAAATTGATCTCTGGTTAGTTTTATTATTTGTTATTATTTGCAAGCAGCTACAAGTATTACAAAAAAATATATTGTACCTATTTATGTAATAATAATTATTTAAAAAAAAAAGTTGTAAATAATATATTGTAAATTAAAATAAAATAAAAAATATATATATCTATGAGCTATTAATATTATAGTTATTAATTGATAAATAATAATTTTAATTATAATCAAAATTACGTGCAGCACCAAGTCCTTTAATTTTAATAGCTTCAGCAACAGCACGTTCTAAAAAATCTTGTTCATCACCACCACCAACACCAACAACATCATTATCATCAAGTTTATCTTTAACAACATCTTGATTGACAATTGTTGATGTATTTATTGTAAATATATCATCTGATGATGTTGTTGCATATGGAATGTTTGTATCAATAATTTTATTTTGTATATTGGAATGATTTTGTATAATATTATTATTCCATGATGAATCTTTATCATCAATAAGTGTATCAAATTCATCAGCATCATCAGAATCAGGTACTAAACCATGATTTCTAATAGCCATCATAACTGCTGTATTTTCCATTTCAGTACCACGAAATAAACGAAATTGTGATGGATCAGCTTGTGGTCCCAATATATAATTTTCCATAACACGATTAATAGTATTATCAACAAAACCTTTTGCAACTTGACATGCTTGCCATCTTTCAAGTGTTAATCTTTCATTTCTATCATATTCACTTTCTGTTTCACTATGATTATTATCATCCTGATCAGCAACTTGATAAATCTAAATAAATTATTATTTATTTTTTTTTTTATATTTAATTATATTAATTATTTTTTGTATTAATTATAATTAATTAAATGAAATTTTAATAATTACCATTTGTTGTTTATTATCATCATTAACTTGTATACATTGTCGTTTTGATGGTACAGCTCTTTCATGATCCTCTGTATCAGACTCTTCAACATCAGTTGCCATTTTAGATTGAAATTTTTTACAATGAAAAAATTATATCACACATCAAAAAATATCATATGATATATATATATTTTAATTTAAATTATAATAATTCATAATATAATATAAATTAATTAAATAATAAATAATTTATAATAAACCACTTGACCAAGCCCCTTTATAACGTTTCTTTTATTCCTTTTTTTTTTTTTTTTTTTTTTTATTTCTTTTCTTCAATATACCTATAATATTTTTTTTATTTCGTTGTATATATTTTTTCTTTTTACATGAGTATATTATTATTATAAAATATATAAATTAAATTTTTTTTTAATATTTATTACATAATGATTGAATAACACAAAATAATTATAATTAATAATTATAATTTAAAATTTGAAATATTAATGTAAACACATGATTTAATTTAATGTTGATGAATCAAAACATTGAAACGTCAATATGAGGTGGTGGTGTGTTACTGGGGCCCTGCAACAAGGAATAAAAAGTAATATAGCATCAAGATGGCGAATATAACAATAAATCACAATAATATTATATTATATTATTTTAAATTAATAAAAAATATATTTATCCAAGCTGAAATTTTGTAAAATTTTCTTTTGTAAATATCATTAAAATATGCATCGTGACACGAGTCCAATCATATTTTAACTAACCCCCTTCATCAATCAATAACAAACAAAAAAAAAAAAAATTAGTTCGTAAAATGTTATTAAAATTAAGCTTGATATTTTTCACTCAAGATGACGTTGAGATAGAAAAACCCCAAACACATACACACATACAAATTAGAAAAAAAAAAAAAAAAGGATTTCTTATCATAGGTTTTTTTTTTTTTTTTTTTTTTTTTTTGTT
This sequence comes from Lysiphlebus fabarum, assembly GCA_011426435.1. Lineage (NCBI taxonomy): Eukaryota > Metazoa > Arthropoda > Insecta > Hymenoptera > Braconidae > Lysiphlebus > Lysiphlebus fabarum. Next base: position 64,395 of record WSYQ01001101.1, read on the forward strand.
TATATATTATAGAGAAATAAAGAAAAAAAACACAACATTGTACGATAATAATATAAATTATAAAATAAATATTATTGTTGTATTTACAATAATATAATTGTGTGTATAATTAATTAATAATTTTTATAGTATGGCTTCTTGTAAAGGATATATTAAAAGTCAATTTCCAACTATTGATGATGATTTGTATGGATATGTTGAAGGTATGTTTATCATTGAAAAAAAAAATATATATCTATTATATTTATATACATATATCATAATATTTTAATGAATGACAATAATATATATTATATTTTTAATATAATCATAACAAACAATAATTATGACACTTGTTGATTGATGTTTGTTTAATTTTTTAAGGTATACTTGACAGTTCAAAAGATGATTTTGAAGATGGAGATGAAGTTTATGAAGCAATTGGACAAGTTTTACACGAGGTAGCTGATAAATCAGAAAATGAGGTTAGGTCTGTAATCACTTTTTTTATTGAAAAATAAAAAAAAAAAACACTTGATGATTTTAAATACACAAATATTTAATTTAATAATTTATATATTACAGAAAAATATGCAAAAAATTATTACGAATGTTAAAAGGTAATACAAATGATAATACAAATGAAAAACAAAAAAATGGTGTCAATAAAATTCTTAGTGGACCAGTACATTTGGGTTCAATGGCTGCTAATTTGGAGGAAGATGTTGAAGAAATGAAAAGTATATGGGTTACAACAAGAGATGATTCAATGAAAGTTGATGCTAGAAAACTTGAAAAAGCTGAAGCTAAACTTCAACAAAAACTTGAAAAACGAACTGGTCAAGAAACATCAAATGTTGCTAAAAATTTATTAATTACATTACAAGCAAATGAATTAGCAAGTGCAAGTCAAATGATAAGTAAAAAAGAAAGTAGATTGGAAAGTAAAGGAAGCACAAATAAAACTCAAGATATTAGAATTGAAAATTTTGATGTTAGTTTTGGTGATAGAGTATTATTACAAGGTGCTGATTTAACACTTGCATTTGGACGTCGTTATGGTTTTATTGGTCGTAATGGTCTTGGTAAAACAACATTATTACGTATGATATCAAGTAAACAATTAAAAATACCATCACATGTACGTGTACTTCATGTTGAACAAGAAGTTGCTGGTGATGAAACATCAGCATTAAATTCAGTACTTGAAGCTGATTTTGAACGTAGTGCATTATTAAGTCGTGAAGCTGAATTACAAGCAATTATTGAAAAAGAAGGTGGTAAAAATGATCCACAAATTGGTGATGAATTATCAAAAATTTATGAAGCAATGCAACTTGCTGAAGTTGATAAAGCACCAGCAAAAGCAAGTAGTATATTATCTGGTCTTGGTTTTACTGTTGAACGACAATCATGGCCAACTAAAGCATTTTCTGGTGGTTGGAGAATGCGTCTTGCACTTGCACGTGCATTATTTTCACGTCCAGATCTTTTATTACTTGATGAACCAACAAATATGTTGGATATTAAAGCAATAATATGGCTTGAAAAATATCTTCAATCATGGCCAACAACATTACTTGTTGTATCTCATGATCGTAAATTTTTAGATACAGTACCAACTGATATATTATATTTAAAAGCACAAAAAATTGATTCATATCGTGGTAATTATGAACAATTTGAAAAAACAAAAGGTGAAAGAGAACGTAATGCACAACGTGAATTTGAAGCACAACAAGCTAAAAGAGCACACGTACAAGAATTTATTGATCGTTTTCGTTATAATGCAAATCGTGCATCAAGTGTACAAAGTAAAATTAAAATGTTAGAAAAGTTACCAGAATTACAACCAATTGAAAAAGAAGGTGAAGTTACATTGAAATTTCCAGATGTTGTACCACTTAGTGGTACAATACTTCAATTAGATGAAGTATCATTTCGTTATGATACATCACCAAATAATGAATTTTTATTTACTGGTGTTAATTTAACAGCATCACTTGACTCACGTATTTGTATTGTTGGTGAAAATGGTGCTGGTAAAACAACATTACTTAAAATAATAACTGGTACATTAAGTCCAACACATGGTACTATACATCTTCATCGAGGTCTTAAATTTGGTTATTTTAGTCAACATCATGTTGATCAACTTGATATGAATGTTTGTCCAGTAACATTATTACAAAATCATTTTCCAGGTTTGTTTTTTATTTATATATCTCTTAAATTAATTATATTTTATTACTAGAAAATTAATTATTAATTATTAATTTAATCAACAGGTAAACCAGTTGAAGAATACAGAAGAATGCTTGGTAGTTTTGGTGTTACTGGTGATTTAGCATTACAAGTTATTAAAACATTATCTGGTGGTCAAAAATCAAGAGTTGCATTTGCACTAATGTGTGCTGCAAATCCAAACTTTTTAGTACTTGATGAACCAACAAATCATCTTGATATTGAATCAATTGAAGCACTTGGTAAAGCACTCAATACATGCCAAGCTGGAGTTATTCTTGTGTCTCACGACGAACGACTTATTCGTTTAGTATGTACTGAACTTTGGGTTTGTGGTCAAAAATCAGTTCGTTGTATCGAAGGTGGTTTCGATGAATACAAAAAGATTATTGAAAAAGAATTAGAAGCATAATTATTAATTTAAATATATTATTTTTTTTTTTTTCTTTTTTATACTACCAATTATATATAGTGTCATTGATAAATAAAAAATTCGTAGATGAATTATTTTTTACTTATCATGAAAAAAATAAATAAATAAACAATCTATTATTTACATTTATAAATATGACAAAGATAAATAAAATTTTAAACTTATGCAAATAAAATCCAATCATAGGAAAATTTCTCAATATTATTATTAGTATTTTCAAATTTAATATATATAAATTAATTAATTTAAATAATATTATTAACATTGTTAATCAGTGATTTTTTTTTTTTTTTCCAGTTATATTCTGTTCAACAGTATCACAAGTTTATACATTGTTTTACATATTTATAAATTAAAAATTTGGTCACAAAAAGAATTATTTATTAATTATTAATTTAATATGTTGACCTTTCTTTTTTCCTATTTTCTAAAAGAAGAAAATATACCTATTAAATATAATATATATTTTTTAATTATATAATTTCTTTAATTATTTCTGTACTTTTTTTCATTTTTTTAAATGATATTAATTTCATTAATATATACATAATTATCATGAATGATTATTAACATGCTGATGATGCTGCATTGTGTTGCCATTGCTTAACACCAGATGAAGCATTTAATTGAATCATGGAGCTTGAGCTCGTACTTGATTGTTGTTGTTGTTGTGGTGGTGGTGGAGGTGGTGCTGGTGCTTGTTGTTTAGCCGCTGTAATATTTTTCAAAAAAACAATTGTTTTTCTTATTGTTATTTTTAATTCAACAACTATGCAAACTTTAATTGTGCAATCATGCATTTTTATTTTTTATGTACGATTAAATTAATATAAAAAAAATTTGTTAATATAAAGTAAATAGAATGAAAAGAAAGATGCAATAAAATATAATTATTTATTTTTTACATATTATTTTAACAAATAATAATAATAAATTATTTAATATTATTTTATTAACATAAACTATAATATAGTATTATTAATTAGCAAATAAAAAAGCTGCTCATATATTAAATATATTAATTAAACAAATGAAATATCAACGAGTTATCATAAAACCAAATAGTGAAGGTAATTGATTATAATTCTCACCATTTTTACTATTGTAGAGTTTTGGTACACCTCGAAATTGTTCGGGATTTGGAAATGTTGAAATTGAATGAAAAAGTTTAACAAATCTTTGCTCAAAATCATTTGTAATATAACTTGTTTGATTATTTGTTTGATCATTAACAAGTGATAAATTACGTGTTGGTGGTGGTGGTGCATGCCTTTGATGACCAGTATTTGATCTATGAGGTGGTGGAGGTGGTGGTGGTGGCATTGTTGGTACAGCAACTCTTGTTGGTGGTGGTGGTGCTGATCTTGTTGTTGATGATGTATTTAATGATGATGATGATGATCTTGATATTGGTGGTGATGGTGGACGTACAACTGGTGGTTTTAATATACGATTTGTTAAACGATGTTGTGTTTCATTAAGAAAATCTTGTGATTGATGAAGTGATGATGGTGATGGAGCAAGTACAGGTGGTGATCTTGGTAATCTCATACTTTGTGCTCTTGATACACTTCCACCTCTTATTATATCAAGATTTTTTGGTGGTGGATATGGTTTTGATGGTGGTGTTGATAATGTTGTTGTTGTTGTTGATGGTGGTGGGGGTAATGGTGATGATGTTGTTGTTGTTGATGTTGCTATTGGTGGTGGCGGTGGTGTTGTTGTTGTTGTTGTTGTTATTGATGGTGCTGGTGGCTTTGGTGCAAGCATTGGTTTTCCAAAACCTTTTGATGATTCATTTACATTTATTTCATTTATTATTTGTGGTTTTTGTGTTGCTGGTGGTGGTACTGGTGGTGGTCCACGTTTTATTGTATGACTGTATGATGATAAATTTCCTGTTGATGGAGGTGATGGACTACTTTCTTTATCAACAATTGTACTACGAAGACCAGTTGGTTTTAATTTTGGCATTCCACCAGCAAATAAACCTCCTAAATTAATTGGACTACTACCATTTCCATTGTTGTTAATTGTATTTTTTGTTAATGGTGTTGGACTTGAATTATTGTTACTATTATTATTATTACCACCATTAATATTTCCATTTCTTACTTTTCCTAAAAACAAAAATATATCATTATTTATTTGCTTAATTAACTTAATTTTTTTTTTTTACTTTTATATATTAATAATTACCTGCAATACATGGAGCACTTTTATCAATGGTTACTGTTTTTTTTAATTGTTTACCATTTCTTATTGACTGTAACAATAAACTTTTTCCTGAATCAGAACTTGCTGCTGAACTTCCAATATTAAAAGAAGGTGGAGGTGGTGGAGGTGGAGCAGACATTTTAATTCTTTTTTTTAATCTAAAAAATAAATAAAATAAATTTTTTAATATTATCTCAATGTTATAATTATTAATATTACAATAATTATTAATATAAAAATGAGCTAGGTGGGAGTAAAATGACTCATTTGTTGCAAATTAATGAATCACAAAAAATATGACTAGATATGTTTACAAAATATTTTTAATATAATTATCAAAATATTAAAATTAACACTATTGTAATTAATCATAAATATTATGATTAATAAAATTAATAATTTCATAAATCATCACTTGACATATATTTATCATGATAAATATTATTAAAATAATTTAAATAAAATAAAAATATTTATAAATATTTACCTTTTGACTTGATAATTGTTTATTTATTTATTATTATTAAATAAAATTGAATTATAATTTAAATATGTGCACAACAACTAATCGTTTATTATACCATAAATTATTTGTTTTCTCTAAATAGATATAAAAAAAAGTGACAAAAGTGAAAATATAAACCACAAAAACACTGGCAAACTGACAATGAGTTTTACAGAGTTTTATTTGTGTTATACTGAAGAAATTATTTTTTTCACTTGTCTCACACGTCTTTTAATCTATTTATTTTGTAGTTGTACGTGTGGTATGTAATCTATTTGTATCACAAATTTATAATTAATCCATGTCTCCCACATTATTTTCAACATAAAAATAATTTTTTACTGAAAAAAAAAAATTGGGTGTTGACTCAATTGAAGATTTGTAGCGCCGCCACTGTTTTTTTTTCTTTTCTCTTCTCTTTTTTTAAAAATATTTTTCCTCCCATCCAGCCACGTACTGACGTATATCACTGATAAGGCAGCATTTTATGGCACAGTGGAATATTTTTATTTGATTATATAGCGACAATATGATGATATAAAATTGTGATTTAATCTCAACAGCAGCTAAAATAATAAATAAACTTTGTAATTATTTCAGATTTTTATTGACAATAATATTGATGAAGCCTATATTTTCGACTTGTCATTTATATGAGATGACACATTGACATTTTAATGACAGGCTGTGACAGGCTATTGTCAATGTCAAATTGATTCATTCATTTCTCAAATTCATTTTTATCGCTTCATGAAATACTACCTTAAAAATATAAATTCAAAAAACTATAGATTTTTTTTTTTTTCTATCAATAAATCAATAAATTGTAAATAGATTATATTCTAGATATTAAATTATTATTAATATTATATTTTATCTATTACTTATAACTGTTTACTAAATTATATTATTATTATAATATTATTGTCAAAATAAATTATTTGTTTACCTTTTTTTAAAAAAAAAAAATTTATAAATAAGTACAGTGTAAATAAAGCTTAAGGCTCGATCATGTAATGATGTAATATATTTACATTTTAATTTACACAACTGTCATCGTTATAATCATTATATTATCATTAATTATCAAACACAATTAAACATCATCAAATATTTTGAAATATAAAAAAAGATAAAAAAAAAAGCTTAATCATACCTTACATGGAACTACAAGAGATTGGACCAACAGCAATCGACCACACCATCACAACACAACGTGGCATTATTTTACAGTTTTATACAATTTTTAATACACAGTGAATAATCAATTTTTAATTTATATTTATTTACAAAAATTATTAAATTTATAAGTAATTAAAAAAATCAAGTTAAGTCATTGAAATTAAATATTTAAAATATCAATGAAATTATGTGATGTTTCATTCCTATATGAAGATCATATATTTTCATTATTATTTATATTTTTATTAAACAAAATATAAGGTTACCTATAACAACACAGATTTATCAATAGATAAATATTCTCAGGTTTTAAAAAAATAATGAAACATACTTGTTATTTTATTTAAAAAATTAAATTGTTAATTGTTATTTTTTTTTAATATTTAAATTGTGGTAATTTTTCATTTAATTAAAAGGTAAATTATAAATTATTATATGCCTATATTATTTTGATTATTAAAATTAATTATTTTATTACAGATTAATATTGTTAAATAATATAAGTAAATAAATAAATAATTAAAAATGACAATACGATCGAAAAAAAATTACAAGCAAGAGCTTGAAGATGGACAGATGGATAAAGTTGGTGTTCATGAACAAGGTGACATACGTGGTGATGAAGGAAACATTGCAATATTATTATTTTTATATTTACTTCAAGGTATTCCACTTGGTCTTTGCAGTGCAATACCAATGATATTACAAAACAGACATGTCTCTTACAAACAACAAGTAAATAATTATTATTTATTTATTTATTTTTAAATATTAATTTTATATAATTATTGATGATAATTAATTAATTTTTTAGGCAGAATTTAGTTTTGTTCAATGGCCATTTTCATTAAAATTATTATGGGCACCAATTGTTGATGCAATTTATTTTCAAAAATTTGGTAGACGTAAAACATGGCTTATACCAACTCAATATCTTATGGGATTATTTATGTTATATTTATCAGGACATGTAGAAACTTGGTTAAATAATGATACAGAAGGTCCAAATATTGGTTTACTTACTGTATTATTTTTTTCATTAAATGTTTTAGCAGCTACTCAAGATATTGTTGTTGATGGTTGGGCATTGACAATGCTCAAAAGGTAAATTATATTTTCATTGTTAATTAAAACAAATTAATTATTTTTATTTATTTTAATAGAAAAAATGTTGGATATGCATCAACATGTAATAGTGTTGGTCAAACTGCTGGTTATTTTTTGGGATATGTATTATTTATTGCATTAGAATCACCAGAATTTTGTAATGGTTATCTTCGTTCAACTCCATCTGATAATGGTATTGTAACATTGCCTGGATTTTTGTATTTTTGGGGATGGATATTTATATGTTGTACAACATTTGTTGCAATATTTAAACATGAAAAAGCTGAAAAAAATATTCAAACAAATGATTTATTTGAAGATATTAAACAATCATATAAATTACTTTGGTGTACAATGAAATTACCAGCAATTAAAACAACTGCATTAATTTTACTTACTGCCAAGGTATATTATTAATAATTTAAGCTAATTTAAAATATTATTATTATTATTATTATTATTAAATATAAATTAAATTTTTTATTTTAAAGATTGGTTTTTCTGCTTGTGATGCAGTAACAGGATTAAAGTTGGTTGATGCTGGTGTACCAAAAGAAAAAGTAGCACTCTTAGCAGTACCATTGATACCATTACAAATTGTTTTACCACTTTTAATATCAAGTTATACAAGTGGACCAAGACCAATGGATGTTTTTTTGAAAGCTATGCCATATAGATTGGTATTTGGTTTATTTGCAGCTTTATTAGTTTGGATAACACCATTATTTGTACAAAATGGTGTTGTACCAATTTATTATATATTTATTCTTCTTGGCATCTATGTATTTTATCAGGTAAAAATTATTAAAATAAATTCATTTATTCATAATTATTTTAATTAAATAAATAACATAATAATTAATTATATTTTTAAATTTACAGATTGCAGCAAGTAGTATGTTTGTTGCATCAATGGCATTTTTCGCAAAAGTAAGTGATCCAGCTGTTGGTGGTACTTATATGACATTTTTAAATACTCTATGTAATTTGGGTGGTATTTGGCCATCAACAGCCGCACTTTGGTTTGTTGATACTCTTACATGGCGCCAATGCAGTATTGATGCTGAAAATAATTGTAGTAATTCAATTGAACGCGAGGTTATTATATATTATAAATTTTTTTATCATAACAATATTAAATTATATAATAAACTATTATCTAATATATATTTTTTTTTTAATTTTAGCAATGTGAAATAGCGGGAAAATGTGTTACATTACTTGATGGTTTTTATATTGAAAGCATTATTTGTCTTATTATTGGTTTCCTTTGGTTCAGATGGGGTAAAAGAAAAATTAATTATCTACAATCACGACCAATGTCACAATGGAAGGTCGTTCAACGTAGTTAACAATTACTGTCAGTTGTTTAAAAAAAAATTATTCAATTATATTTACAGAAAAAAAAAAATATTTGTGTATAATTATTTGATTGTTTTGTCGTTCATGTTATTGAACATTTTCCAATACAAAACAAGGTAAAAGATTATTTAAAAAAAAAATTAATTAATTTCATATAACATATAATTTATATAAATAAACTGTAAATAAATAGAATTAAAAAAATTTATGATTTAAGTATAATCTTACCATAAATTTAAATGAGTTTATTAATTATTAATTTTATAGTATTTTATAATTATTGTGCTGAATTAATAACTCGTTGTAATTATTTATATTATAACAATTTATTTTATTAGAACAAAAAACAAACAAACTCCGATTATTAATAATAATATTATAATTATAAATTGAATTAATTTAAACACTTTGTTTATCAATTGAAACGTATTCTAATAACAACTCCTTTATCATCAAAACAATTTGAAATAGCAGATGCATTTGTTGAAGTATTAGGATTTTGTATTGTACCATTTTGCGGTACATGATTTTGTGAATTTGAAAAATATTGAACTGCTTCATCAACATCCCATGGTTGACGAATTATTTCACCATTTCTTAATGTAGGACAAAGTGTATTTTCTTCTGGATCTTCATCAACAATAGGCTTCAATGGTGGTTTTGCCAAAATTATAATTATATTAAAACTGTTAAAAAATAACAACAATATAATAATTTTTTCAAAAGAAATATTAAATCGTGACATTTTACTTTTGTTGAAAAAAAATAATTAAAAATAAAAAACTCAGTATCGTATTGTAAATGTAAACAATTTTTAATCAGTTTTTTTTTTTTTTTATTTGCTTGTTTCATAATTTTTTATTGATTTATGAGTAAATTTAATAAAAATTGTTTTTAAAAACATTGTTCGATAAAATTGAAATAAAATTGAAATAATTATTAATCATCATTTCCAAATACAATACATCTAGAATTAGAATTCATTGGACTTGAAGGTTGACAATTAAAAGTATTTGAAAAATATTTTAAATTACGTAAAGATTCATTTATTCTTAAACGAGCTGGACTGTGTTCTTCTGTACCATTTATTCCATATCTTTCATTCCACCATATATAAGTTCCAGTGTGACAAAATTTCTATGAAAAAAAAATAATCAATTAATAAAATATATATTAATATTACTATTTAATTGACTCACTGTTGCAAATGATATAAAAAATAATTGATCACTACTATAATTTTCAAGACCAATAAGTTTAATATCATCATTTTTTTTAGTTTCATTTTTATAAGATAAATATGCTGCTCTGATACCAGCAACGTCAGCCATATTTTCTAATCTTCTAAAATTTCCAGTTGATTGAATAATTATTGTTTCATTATTATTAGCGAATTCAGTAATATTTTTATTGAAATCATTTTCAAAACAATTTATTTTATTTTTATATAAATCATTTGTCAATACAGGCCATTGAACTTCGACCCAATTTTTATCATATAAAATTCCTTGATTAGAAAAAAAATGAAAAAATTAATTTTAATTATAATTATTATGTAATTTGATGATATTTTTGTTTAATTTTTTATTTACCATGAGGGTCAAGTGCATGATAAAATTCATGACCAATAATAAAACCAACAGAACCGTATTTAATTGATCTAAAAAATTAAATTGAAATATAATAGAATAATTATTGTATTATGTATATATATTTTATGTATTTTGAAAACTTACAGCGGTAAATCAATGGAAAATATTGGTGAATTAGCATAAACCATTGGAAAAACTATATAAGATAATAATTGATTTTAATTTTGAAATACAACGTAAAAGAATTGATTTAAATGAAAAATATAATTACGTATTGCATTGAAGTAGTAGTTGTACATGGCATTGAAACTTATTGGTTTAATTGTTTTCCATCTATAAATGAAAATAATATTTTGCTTTATAATATTTATCCTCAATGATTATATTCACCTGATAAAAAACTAGAAATTTGAAAAAAAAAAAACTTCGAATACCTCTTTGGTCATTATATTCGCCGAATAGAAATTGAAAAATTTTTCGAAAGAGAAATTCGAATACCTCTTCAGTCATTATATTTGCCTAAGAAAAATTCGAAATTTTTTCAAAAAAAAATTCAAATACCGCTTCGGTTATTATATTCTCCTGATACAAATTCAATTTTTTTTCGAAAATTTTTAAAATAAGTTAATATCGATAAATCAAAAAATATCGATAATGCAGAAATACGGGGAACGGCATTGAATACCTCTCTTCAAGTCATGTTCGCCTAGTATTTTTCCCTTTTTTTTCAATAAATTTTTAAATAAGTTAATATCGATAAATCAAAAAATATCGATAATGCAGAAAAACGGGAAACGGCATTGAATACCTCTCTTCAAGTCATGTTCGCCTAGTATTTTTCCCTTTTTTTTCAATAAATTTTAAAATAAGTTAATATCGATAAATCAAAAAATATCGATAATGCAGAAAAACGGGGAACGGCATTGAATACCTCTCTTCAAGTCATGTTCGCCTAGTATTTTTGCCAATTTTTTCAATAAATTTTAAAATAAGTTAATATCGATAAATCAAAAAATATCGATAATGCAGAAAAACGGGGAACGGCATTGAATACCTCTCTTCAAGTCATGTTCGCCTAGTATTTTTGCCAATTTTTTCAATAAATTTTAAAATAAGTTAATATCGATAAATCAAAAAATATCGATAATGCAGAAAAACGGGGAACGGCATTGAATACCTCTCTTCAAGTCATGTTCGCCTAGTATTTTTGCCAATTTTTTCAATAAATTTTAAAATAAGTTAATATCGATAAATCAAAAAATATCGATAATGCAGAAAAACGGGAACGGCATTGAATACCTCTCTTCAAGTCATGTTCGCCTAGTATTTTTGCCAATTTTTTCAATAAATTTTAAAATAAGTTAATATCGATAAATCAAAAAATATCGATAATGCAGAAAAACGGGGAACGGCATTGAATACCTCTCTTCAAGTCATGTTCGCCTAGTATTTTTGCCAATTTTTTCAATAAATTTTAAAATAAGTTAATATCGATAAATCAAAAAATATCGATAATGCAGAAAAACGGGGAACGGCATTGAATACCTCTCTTCAAGTCATGTTCGCCTAGTATTTTTCCCTTTTTTTTCAATAAATTTTAAAATAAGTTAATATCGATAAATCAAAAAATATCGATAATGCAGAAAAACGGGGAACGGCATTGAATACCTCTCTTCAAGTCATGTTCGCCTAGTATTTTTCCCTTTTTTTTCAATAAATTTTAAAATAAGTTAATATCGATAAATCAAAAAATATCGATAATGCAGAAAAACGGGAAACGGCATTGAATACCTCTCTTCAAGTCATGTTCGCCTAGTATTTTTGCCAATTTTTTCAATAAATTTTAAAATAAGTTAATATCGATAAATCAAAAAATATCGATAATGCAGAAAAACGGGGAACGGCATTGAATACCTCTCTTCGAGTCATGTTCGCCTAGTATTTTTCTCTTTTTTTTCAATAAATTTTAAAATAAGTTAATATCGATAAATCAAAAAATATCGATAATGCAGAAAAACGGGAAACGGCATTGAATACCTCTCTTCAAGTCATGTTCGCCTAGTATTTTTGCCAATTTTTTCAATAAATTTTAAAATAAGTTAATATCGATAAATCAAAAAATATCGATAATGCAGAAAAACGGGAAACGGCATTGAATACCTCTCTTCGAGTCATGTTCGCCTAGTATTTTTCTCTTTTTTTTCAATAAATTTTAAAATAAGTTAATATCGATAAATCAAAAAATATCGATAATGCAGAAAAACGGGAAACGGCATTGAATACCTCTTTTCAAGTCATGTTCGCCTAGTATTTTTCCCAATTTTTTCAATAAATTTTAAAATAAGTTAATATCGATAAATCAAAAAATATCGATAATGCAGAAAAACGGGAAACGGCATTGAATACCTCTCTTCAAGTCATGTTCGCCTAGTATTTTTGCCAATTTTTTCAATAAATTTTAAAATAAGTTAATATCGATAAATCAAAAAATATCGATAATGCAGAAAAACGGGGAACGGCATTGAATACCTCTCTTCAAGTCATGTTCGCCTAGTATTTTTCCCTTTTTTTTCAATAAATTTTAAAATAAGTTAATATCGATAAATCAAAAAATATCGATAATGCAGAAAAACGGGGAACGGCATTGAATACCTCTCTTCAAGTCATGTTCGCCTAGTATTTTTCCCTTTTTTTTCAATAAATTTTAAAATAAGTTAATATCGATAAATCAAAAAATATCGATAATGCAGAAAAACGGGGAACGGCATTGAATACCTCTCTTCAAGTCATGTTCGCCTAGTATTTTTGCCAATTTTTTCAATAAATTTTAAAATAAGTTAATATCGATAAATCAAAAAATATCGATAATGCAGAAAAACGGGGAACGGCATTGAATACCTCTCTTCAAGTCATGTTCGCCTAGTATTTTTGCCAATTTTTTCAATAAATTTTAAAATAAGTTAATATCGATAAATCAAAAAATATCGATAATGCAGAAAAACGGGGAACGGCATTGAATACCTCTCTTCAAGTCATGTTCGCCTAGTATTTTTGCCAATTTTTTCAATAAATTTTAAAATAAGTTAATATCGATAAATCAAAAAATATCGATAATGCAGAAAAACGGGGAACGGCATTGAATACCTCTCTTCAAGTCATGTTCGCCTAGTATTTTTGCCAATTTTTTCAATAAATTTTAAAATAAGTTAATATCGATAAATCAAAAAATATCGATAATGCAGAAAAACGGGGAACGGCATTGAATACCTCTCTTCGAGTCATGTTCGCCTAGTATTTTTCTCTTTTTTTTCAATAAATTTTAAAATAAGTTAATATCGATAAATCAAAAAATATCGATAATGCAGAAAAACGGGGAACGGCATTGAATACCTCTCTTCAAGTCATGTTCGCCTAGTATTTTTGCCAATTTTTTCAATAAATTTTAAAATAAGTGAATATCGATAAATCAAAAAATATTGATAATGCAGAAAAACGGGAAACGGCATTGAATACTTCTTTTCAAGTCATGTTCGCCTAGTATTTTTGCCATTTTTTTCAATAAATTTTTAAATAATTTCATATCGATTTATAGATAAATTTCTTTATTTTTTAATACATTTTGAATACCTCTTAGGTTTTTATATTTGCCTAGTTAATATCCATTCTTTTATCGAACCAAAAAGTTTGAATACCTCTTTGGTTATCATGTTCAACTAATACAAATTCATTTTTTTTCAATTTTTTTTTTGAAAAAATTTCAATTTGTATTAGGCAAATATAATGTCCGAAGAGGTATTCGAATTTTTTTTTTAAATATTGGATTTTCATTAGGCAAAAATAAGACTGAAGAGGTATTCGATTTTTTTTTTTGAAAAAAATTTTGGATTTTTATCAGGCAAGTATAATAATTGAAGAGAATTTTTTTTTTTGTTAAAACTGAATCTTTATTGGGCAAGTATAATAATCGAAAAGGTGTTCGAATATTTTTTTTTTGTGAATGTATCTTCCCGAGTGATTTTTTTCTGATATAACTTGATGGTCTTAAACGTTATCTTTGTGATTTTTTTTTGGGATTCGAACATCTTTTTATTCTCTCAATTATATACTTACTCGTATGGTGTCATTGGCAGCTTGTATTGTTTTAAATTTTTAACTTTATCAAATTTTACATAGTTCAATATGTTATCAAAATATGTCATTCCAGGGTCTAACTACAAACAAATCCAACAATAAATGAAAGATGTTGACACATAAAAAATTATTAACAGTTCGTTATTTAATTTATACATAAATTATAGTGACATAAAAAATATCAAAATTACTTCAGCATAATATTTTTCAACACCCA
>WSYQ01001102.1:0-13240 GCA_011426435.1 Lysiphlebus fabarum
TATTTTTCCTCCCATCCAGCCACGTACTGACGTATATCACTGATAAGGCAGCATTTTATGGCACAGTGGAATATTTTTATTTGATTATATAGCGACAATATGATGATATAAAATTGTGATTTAATCTCAACAGCAGCTAAAATAATAAATAAACTTTGTAATTATTTCAGATTTTTATTGACAATAATATTGATGAAGCCTATATTTTCGACTTGTCATTTATATGAGATGACACATTGACATTTTAATGACAGGCTGTGACAGGCTATTGTCAATGTCAAATTGATTCATTCATTTCTCAAATTCATTTTTATCGCTTCATGAAATACTACCTTAAAAATATAAATTCAAAAAACTATAGATTTTTTTTTTTTTTCTATCAATAAATCAATAAATTGTAAATAGATTATATTCTAGATATTAAATTATTATTAATATTATATTTTATCTATTACTTATAACTGTTTACTAAATTATATTATTATTATAATATTATTGTCAAAATAAATTATTTGTTTACCTTTTTTTAAAAAAAAAAAATTTATAAATAAGTACAGTGTAAATAAAGCTTAAGGCTCGATCATGTAATGATGTAATATATTTACATTTTAATTTACACAACTGTCATCGTTATAATCATTATATTATCATTAATTATCAAACACAATTAAACATCATCAAATATTTTGAAATATAAAAAAAGATAAAAAAAAAAGCTTAATCATACCTTACATGGAACTACAAGAGATTGGACCAACAGCAATCGACCACACCATCACAACACAACGTGGCATTATTTTACAGTTTTATACAATTTTTTAATACACAGTGAATAATCAATTTTTAATTTATATTTATTTACAAAAATTATTAAATTTATAAGTAATTAAAAAAATCAAGTTAAGTCATTGAAATTAAATATTTAAAATATCAATGAAATTATGTGATGTTTCATTCCTATATGAAGATCATATATTTTCATTATTATTTATATTTTTATTAAACAAAATATAAGGTTACCTATAACAACACAGATTTATCAATAGATAAATATTCTCAGGTTTTAAAAAAATAATGAAACATACTTGTTATTTTATTTAAAAAATTAAATTGTTAATTGTTATTTTTTTTTAATATTTAAATTGTGGTAATTTTTCATTTAATTAAAAGGTAAATTATAAATTATTATATGCCTATATTATTTTGATTATTAAAATTAATTATTTTATTACAGATTAATATTGTTAAATAATATAAGTAAATAAATAAATAATTAAAAATGACAATACGATCGAAAAAAAATTACAAGCAAGAGCTTGAAGATGGACAGATGGATAAAGTTGGTGTTCATGAACAAGGTGACATACGTGGTGATGAAGGAAACATTGCAATATTATTATTTTTATATTTACTTCAAGGTATTCCACTTGGTCTTTGCAGTGCAATACCAATGATATTACAAAACAGACATGTCTCTTACAAACAACAAGTAAATAATTATTATTTATTTATTTATTTTTAAATATTAATTTTATATAATTATTGATGATAATTAATTAATTTTTTAGGCAGAATTTAGTTTTGTTCAATGGCCATTTTCATTAAAATTATTATGGGCACCAATTGTTGATGCAATTTATTTTCAAAAATTTGGTAGACGTAAAACATGGCTTATACCAACTCAATATCTTATGGGATTATTTATGTTATATTTATCAGGACATGTAGAAACTTGGTTAAATAATGATACAGAAGGTCCAAATATTGGTTTACTTACTGTATTATTTTTTTCATTAAATGTTTTAGCAGCTACTCAAGATATTGTTGTTGATGGTTGGGCATTGACAATGCTCAAAAGGTAAATTATATTTTCATTGTTAATTAAAACAAATTAATTATTTTTATTTATTTAATTATTTATTTTAATAGAAAAAATGTTGGATATGCATCAACATGTAATAGTGTTGGTCAAACTGCTGGTTATTTTTTGGGATATGTATTATTTATTGCATTAGAATCACCAGAATTTTGTAATGGTTATCTTCGTTCAACTCCATCTGATAATGGTATTGTAACATTGCCTGGATTTTTGTATTTTTGGGGATGGATATTTATATGTTGTACAACATTTGTTGCAATATTTAAACATGAAAAAGCTGAAAAAAATATTCAAACAAATGATTTATTTGAAGATATTAAACAATCATATAAATTACTTTGGTGTACAATGAAATTACCAGCAATTAAAACAACTGCATTAATTTTACTTACTGCCAAGGTATATTATTAATAATTTAAGCTAATTTAAAATATTATTATTATTATTATTATTATTAAATATAAATTAAATTTTTTATTTTAAAGATTGGTTTTTCTGCTTGTGATGCAGTAACAGGATTAAAGTTGGTTGATGCTGGTGTACCAAAAGAAAAAGTAGCACTCTTAGCAGTACCATTGATACCATTACAAATTGTTTTACCACTTTTAATATCAAGTTATACAAGTGGACCAAGACCAATGGATGTTTTTTTGAAAGCTATGCCATATAGATTGGTATTTGGTTTATTTGCAGCTTTATTAGTTTGGATAACACCATTATTTGTACAAAATGGTGTTGTACCAATTTATTATATATTTATTCTTCTTGGCATCTATGTATTTTATCAGGTAAAAATTATTAAAATAAATTCATTTATTCATAATTATTTTAATTAAATAAATAACATAATAATTAATTATATTTTTAAATTTACAGATTGCAGCAAGTAGTATGTTTGTTGCATCAATGGCATTTTTCGCAAAAGTAAGTGATCCAGCTGTTGGTGGTACTTATATGACATTTTTAAATACTCTATGTAATTTGGGTGGTATTTGGCCATCAACAGCCGCACTTTGGTTTGTTGATACTCTTACATGGCGCCAATGCAGTATTGATGCTGAAAATAATTGTAGTAATTCAATTGAACGCGAGGTTATTATATATTATAAATTTTTTTATCATAACAATATTAAATTATATAATAAACTATTATCTAATATATATTTTTTTTTTAATTTTAGCAATGTGAAATAGCGGGAAAATGTGTTACATTACTTGATGGTTTTTATATTGAAAGCATTATTTGTCTTATTATTGGTTTCCTTTGGTTCAGATGGGGTAAAAGAAAAATTAATTATCTACAATCACGACCAATGTCACAATGGAAGGTCGTTCAACGTAGTTAACAATTACTGTCAGTTGTTTAAAAAAAAATTATTCAATTATATTTACAGAAAAAAAAAAATATTTGTGTATAATTATTTGATTGTTTTGTCGTTCATGTTATTGAACATTTTCCAATACAAAACAAGGTAAAAGATTATTTAAAAAAAAAATTAATTAATTTCATATAACATATAATTTATATAAATAAACTGTAAATAAATAGAATTAAAAAAATTTATGATTTAAGTATAATCTTACCATAAATTTAAATGAGTTTATTAATTATTAATTTTATAGTATTTTATAATTATTGTGCTGAATTAATAACTCGTTGTAATTATTTATATTATAACAATTTATTTTATTAGAACAAAAAACAAACAAACTCCGATTATTAATAATAATATTATAATTATAAATTGAATTAATTTAAACACTTTGTTTATCAATTGAAACGTATTCTAATAACAACTCCTTTATCATCAAAACAATTTGAAATAGCAGATGCATTTGTTGAAGTATTAGGATTTTGTATTGTACCATTTTGCGGTACATGATTTTGTGAATTTGAAAAATATTGAACTGCTTCATCAACATCCCATGGTTGACGAATTATTTCACCATTTCTTAATGTAGGACAAAGTGTATTTTCTTCTGGATCTTCATCAACAATAGGCTTCAATGGTGGTTTTGCCAAAATTATAATTATATTAAAACTGTTAAAAAATAACAACAATATAATAATTTTTTCAAAAGAAATATTAAATCGTGACATTTTACTTTTGTTGAAAAAAAATAATTAAAAATAAAAAACTCAGTATCGTATTGTAAATGTAAACAATTTTTAATCAGTTTTTTTTTTTTTTTATTTGCTTGTTTCATAATTTTTTATTGATTTATGAGTAAATTTAATAAAAATTGTTTTTAAAAACATTGTTCGATAAAATTGAAATAAAATTGAAATAATTATTAATCATCATTTCCAAATACAATACATCTAGAATTAGAATTCATTGGACTTGAAGGTTGACAATTAAAAGTATTTGAAAAATATTTTAAATTACGTAAAGATTCATTTATTCTTAAACGAGCTGGACTGTGTTCTTCTGTACCATTTATTCCATATCTTTCATTCCACCATATATAAGTTCCAGTGTGACAAAATTTCTATGAAAAAAAAATAATCAATTAATAAAATATATATTAATATTACTATTTAATTGACTCACTGTTGCAAATGATATAAAAAATAATTGATCACTACTATAATTTTCAAGACCAATAAGTTTAATATCATCATTTTTTTTAGTTTCATTTTTATAAGATAAATATGCTGCTCTGATACCAGCAACGTCAGCCATATTTTCTAATCTTCTAAAATTTCCAGTTGATTGAATAATTATTGTTTCATTATTATTAGCGAATTCAGTAATATTTTTATTGAAATCATTTTCAAAACAATTTATTTTATTTTTATATAAATCATTTGTCAATACAGGCCATTGAACTTCGACCCAATTTTTATCATATAAAATTCCTTGATTAGAAAAAAAATGAAAAAATTAATTTTAATTATAATTATTATGTAATTTGATGATATTTTTGTTTAATTTTTTATTTACCATGAGGGTCAAGTGCATGATAAAATTCATGACCAATAATAAAACCAACAGAACCGTATTTAATTGATCTAAAAAATTAAATTGAAATATAATAGAATAATTATTGTATTATGTATATATATTTTATGTATTTTGAAAACTTACAGCGGTAAATCAATGGAAAATATTGGTGAATTAGCATAAACCATTGGAAAAACTATATAAGATAATAATTGATTTTAATTTTGAAATACAACGTAAAAGAATTGATTTAAATGGAAAATATAATTACGTATTGCATTGAAGTAGTAGTTGTACATTGCATTGAAACTTATTGGTTTAATTGTTTTCCATCTATAAATGAAAATAATATTTTGCTTTATAATATTTATCCTCAATGATTATATTCCCCTGATAAAAAACTAGAAATTTGAAAAAAAAAAAACTTCGAATACCTCTTTGGTCATTATATTCGCCGAATAGAAATTGAAAAATTTTTCGAAAGAGAAATTCGAATACCTCTTCAGTCATTATATTTGCCTAAGAAAAATTCGAAATTTTTTCAAAAAAAAATTCAAATACCGCTTCGGTTATTATATTCTCCTGATACAAATTCAATTTTTTTTCGAAAATTTTTAAAATAAGTTAATATCGATAAATCAAAAAATATCGATAATGCAGAAATACGGGGAACGGCATTGAATACCTCTCTTCAAGTCATGTTCGCCTAGTATTTTTCCCTTTTTTTTCAATAAATTTTTAAATAAGTTAATATCAATAAATCAAAAAATATCGATAATGCAGAAAAACGGGGAACGGCATTGAATACCTCTCTTCAAGTCATGTTCGCCTAGTATTTTTCCCTTTTTTTTCAATAAATTTTTAAATAAGTTAATATCGATAAATCAAAAAATATCGATAATGCAGAAAAACGGGGAACGGCATTGAATACCTCTCTTCAAGTCATGTTCGCCTAGTATTTTTCCCTTTTTTTTCAATAAATTTTAAATAAGTTAATATCGATAAATCAAAAAATATCGATAATGCAGAAAAACGGGGAACGGCATTGAATACCTCTCTTCAAGTCATGTTCGCCTAGTATTTTTGCCAATTTTTTCAATAAATTTTAAAATAAGTTAATATCGATAAATCAAAAAATATCGATAATGCAGAAAAACGGGGAACGGCATTGAATACCTCTCTTCAAGTCATGTTCGCCTAGTATTTTTGCCAATTTTTTCAATAAATTTTAAAATAAGTTAATATCGATAAATCAAAAAATATCGATAATGCAGAAAAACGGGGAACGGCATTGAATACCTCTCTTCAAGTCATGTTCGCCTAGTATTTTTGCCAATTTTTTCAATAAATTTTAAAATAAGTTAATATCGATAAATCAAAAAATATCGATAATGCAGAAAAACGGGGAACGGCATTGAATACCTCTCTTCAAGTCATGTTCGCCTAGTATTTTTGCCAATTTTTTCAATAAATTTTAAAATAAGTTAATATCGATAAATCAAAAAATATCGATAATGCAGAAAAACGGGGAACGGCATTGAATACCTCTCTTCAAGTCATGTTCGCCTAGTATTTTTCCCTTTTTTTTCAATAAATTTTTAAATAAGTTAATATCGATAAATCAAAAAATATCGATAATGCAGAAAAACGGGGAACGGCATTGAATACCTCTCTTCAAGTCATGTTCGCCTAGTATTTTTCCCTTTTTTTTCAATAAATTTTAAAATAAGTTAATATCGATAAATCAAAAAATATCGATAATGCAGAAAAACGGGAAACGGCATTGAATACCTCTCTTCAAGTCATGTTCGCCTAGTATTTTTGCCAATTTTTTCAATAAATTTTAAAATAAGTTAATATCGATAAATCAAAAAATATCGATAATGCAGAAAAACGGGGAACGGCATTGAATACCTCTCTTCAAGTCATGTTCGCCTAGTATTTTTCCCTTTTTTTTCAATAAATTTTAAAATAAGTTAATATCGATAAATCAAAAAATATCGATAATGCAGAAAAACGGGAAACGGCATTGAATACCTCTCTTCAAGTCATGTTCGCCTAGTATTTTTGCCAATTTTTTCAATAAATTTTAAAATAAGTTAATATCGATAAATCAAAAAATATCGATAATGCAGAAAAACGGGGAACGGCATTGAATACCTCTCTTCGAGTCATGTTCGCCTAGTATTTTTCCCTTTTTTTTCAATAAATTTTAAAATAAGTTAATATCGATAAATCAAAAAATATCGATAATGCAGAAAAACGGGGAACGGCATTGAATACCTCTCTTCAAGTCATGTTCGCCTAGTATTTTTCCTTTTTTTCAATAAATTTTAAAATAAGTTAATATCGATAAATCAAAAAATATCGATAATGCAGAAAAACGGGAAACGGCATTGAATACCTCTCTTCAAGTCATGTTCGCCTAGTATTTTTGCCAATTTTTTCAATAAATTTTAAAATAAGTTAATATCGATAAATCAAAAAATATCGATAATGCAGAAAAACGGGGAACGGCATTGAATACCTCTCTTCAAGTCATGTTCGCCTAGTATTTTTCCCTTTTTTTTCAATAAATTTTAAAATAAGTTAATATCGATAAATCAAAAAATATCGATAATGCAGAAAAACGGGGAACGGCATTGAATACCTCTCTTCAAGTCATGTTCGCCTAGTATTTTTCCAATTTTTTCAATAAATTTTAAAATAAGTTAATATCGATAAATCAAAAAATATCGATAATGCAGAAAAACGGGAACGGCATTGAATACCTCTCTTCAAGTCATGTTCGCCTAGTATTTTTGCCAATTTTTTCAATAAATTTTAAAATAAGTTAATATCGATAAATCAAAAAATATCGATAATGCAGAAAAACGGGGAACGGCATTGAATACCTCTCTTCAAGTCATGTTCGCCTAGTATTTTTGCCAATTTTTTCAATAAATTTTAAAATAAGTTAATATCGATAAATCAAAAAATATCGATAATGCAGAAAAACGGGGAACGGCATTGAATACCTCTCTTCAAGTCATGTTCGCCTAGTATTTTTGCCAATTTTTTCAATAAATTTTAAAATAAGTTAATATCGATAAATCAAAAAATATCGATAATGCAGAAAAACGGGGAACGGCATTGAATACCTCTCTTCAAGTCATGTTCGCCTAGTATTTTTGCCAATTTTTTCAATAAATTTTAAAATAAGTTAATATCGATAAATCAAAAAATATCGATAATGCAGAAAAACGGGGAACGGCATTGAATACCTCTCTTCAAGTCATGTTCGCCTAGTATTTTTGCCAATTTTTTCAATAAATTTTAAAATAAGTTAATATCGATAAATCAAAAAATATCGATAATGCAGAAAAACGGGGAACGGCATTGAATACCTCTCTTCAAGTCATGTTCGCCTAGTATTTTTGCCAATTTTTTCAATAAATTTTAAAATAAGTTAATATCGATAAATCAAAAAATATTGATAATGCAGAAAAACGGGAAACGGCATTGAATACTTCTTTTCAAGTCATGTTCGCCTAGTATTTTTGCCATTTTTTTCAATAAATTTTTAAATAATTTCATATCGATTTATAGATAAATTTCTTTATTTTTTAATACATTTTGAATACCTCTTAGGTTTTTATATTTGCCTAGTTAATATCCATTCTTTTATCGAACCAAAAAGTTTGAATACCTCTTTGGTTATCATGTTCAACTAATACAAATTCATTTTTTTTCAATTTTTTTTTTGAAAAAATTTCAATTTGTATTAGGCAAATATAATGTCCGAAGAGGTATTCGAATTTTTTTTTTAAATATTGGATTTTCATTAGGCAAAAATAAGACTGAAGAGGTATTCGATTTTTTTTTTTGAAAAAAATTTTGGATTTTTATCAGGCAAGTATAATAATTGAAGAGAATTTTTTTTTTTGTTAAAACTGAATCTTTATTGGGCAAGTATAATAATCGAAAAGGTGTTCGAATATTTTTTTTTTGTGAATGTATCTTCCCGAGTGATTTTTTTCTGATATAACTTGATGGTCTTAAACGTTATCTTTGTGATTTTTTTTTGGGATTCGAACATCTTTTTATTCTCTCAATTATATACTTACTCGTATGGTGTCATTGGCAGCTTGTATTGTTTTAAATTTTTAACTTTATCAAATTTTACATAGTTCAATATGTTATCAAAATATGTCATTCCAGGGTCTAACTACAAACAAATCCAACAATAAATGAAAGATGTTGACACATAAAAAATTATTAACAGTTCGTTATTTAATTTATACATAAATTATAGTGACATAAAAAATATCAAAATTACTTCAGCATAATATTTTTCAACACCCAAAGGTTCATCATACCAATCGTAATATCCAATCATCATGTGTATTGATTCAATTTTATCATACAAAATTGATTTTGTATTTCCATCCAGCCAGTTTGTTTTTGATATATCATCAAGAGTTTGTTTTCTTAATTTTTCACTTATTTTCAAAATCTAATGTTTTTTAATAGTTAATTTCAATACGAATAACTATGTATTTTTTTATTTTATTTTATGTTTAAATATTGATAAAAACAAACAATAACTACTTACATTATTTTTATAACTTTTTGGAAAATAAATTTGCGAGTACAAATGAAATAATGTGTGAGAAAGTCGACACTCAATTAAACATTCTTTTTGTCTGTAATTATTTATAAATTATTACAATATTTAATTTATATATTTATAAATAATTTTACCTAGTTAATCGTCTGTCAATATTTATATCACGAACATCAAATAGTAAAATTCTTGCTTCTTCATTTGTAAATAATATAAATGTAGATACAAATTTCCAATTGATATAATTAACTGTTAAAAATAGCAAATTATTTTTATAGAAAACCATACATATTCAAATCGAAATAATTTATAAAAATTTGTACTTATTGTTCTGTTATCAGTTTGATTTAATATCTTTGCAAGTCTTGATATATATTTCCAAATCATAATTAAAACACTTTCATCATCATAAATATTAATACCAATAGGAACAAATAAATTATTAATATATTTTAACCAATTAATTGATCCAGTTTTATCAATTTTATTAAAATTATCATCATAGTTTTTTTGTATTTCTTTGATTGTAACATTTTCGAAATTTATGTCATATGCATTTTGTGTTGCCTGGTTTATATTAAATTATAATATTTTGTCTTAAATTGAATTAATATATAATTATTTTAATTAATTACCTGATACAAAGCAAATTCAAAATCAAGTATTTTTATTATTTCTTCATCAAGATCTTTTTCTGAATAATTTATATTTTGGCTTTTTAAAATTAATTTTGATACTTTTTCAATGAATAAATGATATTCTGTTTTTTTTATTTTCCAATTATCCCATCTTTGAGATAAAGAAAATACATCAGTTCTTGGAAACTTTGGAGCTTCAATCTTTATTAATATTTTTTAGTAAAGAAAAATCCAAAAACAGCGTAAATTAATGAACGTAAATATAAAAATTTCATTAGATTATTTTTATAAAAACGATATAAATTTCTTACTTCTATTTTATTGGTAGATCTTGTGGCATAATCAGAAACAACTTTGATGTCAAATAGAGAATAAGAGCTTGTTAAATTACCATAAAATTCATCAACGAAATGCCAATCTTTATCATCAATATAATTATCAACCATCATAGGCCATTTTCCTGATGATTGTTGAATAATTTTATTGATTGGATCAAGACCAATACTATCAAGTGTTTCTGTATGCATTTAAAAAAATATAAATAACTATTTTTTTATTGTTATTTGTTTTTAAAAATATTAATCGACTTACCAATATCCATGCAATTTAAATAATATTGTTTCATTATTTTTCTAGATCTAGTTGTATTTTCATAATCTTTTGATTCAAGAATTTCAAGTAATTTACGATCAAATATTTCTAGACCAATTGTTTCTCTTGTTGATTCTTTTTTATCATCAACAATGGGATTTGAAATTGGCCAATTACCACAAACAAATTCATAAAAATCATCACATGAATCAACATTTTGTTTTAATCCTTGATATATTAATCTTGATGCTTCTTTACAGTTATCACTCTTACAAATATTATCAATACAATTTGACAATAATTTATTTTTAATTGATACAATAATTATAAATTTTAAAAAGCTTAAAAATCTAAATAAAAAAATTTTAATTATTTATTTAAAAAAAGTAATAAGTAAAAAGTAATAAATATTTAAAACATACATAAAGTTTTTAAATGACATTGTGTTGTCAAGTTTTAAAATGATACTGCTTATAATATTTTTATAAATAATTAACAAAGTCTTTGAATTATTAATTATCACATTTATTATCATTAAAAGCAGTAGTGATTTAATTAAAAAAGAGTTATTTGTTATTTGTAAAATAATAAATAAAAAATTAATGATGTTTGATAAATAAATAAGCAATATATTTTTTAAATGTTGATTATGACCACAATTTATAAAGAAAAAAAAAATTAAACAAATCGTACAATTATAAAGACAAAAATATTTTATATTTTAATTTTATTCGTATTTATATCACAGAGGATCACGTTAAATCGGACCAATCATTATTACAAAAAATATAATCCATACTTGAGATATATTTTAGAATTAAAATACATATAAATTTATTTCAAATTATATTTTTTAATTGATTATTATTTGATAAAAAAAATATAATAAAAACATTATATCATTAAAAATTAAAGAATTACTAAATGAAAATAATTAAAAATAAAAAAAATTTAAATTTATATTTTTTATCATTAAAAAATACATTAATTAATTTTTATGTAATTAAAGCCACGTACCAAAATGAATACCTTACGTGATAAAAGTATTTTATCAATTAAAAAAAAAAATATCGCAACAATATTGTCATTTTAATAAACAAAAAAATCACAAGTACCAAAAGAAATGATTTAAAAATAAGTAGCATCTTTGCTACTATTTCGATTTTCTATATAGAAAAAAAATTGATACAAAAAAGTGTAAGGCACTGAAATTAAATAAAACAAGTCTCTGTCACTTCTGAAATGGTACTTGCACTTTTTTGTTATCAAAGATAAAATTAAATTCAAGTATAAAAAATACATTATTTTATATAATATAAATACTAGAATATTTAACTGAGGCAATAAAACTTTGTATACTGTACAATGAAAAAAAAAAATAAAAAGAAAAAAATATGCCAATCAAAATTAAATAAAAAAAAAACACAATAATATTATTTAAAATAATATAAAAAAAATATATATTATAATTGCTACCAAGGTCTCCACATAAGATTTCTATAATTAACTCTTTCAATATCAATATTTTCATTGTTAGCTTGATGATTATTACGTATTGTATTTGGTATATTATTATTACTATTATTATTTTTTCTCATGACATAATTTGATTGTGATTGATTATCAAATGAATATGAATATTCTGAATTTGGTGGTGACATTGGTGGTTGTGGTTGTGCAATTCTTTGATTTGTAAATTGTAATGATGATAATGGTCTTGACATTGTTATATCATTAGACAAACGAGATGAATTATTGATTGTATCACAAATTCTATTTGAATTTAGTATTATTGGTGACAATGCATTTGGTTGTGGAATTACCTAAAAAAATAAAAATGAAATTTAATTATATAATATTATATTTAATTTATATATGCGTATATAGATTTTTTTTTTTTTTATTTTTTGTTGAAATAATATAATTATTGATTAAATACTTGCCTGGACATTAATATTTCTAGTTGTTTGTAATCCAGATGCAAGATGTCTTGCTAAACGTTCACCAGATTCATCAGGAAGTGAAGCAAGATATCTACATGCTTCAGTTGCACAATGACCAAAACCAGATTTCCATCTACTTTCAGCTGTTGCAATATCTTGAGGTGGAACAATAATAGTTGGTGTTGATACTGTTGATAATGATGGTTGAGATCCATGGATTTTTTGTAAATGACGAACTGTTAATTCAAGAATATCAGCTTTTTCTAGCTTACTGATATTTTCACCTTCAGTCTAAATAAAATATAAATATAATAATAATTATTTTAATATAAAAGTTCTTCATATATGTATTTATTATTTTTTTATTTATTTAAAATTTATTTACTTCGAGAGCTTCAACCATGAGATCCTTTAATTCATCCAAACATCGATTGATACGTGCACGTCTTTTTCTTTCCAGTAGTGGTTTTGTAACCTGATTTATTTAATTCATATATATTAATTTATTTTATAAAAAATATAATATGTATTTCAATTTATTTCTAAAAAAATACTTGTTTATTGAAATAAAATTAAATATATCAATACAAGATTAAAATTAAAAAAAAAAAAATATATAATAAAAATACAAATCT
>WSYQ01001103.1:0-79330 GCA_011426435.1 Lysiphlebus fabarum
TTCTTCTGTACCATTTATTCCATATCTTTCATTCCACCATATATAAGTTCCAGTGTGACAAAATTTCTATGAAAAAAAAATAATCAATTAATAAAATATATATTAATATTACTATTTAATTGACTCACTGTTGCAAATGATATAAAAAATAATTGATCACTACTATAATTTTCAAGACCAATAAGTTTAATATCATCATTTTTTTTAGTTTCATTTTTATAAGATAAATATGCTGCTCTGATACCAGCAACGTCAGCCATATTTTCTAATCTTCTAAAATTTCCAGTTGATTGAATAATTATTGTTTCATTATTATTAGCGAATTCAGTAATATTTTTATTGAAATCATTTTCAAAACAATTTATTTTATTTTTATATAAATCATTTGTCAATACAGGCCATTGAACTTCGACCCAATTTTTATCATATAAAATTCCTTGATTAGAAAAAAAATGAAAAAATTAATTTTAATTATAATTATTATGTAATTTGATGATATTTTTGTTTAATTTTTTATTTACCATGAGGGTCAAGTGCATGATAAAATTCATGACCAATAATAAAACCAACAGAACCGTATTTAATTGATCTAAAAAATTAAATTGAAATATAATAGAATAATTATTGTATTATGTATATATATTTTATGTATTTTGAAAACTTACAGCGGTAAATCAATGGAAAATATTGGTGAATTAGCATAAACCATTGGAAAAACTATATAAGATAATAATTGATTTTAATTTTGAAATACAACGTAAAAGAATTGATTTAAATGGAAAATATAATTACGTATTGCATTGAAGTAGTAGTTGTACATTGCATTGAAACTTATTGGTTTAATTGTTTTCCATCTATAAATGAAAATAATATTTTGCTTTATAATATTTATCCTCAATGATTATATTCCCCTGATAAAAAACTAGAAATTTGAAAAAAAAAAAACTTCGAATACCTCTTTGGTCATTATATTCGCCGAATAGAAATTGAAAAATTTTTCGAAAGAGAAATTCGAATACCTCTTCAGTCATTATATTTGCCTAAGAAAAATTCGAAATTTTTTCAAAAAAAAATTCAAATACCGCTTCGGTTATTATATTCTCCTGATACAAATTCAATTTTTTTTCGAAAATTTTTAAAATAAGTTAATATCGATAAATCAAAAAATATCGATAATGCAGAAATACGGGGAACGGCATTGAATACCTCTCTTCAAGTCATGTTCGCCTAGTATTTTTCCCTTTTTTTTCAATAAATTTTTAAATAAGTTAATATCGATAAATCAAAAAATATCGATAATGCAGAAAAACGGGGAACGGCATTGAATACCTCTCTTCAAGTCATGTTCGCCTAGTATTTTTCCCTTTTTTTTCAATAAATTTTAAAATAAGTTAATATCGATAAATCAAAAAATATCGATAATGCAGAAAAACGGGGAACGGCATTGAATACCTCTCTTCAAGTCATGTTCGCCTAGTATTTTTCCCTTTTTTTTCAATAAATTTTAAAATAAGTTAATATCGATAAATCAAAAAATATCGATAATGCAGAAAAACGGGGAACGGCATTGAATACCTCTCTTCAAGTCATGTTCGCCTAGTATTTTTGCCAATTTTTTCAATAAATTTTAAAATAAGTTAATATCGATAAATCAAAAAATATCGATAATGCAGAAAAACGGGGAACGGCATTGAATACCTCTCTTCAAGTCATGTTCGCCTAGTATTTTTGCCAATTTTTTCAATAAATTTTAAAATAAGTTAATATCGATAAATCAAAAAATATCGATAATGCAGAAAAACGGGGAACGGCATTGAATACCTCTCTTCAAGTCATGTTCGCCTAGTATTTTTGCCAATTTTTTCAATAAATTTTAAAATAAGTTAATATCGATAAATCAAAAAATATCGATAATGCAGAAAAACGGGGAACGGCATTGAATACCTCTCTTCAAGTCATGTTCGCCTAGTATTTTTGCCAATTTTTTCAATAAATTTTAAAATAAGTTAATATCGATAAATCAAAAAATATCGATAATGCAGAAAAACGGGGAACGGCATTGAATACCTCTCTTCAAGTCATGTTCGCCTAGTATTTTTCCCATTTTTTTCAATAAATTTTAAAATAAGTTAATATCGATAAATCAAAAAATATCGATAATGCAGAAAAACGGGGAACGGCATTGAATACCTCTCTTCAAGTCATGTTCGCCTAGTATTTTTCCCTTTTTTTTCAATAAATTTTAAAATAAGTTAATATCGATAAATCAAAAAATATCGATAATGCAGAAAAACGGGAAACGGCATTGAATACCTCTCTTCAAGTCATGTTCGCCTAGTATTTTTGCCAATTTTTTCAATAAATTTTAAAATAAGTTAATATCGATAAATCAAAAAATATCGATAATGCAGAAAAACGGGGAACGGCATTGAATACCTCTCTTCGAGTCATGTTCGCCTAGTATTTTTCCTTTTTTTTCAATAAATTTTAAAATAAGTTAATATCGATAAATCAAAAAATATCGATAATGCAGAAAAACGGGAAACGGCATTGAATACCTCTCTTCAAGTCATGTTCGCCTAGTATTTTTGCCAATTTTTTCAATAAATTTTAAAATAAGTTAATATCGATAAATCAAAAAATATCGATAATGCAGAAAAACGGGGAACGGCATTGAATACCTCTCTTCGAGTCATGTTCGCCTAGTATTTTTCCTTTTTTTTCAATAAATTTTAAAATAAGTTAATATCGATAAATCAAAAAATATCGATAATGCAGAAAAACGGGAAACGGCATTGAATACCTCTCTTCAAGTCATGTTCGCCTAGTATTTTTCCCTTTTTTTTCAATAAATTTTAAAATAAGTTAATATCGATAAATCAAAAAATATCGATAATGCAGAAAAACGGGAAACGGCATTGAATACCTCTTTTCAAGTCATGTTCGCCTAGTATTTTTGCCAATTTTTTCAATAAATTTTAAAATAAGTTAATATCGATAAATCAAAAAATATCGATAATGCAGAAAAACGGGGAACGGCATTGAATACCTCTCTTCAAGTCATGTTCGCCTAGTATTTTTCCCTTTTTTTTCAATAAATTTTAAAATAAGTTAATATCGATAAATCAAAAAATATCGATAATGCAGAAAAACGGGGAACGGCATTGAATACCTCTCTTCAAGTCATGTTCGCCTAGTATTTTTCCCTTTTTTTTCAATAAATTTTAAAATAAGTTAATATCGATAAATCAAAAAATATCGATAATGCAGAAAAACGGGGAACGGCATTGAATACCTCTCTTCAAGTCATGTTCGCCTAGTATTTTTGCCAATTTTTTCAATAAATTTTAAAATAAGTTAATATCGATAAATCAAAAAATATCGATAATGCAGAAAAACGGGGAACGGCATTGAATACCTCTCTTCAAGTCATGTTCGCCTAGTATTTTTCCCTTTTTTTTCAATAAATTTTAAAATAAGTTAATATCGATAAATCAAAAAATATCGATAATGCAGAAAAACGGGGAACGGCATTGAATACCTCTCTTCAAGTCATGTTCGCCTAGTATTTTTGCCAATTTTTTCAATAAATTTTAAAATAAGTTAATATCGATAAATCAAAAAATATCGATAATGCAGAAAAACGGGAACGGCATTGAATACCTCTCTTCAAGTCATGTTCGCCTAGTATTTTTGCCAATTTTTTCAATAAATTTTAAAATAAGTTAATATCGATAAATCAAAAAATATCGATAATGCAGAAAAACGGGGAACGGCATTGAATACCTCTCTTCGAGTCATGTTCGCCTAGTATTTTTCTTTTTTTTTCAATAAATTTTAAAATAAGTTAATATCGATAAATCAAAAAATATCGATAATGCAGAAAAACGGGGAACGGCATTGAATACCTCTCTTCAAGTCATGTTCGCCTAGTATTTTTGCCAATTTTTTCAATAAATTTTAAAATAAGTGAATATCGATAAATCAAAAAATATTGATAATGCAGAAAAACGGGAAACGGCATTGAATACTTCTTTTCAAGTCATGTTCGCCTAGTATTTTTGCCATTTTTTTCAATAAATTTTTAAATAATTTCATATCGATTTATAGATAAATTTCTTTATTTTTTAATACATTTTGAATACCTCTTAGGTTTTTATATTTGCCTAGTTAATATCCATTCTTTTATCGAACCAAAAAGTTTGAATACCTCTTTGGTTATCATGTTCAACTAATACAAATTCATTTTTTTTCAATTTTTTTTTTGAAAAAATTTCAATTTGTATTAGGCAAATATAATGTCCGAAGAGGTATTCGAATTTTTTTTTTAAATATTGGATTTTCATTAGGCAAAAATAAGACTGAAGAGGTATTCGATTTTTTTTTTTGAAAAAAATTTTGGATTTTTATCAGGCAAGTATAATAATTGAAGAGAATTTTTTTTTTTGTTAAAACTGAATCTTTATTGGGCAAGTATAATAATCGAAAAGGTGTTCGAATATTTTTTTTTTGTGAATGTATCTTCCCGAGTGATTTTTTTCTGATATAACTTGATGGTCTTAAACGTTATCTTCGTGATTTTTTTTTGGGATTCGAACATCTTTTTATTCTCTCAATTATATACTTACTCGTATGGTGTCATTGGCAGCTTGTATTGTTTTAAATTTTTAACTTTATCAAATTTTACATAGTTCAATATGTTATCAAAATATGTCATTCCAGGGTCTAACTACAAACAAATCCAACAATAAATGAAAGATGTTGACACATAAAAAATTATTAACAGTTCGTTATTTAATTTATACATAAATTATAGTGACATAAAAAATATCAAAATTACTTCAGCATAATATTTTTCAACACCCAAAGGTTCATCATACCAATCGTAATATCCAATCATCATGTGTATTGATTCAATTTTATCATACAAAATTGATTTTGTATTTCCATCCAGCCAGTTTGTTTTTGATATATCATCAAGAGTTTGTTTTCTTAATTTTTCACTTATTTTCAAAATCTAATGTTTTTTAATAGTTAATTTCAATACGAATAACTATGTATTTTTTTATTTTATTTTATGTTTAAATATTGATAAAAACAAACAATAACTACTTACATTATTTTTATAACTTTTTGGAAAATAAATTTGCGAGTACAAATGAAATAATGTGTGAGAAAGTCGACACTCAATTAAACATTCTTTTTGTCTGTAATTATTTATAAATTATTACAATATTTAATTTATATATTTATAAATAATTTTACCTAGTTAATCGTCTGTCAATATTTATATCACGAACATCAAATAGTAAAATTCTTGCTTCTTCATTTGTAAATAATATAAATGTAGATACAAATTTCCAATTGATATAATTAACTGTTAAAAATAGCAAATTATTTTTATAGAAAACCATACATATTCAAATCGAAATAATTTATAAAAATTTGTACTTATTGTTCTGTTATCAGTTTGATTTAATATCTTTGCAAGTCTTGATATATATTTCCAAATCATAATTAAAACACTTTCATCATCATAAATATTAATACCAATAGGAACAAATAAATTATTAATATATTTTAACCAATTAATTGATCCAGTTTTATCAATTTTATTAAAATTATCATCATAGTTTTTTTGTATTTCTTTGATTGTAACATTTTCGAAATTTATGTCATATGCATTTTGTGTTGCCTGGTTTATATTAAATTATAATATTTTGTCTTAAATTGAATTAATATATAATTATTTTAATTAATTACCTGATACAAAGCAAATTCAAAATCAAGTATTTTTATTATTTCTTCATCAAGATCTTTTTCTGAATAATTTATATTTTGGCTTTTTAAAATTAATTTTGATACTTTTTCAATGAATAAATGATATTCTGTTTTTTTTATTTTCCAATTATCCCATCTTTGAGATAAAGAAAATACATCAGTTCTTGGAAACTTTGGAGCTTCAATCTTTATTAATATTTTTTAGTAAAGAAAAATCCAAAAACAGCGTAAATTAATGAACGTAAATATAAAAATTTCATTAGATTATTTTTATAAAAACGATATAAATTTCTTACTTCTATTTTATTGGTAGATCTTGTGGCATAATCAGAAACAACTTTGATGTCAAATAGAGAATAAGAGCTTGTTAAATTACCATAAAATTCATCAACGAAATGCCAATCTTTATCATCAATATAATTATCAACCATCATAGGCCATTTTCCTGATGATTGTTGAATAATTTTATTGATTGGATCAAGACCAATACTATCAAGTGTTTCTGTATGCATTTAAAAAAATATAAATAACTATTTTTTTATTGTTATTTGTTTTTAAAAATATTAATCGACTTACCAATATCCATGCAATTTAAATAATATTGTTTCATTATTTTTCTAGATCTAGTTGTATTTTCATAATCTTTTGATTCAAGAATTTCAAGTAATTTACGATCAAATATTTCTAGACCAATTGTTTCTCTTGTTGATTCTTTTTTATCATCAACAATGGGATTTGAAATTGGCCAATTACCACAAACAAATTCATAAAAATCATCACATGAATCAACATTTTGTTTTAATCCTTGATATATTAATCTTGATGCTTCTTTACAGTTATCACTCTTACAAATATTATCAATACAATTTGACAATAATTTATTTTTAATTGATACAATAATTATAAATTTTAAAAAGCTTAAAAATCTAAATAAAAAAATTTTAATTATTTATTTAAAAAAAGTAATAAGTAAAAAGTAATAAATATTTAAAACATACATAAAGTTTTTAAATGACATTGTGTTGTCAAGTTTTAAAATGATACTGCTTATAATATTTTTATAAATAATTAACAAAGTCTTTGAATTATTAATTATCACATTTATTATCATTAAAAGCAGTAGTGATTTAATTAAAAAAGAGTTATTTGTTATTTGTAAAATAATAAATAAAAAATTAATGATGTTTGATAAATAAATAAGCAATATATTTTTTAAATGTTGATTATGACCACAATTTATAAAGAAAAAAAAAATTAAACAAATCGTACAATTATAAAGACAAAAATATTTTATATTTTAATTTTATTCGTATTTATATCACAGAGGATCACGTTAAATCGGACCAATCATTATTACAAAAAATATAATCCATACTTGAGATATATTTTAGAATTAAAATACATATAAATTTATTTCAAATTATATTTTTTAATTGATTATTATTTGATAAAAAAAATATAATAAAAACATTATATCATTAAAAATTAAAGAATTACTAAATGAAAATAATTAAAAATAAAAAAAATTTAAATTTATATTTTTTATCATTAAAAAATACATTAATTAATTTTTATGTAATTAAAGCCACGTACCAAAATGAATACCTTACGTGATAAAAGTATTTTATCAATTAAAAAAAAAAATATCGCAACAATATTGTCATTTTAATAAACAAAAAAATCACAAGTACCAAAAGAAATGATTTAAAAATAAGTAGCATCTTTGCTACTATTTCGATTTTCTATATAGAAAAAAAATTGATACAAAAAAGTGTAAGGCACTGAAATTAAATAAAACAAGTCTCTGTCACTTCTGAAATGGTACTTGCACTTTTTTGTTATCAAAGATAAAATTAAATTCAAGTATAAAAAATACATTATTTTATATAATATAAATACTAGAATATTTAACTGAGGCAATAAAACTTTGTATACTGTACAATGAAAAAAAAAAATAAAAAGAAAAAAATATGCCAATCAAAATTAAATAAAAAAAAAACACAATAATATTATTTAAAATAATATAAAAAAAATATATATTATAATTGCTACCAAGGTCTCCACATAAGATTTCTATAATTAACTCTTTCAATATCAATATTTTCATTGTTAGCTTGATGATTATTACGTATTGTATTTGGTATATTATTATTACTATTATTATTTTTTCTCATGACATAATTTGATTGTGATTGATTATCAAATGAATATGAATATTCTGAATTTGGTGGTGACATTGGTGGTTGTGGTTGTGCAATTCTTTGATTTGTAAATTGTAATGATGATAATGGTCTTGACATTGTTATATCATTAGACAAACGAGATGAATTATTGATTGTATCACAAATTCTATTTGAATTTAGTATTATTGGTGACAATGCATTTGGTTGTGGAATTACCTAAAAAAATAAAAATGAAATTTAATTATATAATATTATATTTAATTTATATATGCGTATATAGATTTTTTTTTTTTTTTTTTTTGTTGAAATAATATAATTATTGATTAAATACTTGCCTGGACATTAATATTTCTAGTTGTTTGTAATCCAGATGCAAGATGTCTTGCTAAACGTTCACCAGATTCATCAGGAAGTGAAGCAAGATATCTACATGCTTCAGTTGCACAATGACCAAAACCAGATTTCCATCTACTTTCAGCTGTTGCAATATCTTGAGGTGGAACAATAATAGTTGGTGTTGATACTGTTGATAATGATGGTTGAGATCCATGGATTTTTTGTAAATGACGAACTGTTAATTCAAGAATATCAGCTTTTTCTAGCTTACTGATATTTTCACCTTCAGTCTAAATAAAATATAAATATAATAATAATTATTTTAATATAAAAGTTCTTCATATATGTATTTATTATTTTTTTATTTATTTAAAATTTATTTACTTCGAGAGCTTCAACCATGAGATCCTTTAATTCATCCAAACATCGATTGATACGTGCACGTCTTTTTCTTTCCAGTAGTGGTTTTGTAACCTGATTTATTTAATTCATATATATTAATTTATTTTATAAAAAATATAATATGTATTTCAATTTATTTCTAAAAAAATACTTGTTTATTGAAATAAAATTAAATATATCAATACAAGATTAAAATTAAGAAAAAAAAAAATATATAATAAAAATACAAATCTTTGAAAAAAAATTTATATTATCAAAATAAATAAAATATAAAAATGATTATTTACTTTTTTATACTGATAAGTTCTTGAAGCTGGATGAGGATAATCATACGACATCATTGCACGTGTTTATTTTTATTTATTTATATATTAAAATAAATATTCTTAAATATTAGTCACACTGTATACTGATATCACTGTGTCAATGTTAAATATTAAAAATAATTGATAAGTATTATTAAGACATGTTCAATATAAATAATATCAAATTCAAATATAAATTATTATAGAAAAGCGAGTGCTCACAGTATGAAGTCCCGGAATAAACTGACTCGTAGGCCCCGACAGCCATTTCATCGGACCCTCCCCGTTTTCTTTGCAAGCCCCAATACATACCACTTTTTTTTTTTTATAAATTTTTTTTTTATTATTTTTGTACATAGATGTAAGTATACAAATATATATATATATATAAATAAATAAATATTTTAATATAAAAATAATTTATATATTTTATAATAAATAATGTTTAACTTGTAAAAATTTTTTTTAAAAACAAAAAAAATTTATTAAATTTTAATGACAATAATTATGTTATTGTAGCAGTTATATTATATTTTATTGTCTAATTGAAATTTTTTAATCATTTTATAAGATTAACGTGGCAAAAAAAATAAATTTTATCTCAAATCTTATCATTCAAGGCTTTCAATTACGATATGAAAGAAGCGTGCGAATGTTTTTTTTTTTTTAATCTGGTACACATGACAATCTGCATTTCCGGTTTATATTTATATATATTATTATAACCACATATAAAATAAATAAATTTTATCCATTACAGATTAATTTCTCGTATCAATCATATACTTATATGTATAAAAATATCAATGGCAAAAAAACAAAATAAATAAATAAATAAAAAATTATGCGATATATAATATATAAATCACATTAGACCGGATGTTTAACTAAAGCTCGCAATCCTCTTGAAACAAAACTATATATATATACATACAATAAGATTTGAATGAGAAAATAAATTTTTTTTTATCACCAACTTGTTGATTTATGATTGAGTTTGTTTATATATATGTATATTCAACTCTTGTAAGTATATATAAAATATATATGTACATATACTTTTATAAACTTAATAAATAAAATAATTTTAAAAGTACTTATTTTCAATAATAATTTATGTTATTTATCAACAAGTTATTAAATTAATTTAATCCAATTAAATTATTATTATCAACAATAATATACACGCAGTAAATATTAAAAAAATAAAAAAAACAAAATATTTAATATAAAAAATATAAAAATACACTACATCATTAAATAAATTTTATTAAATTAATGTATGATAAAATTTTTAATAAAAAATATAAAATAATATACAAAATTATATAAAATATATATAAATATTTGTAGATTTGTAAATTTGCAATTTGAACGTGTGCTAGTCGCGTGTAAGGCTCGCGCGCTTTTTTTACAAAAAAAAAAATAAAATAAAATAAAATAATAAAATATAAGAATATAAAAATAAAAAAATAAAAATGCATCATCAAATATATGAATAGTCAGCATATATTGAGAGAGGGTAAAGGGGGGCCTTGCATGGGCATTTGGGCCCCGTGCCGGCTGAAGGGCCCGCGTGTGGGACGCGATGTCTCGACTCGTTCTCACGGTAGCCTGTTCAAATCTATGGAAGGTATATAGTGCGAGGGTCCCTTCTTGCTTCCTCTATTTGTGCGTTTCAATGCATCAAGCACATCCATATGTATATACATGAGCTTTTTGCACACAAACATAAAATTTATATATATATATTTTTTTACCTGCGTAAATACATTTTTGTTGTGTATGAGGTGTGTACGCAAAGATGTATATATATGAATATGTATATAAAAAAGTATTATTGTGTCACATATTACAGTAAAATAAAGTAGCCATTGAAAACATTTGATGCATTAATGCATATATAAGGCCCCAATATTGTTACAAGATATGTATACATAAAAAAAAAATAATTCAAGCTTTGTAATGGAGATGATACATATATTAAAAGTCATCAAGAAATTGATTTTTATAGCACGTGTTTATGTATAAATATTGATTTCAAAATAAACATATATTCAATTCAAATGACAATTTTATATTTACATTATTAAATTTACTATAAATTTACTGTAAGCAAGTTTTTTTTTTTTTTTTTTTTTAGTTTTAAAGCTTTTTTTGTTTTTTGATGTATTAATTAAGGGGTGTTTATATTTTTTTTTTGTATTATAGTTTTAATAAATAGTAAAAGGAAATATATATATCTAAACAATTATCAATCGACGGAAATACATGAATTCATTCATGAATATAAAATTATAGGAAATCCGCTTGAATTGAATGGGTATATATTTTGACTCGGTGTTAAAATATAGTATACGTTAAATGAACGGGGTCTTGCATAATTTGTTTCGAATTTCATGAATGAAGTTGAGCCCAGCGGACATAAAAAAAAAAAAAAAAAAAAAAAAAAAAAGAATGCCTTGTTGTATTTTGCAAAAATAAAACAAAAAAATATATATGTATATAATAATTTCGTAGTAAAGAGAATGAAAATAAAAAATATAATTTTATTTACCGCTATATATCTGTATAAATAAATATTCAATAACTGGAATTGTTGACAATTGAAAAAAAAATATTTAATATAATATATAATTTCAATTGGTATTATCCGGTTTCAATATGTAAGATGTAAAAAAAAAAAACTTACAGTAAATATATGAAATAAAATTTCTTAAAATTTTTATAAATAAATAATGTAAAAAATATTCACTTGAGACACGCGCTAAAAGTGAATGCAAAATGAGCCGGATGAATTAAATTTTGCATCCGGTTATTATAAAACTATACAAGCTAATCTCTTCTGCAACCCTTAATTTTTTTTTGTCAATTTCATCGTTTTAATATTTTTTGTATTATATTTTATTATCAAAGAAATTTCATTGAAAGAAAAGCTTTCTTTGCAGCTACGTATTATACATGTCACGCAATTTTTAATTTTTATTTTTTATTACAAATAAATATTGTCAGAGTATATGTAATAATAATCTGTAAATTTTTACAAGTGCCTGTTACAATATGAGCTTACATTAGCTTTAATTAGGTGTAGGTATAATAAAAAAATATGTTTAATATATATCGAGGGTGATATTGGGGGTATTATTGAGGGGGCTCAGTGAAAATATAATTTATCAAAATTATTTTATATAGTTTAATGTTAGACAATATATTTATCCTTGACC
The DNA here is from genome assembly GCA_011426435.1 of Lysiphlebus fabarum. Classification (NCBI taxonomy): domain Eukaryota; kingdom Metazoa; phylum Arthropoda; class Insecta; order Hymenoptera; family Braconidae; genus Lysiphlebus; species Lysiphlebus fabarum. Next base: position 12,232 of record WSYQ01001103.1, read on the forward strand.
TGTACGTACGCATGACAATTATTAATAAGTTGTGTGTTGATATATATTAAGTGTAATGTACCTTCCGTTTTGATGATGATGATGATGATGATGAAAATTAATTGAAAGGATAGCAAGTATTTGCGCACACGCTAATAACTTGTTTAAATATTTATAACGATTAATGACTCAACCAATAACAAAGAGCTTTTTTATTTTATATATATAAATAAAGACAATTATAATTATTTTTCATTTAATTTTAAATAACCACAAATATATAAAAAACTATTAAACTTAAATTAACCATGCTTTGTGTTTTTTGTGTTTTTAAATTTCAAAAATAATTTATATATTTTTAAAAACCCAATTATTTTTCTTTAGAAAAAAAAAAAAAAAAAAAAGTAAGTAAATAACGTTTTTTTTTTTTTTGTTTATATATATTTAAAGTCAAGGATAAGAAATAAAAAAGTTATAAAAAGAAAAAAAGAAATTGAAAAAAAAAAAAATTATTCTAAAAGTGTGCTGTTTGTCCGTTATGGTGGCTGAGTAATTCGAGGACACTGTGTGTATTCAAAGTGAGGGAGAGACACTTTTTTTTTTTCCTTTTATAAAGCTTTCTCACGGATAAAGACGTCAGGTGCAGGACCTCACCTTCAGGAAGTATACAACGGTTCCTCATATAAGGATTTGCGACAGTTTCTTTTAACAATCAAATCCCATCCACGCATATACAATATTATTAAGTGTATACATATACTTAAAGTCATTCTACCATATTCTATATATAAAATCTTCCCACGTTTAAATACGTTACAAGTTACAACGTTTTTATAATCACCTTTTAAAACAATAAAATAAAAAATATATATATAATTTAATTTCAACAAACATATATAATGAATCTTTTTACATTAAAAGTAAATAAATCTCATTACAAAATTTTTATCTATTCAAGTACCTTTTTTTTTTTTTATTTTATATAATATTATATTTTTAAAGATATTTTTAGTTTTTTTTATAAAAATATAAACTATTAGCATATAATTATATAAAAAAAAAAAAAAAACAACTAAAAAAAATACAAGATAAGTGAGAAAAAGATTTTAATATAATTTGGTTGTAAAATTTTGAATGAATGCATGAATGAAGGTAGTAATATATTGAGAAGATTCAAGTAAAAAGGGATGGATAAAAAAAAAATTAAATTAAAAAAATATATAAGTATATAAAGAGGGGTGATTTGTAAATTTATTGAGGGACGGATCGTTTGGTAAAATGCGTAATAATAGTAAGCAAACGCGCTAGCCACCTGACGTACCCCAACTATCGTGGGAATTTAAAAAAAAAAAAAAAAAACTTGAGGAATTCTATACTACAGAAAAAAAAATAAAAAAATTTTATGAACGAGTGCAACAAGGGAGTAACCCCATGAGTATACACGTGCATCGCGCATGCCTCTACACACTCCATTTATAATAATAAAAACTGCATATATATAATATAATATAAACCTATAGGTATAGTATATACACATCACCGATTAACGGATACATGGTGTGTTACACAAAATAACACAATAAAAATACCCATAGATATTTAAATTATTTTTTATTTATATATTCACAAATAAAAAAAAAAAAATGAAAAAAAAATTAAAGTCAAAATCAAGGGGTTATTTATTTGCATAATTATAAAACCATCAAAAATGATAAGCTAAAATAATTATAAAACAAAAATAATAAAAATTTTTATAATCAATAAATATTGTATGTATGTTAATAATAATTATAAAAAGTTATTAAAATAAATTGAAATAAATCATAATTATAATTGAAATTAATTCAAATTAATTATAATAATTTTATTTAATTTAACTTTGACACTTGAAATTATTTTATAATTATAAAAGTTTATTATTTTTTTTTTAATTTATATTTGCATTAAAAGTACGGTCATATTTTTTTATGAATATAAAATAAAAAATATCACGTTATTTTTTTTTTTTTTTTTTGCCACGTGTAATGAACATCCTGTTGTAGTTTTTTTTTATTTTTTAATTTAAAATTTTTATTTCATCAGGACATATTGTATGACATATATTGACATGCATCGGTGCATCAGTGCGGTTATTTTATAGATTTTTTGATTGTGATGGGAATATACTGCGTGACAATATTTGTTGACTGCATATATTATTACTGATGATGATAATATACAACGATTTTATGTACGTTTTTACGCATATGATAATAAAAAATAAATAAAATAAATAATGTCGATAAGAATATATATATGTAAGAGCAAAAAGACGTGATACTATGCAGATATATTATAAAAATAAAAAAATATATACATTGTTTTGCATTCAGGTAGCTTATATATTTAAAACTACTGATGTGTGTCGTGATGACTTGTCTAGTTTCAAATTATTCAACACGTATGTTTAACAACAGGTAAAATCTCAACGCAAATCACGTGAATTAAATATTCGATTATATTTTTTTATTTAAATGCATGTGTATATATAAATTCTTTTATATAAATTTTTTAACAAATAGTATTGATATAGCTTTTTTGTAATGATATAAATCACAAAGTGGATTTTGATTTTATATAATTTTTTATGAATTAATTATAATGTTAAATTCAAAACTAGACATAATTAATTAATAAATATATAGAATAATGTTGATGTTGTTATACTTAGAAATTGATGATGTATATATATATATATTTTGATGAGTATGTCCGGTACTTTCGGAAGCGTGGGAACGTGTTCTTTGGTGCCTTCCCAAAACAAAAACAGCACAATACACAAACAATATATATATATGTATAAAATTTAGTGTATAAAATTGGGCACGCGACGCACCTGACTAAAAAAAAAAAATTATTTTTTTGCAACAACAGCATCCGCCTTTTTCATCTCATCTTATTTTTTTGTTTTTTTTTATTTTGGTAATCTGGTCTTTTGCGCGCCAATGGTTTATTAAGTTGTTACCTTAATAAATTTCTATAAAAAAATATGCTTTTTTAACTTTTTTAGACGCCCCCGATTTTGCCTCTGTTTATAAAATCAAGCACGAGACATTTTATCAAGATTTAATTTACATTATTAAAATAGTTTTGATAAAATGATTTTTTAAATAAAAAAAAGATATTTTTAACATATCATATATATCTATATTAAAGAGTATATCAAGAATAAAAGCCAGTTAATATTTTTTTTTATGAATGAATATATATGTACATTGAGAAAGATGGCTGAGAATCAGCACGTATGTTAAACGTACGAGACTGTAATCTCAATAAGAAAATATGTCTATTATGTTGTTACAATAACGATATCAATTTATTGAATGTACCGTACGAGCTCATTGTCTTCAAATGGCTCTTTGGTATATTCAATACGACAAATTACAGCCTATAAAAATATATTAACTCTCTTTATATTTATTATTTTCTTTAAATGTATATAATAATATTACTTTTTATTATTTTTTATTTTGACAAGACTTTATTGAAATGATATTAATTTTAGGCTCATTTTATGTACCTCAATAACATCCGGCTTAATATATTAAAGATCCTTCCTATTTAAATTGAAAACAAGTACACTAGTTTTTTTTTTTTTTTTTTTCTTTTCAAGTGACAGAGTAAAATTTTGGTAATATAATTAAATTTAAGTTTTAACACGGGCGGAAGTCAAAAAATCTCGACCCCCTTTTATTTGCTTTATATAGCTATATTAACCCCATTATTAATTTAAACAAGTTATTAATGTCTCGACTGGCATCAGTTCAATTACATAAAATAGAGACATTAAATTGTCATAACATTTATTTATTTATTATTATTATTATTAAGAAAAATTTTTTATTACAAATAAATTTAAATCAATATATTTTTTCATTTGATTATTTTTGATTATTTTTTTTTTATTGAAAAACAAAAAAAAAAATTGTCATATTATTATAATTATTTATAAATTTATTTTCTAAAAGGCACATATAATGGCAAAATTTAATTTTTTTATATCAAAAATAAATTTAAATTTTTTTATGTAATTGAATGACGAAAATAATAATCTAATGATGATAATAATGATATTTAAAGATGATATTTATCTTGACAAAGTTTTTGTAATCTTAAAATACCTTCATTACGATTATCACCATATTTATTTTCCCATGCATCAAATAATAAATTATAATATCTTGGTACATCAAAATAATTGAGATATGTAAATGTTGTATTTGTTGGAAATATACGTTGAAATTTATCAGCTTGTGTTAATTCATCTTCATATGTTATTAATTTTCTAACATCATCTGGTGTTAAATTATCTAATATATCATCAATATAATCTTCTCTATCTAAATTAAAATAAAGTATTTGTTTTTTTTTTTCTTGTTGTGTTAATGTCATTTTACCAAATTTAATATCTTGACATAATGGCTCATAATTATATAATTTATTAATTTTATTAATAATATTTTTTGGTAAATTTGGTAATTGATAACCAACCATTGATAATAAATTTTTTACAAGTGGTCCTTTAACATGTGTATCAATAACAGATGATGATTGTAATGATGGTGATATATTAACTTCAAGTAACCATGGTTTTAATGATGAATCAAGTAATATATCAATACCAAATAATTCATAACATGTATAATTTGTTGTTGTATTTGTTTTTGTTAATGTATTTATAAATGGTTCACCAGATATCATTGTTTTAATAATAATATCATTTATTGATGACCATAATTTATCAGTATTATAACCTTGTTGTTTAAGATATAATAAAAATGTTTTAATTGTCCATTTATGACCACTACATGAATCAACACAATTATTTGCAGTATAATTTGAACTTGTTTTATTAATACTATAATTTGTTAAATGCATTAATCTATTACTAATATTATTAATATCATCATTATATTTAACTGATGCAAATCTAACAAGACCATCTGGATATATATATATTTTTAATGGATTAAAACTAGTTACAAGTACATATAAACGTAAATCAAATTTAGCACCATCAATTAATAATGGTTTTGATATATATTGTTGTACAACAATTGGTTTTTTTTTTGGTATTTGTGACCATTTATTAACAACACGTATACCAGTACCACGTGCTGATGCTGGTGGTTTTATTATCCATTTTTCTTTACCACCATATTTTTCCCATATTAAACGAAAATTTTTAATATCTTGTGGTAATACATATGTTCTTGGTACAAAATTAAATTCTTTTCTTCCATATTTTGATATTAATCTTGATAAATTTTTCCATAATCTATCTTTACGTCCAATTTGAAATGTACCAGGAAAATGATTAACTTTTTGATTTTTTTTTATAAATTTAAATAAATTTGATTTCATATGTTTACCCCATGTACCAATCCAATCATTTGTTTTTTTTAATAAACGAAAACCAGAATTAATTAATGTACGTCTGACTAATGATGGTGTTATACTACTCCATTTCCATTTTAAATATTTTTTTATTGAACGTGGCATATTATTACCATTTGAATTATATAATTCAAATATAATATATGGTGCAACATAAGGAAATAAACTTTTACGAAATGGTAATTTATCACTATATTCAATATCTAAATCATCATCATCATCATCATCATTTTCATTATTATTATTGTCATTTATTGTTATTGTTTCATTTGGTAATTCATTTTGTTGTTCTTCATTATCATCATAATCTTGTTCCAATGATTCTTCATCAATAATACTTGATCCAATACTACTACCTGTTGTTACAGTATCATCTTGATTATATGATATTACGTCCATTTTTTTCCTTTTTTTTTTTTTGTTTTAACTATTTATTGTCTATTTTAATAAAATAATAATCAAGTTAATTTTTTTTTTTTTATTTAATTATTGTTTTTAAACTTACCTAATGATAATTTAGTCAATTTTATGTTATTTTTTTTCTGTTTGATTTTCCTTTTTATATCCTTGAATTAATTTGTCATCAAATAATTACTGTAACAAAAAAAAAAAAAAAACAAAATTAAATTTGTTATTAAATTTTATACATAATGATGTTTATTATATCTATTTTATTATTTTATAAAATATGCGCATACTGTAGGTATATTTAAAATCAATGGTTTACGATAAAACCTTGAAGTTAAATTTTTATTTATCATTATTTAAAATCATCCAGACATCATACAACTGTTTTGTATTTTTATTTATATAAAATATATATTTTTAAGACAGGTAATTATTTAATAATTATTATTAATAGTATTGACAGTAAATCGGTATAGAAAATTTCCAAAACATTAAACTCAGTAAATAGTATTGAATAAATAAAATAAAAAAACATTTTTTATGTAAAAAAAAAAAAATAAAATTATAAAATAAATAAAATAATTTTTATTATCGTTGTGTATGAATATTAAATTAAATTTCATTTTGATTAATTTTTTATTTATATATTTGTTGTTCAATAAAAATATTTACTTGAACAAAAAATGAAAAAAAAATTAAGGTATGTGTGGAATAGGAATTGGTTTAAATATAAAATAATAAAACAATAATTTTTTTTTTTTTGTAATCATAAAATATTATGTATTTATTTTATCGCAGTGTATTGTTAATAAACATATTTCTTTCATTTTTTTTTTTTTTTTTTTAAACAGAATTGTTGAAAGTAAACATAACAAGTAATAGTATAATAATAATTATTTTAACTTTTTTTTTTTTTTTTTTTTTAATGAGAAAATGTAATCTCAGGTACAAAAACCCTATCACAGATATCACTTAAAGCTTCGTCACCCATATGCTAATGTATTATTAAATATAAATTGAAAAATTAATTTTACAAATGAAATAAAAATAAAAATAATAATTAATTTTAAATTGCATCAATATAAAATGCCAAAAAAAAAAAATTTTAAATTGGAAGACAAGTGTTTTGTCGTATAATAATAATAATAAAAAGAAAAAAAATTTTTTAAATAAAATAATTTGAAAAATAATAATAATCTTATAATTTAATTTGTAAATTTTTAAAACATGTGGAATTTGATCCAACAGATTGCAGAATCCCAATCATATCACCCATTGATAAATCTTAAATATAATTTTTTTTTTTTGTATTAAATATAAATCTCAGTTGATTGATGAGTTGTGTTTCTTTTTCTATTTGTTTTATTCCATTGGTAATTATTAAATTTACCATGGACGCCAGACAGATGATGATGATTCAATGGATAATTCTTCTGATGAACTGACAACACTCATTGGACTTTGTGGTGGTGTGTAGACATTTTGTGGTAAATTAACAGGAATTTTATTAACAATTGTTTGTTGTTGTTGTTGATGTTGTTGTTGTTGTTGTTGTTGATTATTGATTGGAGTTGAATTAGTTGGACTTGCTGGACCAGGTCCTTCAAGACGTCTTAAACAACCACCAAGATGACGCATTAATTGTGCACCAGCAGCTGGATGTACAGTTGATGCAACTGGTGTTGATAAAAATGTTGATACTTCTTGTGCACATTGTGTAAAACCATCTCTAAATCTATCAGCATAACTATTTTCAGGTGTTAATGTTAATCTTCTTGCTGCTCTTAATGTATGTAAATGACGTACAGTTAATTCAAGTATATCAGCTTTTTCTAATTTTGCAACATTTTCACCTTCAGCTTGTAATGCTGTTACCATTAATTCTTTAAGTTCATCTAAACAACGATTAATACGTGCACGACGTTTACGTTCTAACATTGGTTTCATAACTTTACGATATTGATATGTTCTTGATACTGGTTCTTCATATTCCATACCAGCTCCAACAGTACCATAACTTGTTGTATGTGGTGCCATTTTTTAAATAAAATATTTATATCACTTAATTAATTATTAATCAAAATTAATAACACTCACGTTTATTTATTTATTATTTTTTTTCACAATATATATTATTTATCTCTGAATATATCAGTAGAACTTATTGCCTCGGAGTGCCGAGTTAAACTGAGTGAGTGTTAATTTGGTGGGGAACTTATACCAAATATATACCCTTGTTCGTTACCCCCACTTGAAGATAATCATTTGATCGTGCTGACTGACTGTAAAGTAATCCCCCATTTAACAAAAAAAAAAAAAAAAAAAAAAAAAAAACCAGGCTATATAGGAGAGGATACAAGTATGGGTTTTGGATGGATGAGCAACAAAGAAAGAGGGTAAATATCGTATTGGTGGCAATGAATAACCACAGTGGCTACCAGCCGGAGAAGCGTATCGTGGGAAGCTCATGGGACGAAGTGTTCCCACAGCTTATATTATATGTGTAAGAGTGCGATAGTATAAAAGAGGCCTGTTTAAGTTCCCTTTGATTTTTATAAGGGGATAAGAGAAAATATATATATATACTAAATGAAATAGTTATACATATATATATATCGACACACACCTGCACTTGCTTTTATCCTTGTTATATTTATTAGTTTATCTTATATATACTTGTTGCTGTTTTTCTTCATGAATAAATCCAAAGGAGGAGCATACAAAAGTAGAGTACCATACAAAAAAACGATGAGATTCATATATGAAATTTTTTTTTTATTTTTTATTTTTTTTTAAGGGAAGCTTATATATAGGTATAAATGAATCATTGTATGGTGCTGCTGTTGGTGTTTACTGGTAGAATAACGAGTCAACGAGTCAAGCACACGCCATGACGCGCGACCAACACGAGGATCATGATTTACTCCTCCTCATTCTTCTTATCCTCATCTTGTATTATAAACTCTTTTGCACATCACCCCTTCATCATGCCTCTGTATCATTGCTTCTGTGTGCTAAAAATATCCTACTTTTTTTTTTTCCTTTATTATTATCATCGTTATCATCACAAGCTCACTTTAATACTTCATAGATGTTGGTGTATAATTTTATGCTGCATATCACACACTGCAGCAACTGCACTACATGTTATACATGTTTTTACTTTTTTATTATTTTTAATGAATATATATATAAATATATATTCACAGATAATGTACACGATATATAGGCATACAACTTACAAGATATAAGATAGGTATGTATATATATTTATATATATTTAGTCACGCGTTTGCTGATATTTTGTCGGCTTTGAGCAAGTTTATACCTGGTCACGTGTGTACCACACTCTTGGAACAGTATAATTGCGTTCTCGTGCCTATATTATATATATATATACACTATATTATCGGTAACAAACGGCTTCTGTTTTTTTTTGCTTCAAGTTTTATTTGTCATTCTCAAATAGGATATTTGTCGAATTAATAACAGTTTAATGTTATTTCAATTCAATTTATTTTTTATTTTTTTCTTAGCTATACATAAATTATCATTTTATTATTGGATTTTTTTTTAAGGGTTGAAACAAAGAGATTTCAATAATATTATAATCTTATGATTTTTTTTCATCATTATTTTTTCTTTCTTTCAATGATATATATAAATTTCCTTTTGTGTTTTATCCAAAGTATGCTTGATGATAAAAAAATTATAATAAAAAATCGACTTCCTATTCATTGATGTGTTGAATTTTTTTTTATGATATTCAAAGTATATATATATATGCTTGACGATAACAATAAAAAAAAAAAAAAAAATTGACTTCCTTCTCGACACCAAAAAATTCCTCGGGTTTACACCGTTGGCTCGTGCCTAAAGAACGTGGGAATATTCTCAGGCTTCGTTCCACCCCGTTAATATACAGAGGGCATGAATACACAATAAAAATACACGCATACAAAAAAAAAAAAAAGTAATAAGATAAAAAAAAATATATATACAGAGAGAGATAGAGAAATAAAAAAATAAGTCTCAGTTCTATTGTGCGACCAAGCATGAGTCCTCTTTTACATTATAAGCAGCAAAGTGGCTTTAGCGTGTGTTTGTGTTATAATAATATATACATATAATAAATATAGGTATATATATGTATGTATGTATGTATGTATTTATATGAGAGAGGATAATGTAACCTTAGTACGACCCATTGGCATCGTCATACTTTGTACACACAAAATGCAATGCCTCTATTGTGACTAGCACGGGCCATACCATTTGCCCGCATCACCACTGATTTTTATTTTTTTCATGAATTATTTATTATAATTTATTTATTTTTATATATTTTATCATTTTAATTAACATTTTTTTAAATATATATGATTAATTTTTATATTACATGACTGTGTCATAAAAATAATTATGTATATTTGATTTTTTTTTTTTTTGCAAGTAGTATAAACATATGATTAATCAGACAAATCAAATATTTGAAGAAAAAAATTAATTTTAATATATTAAATAGTATATAAATTTATTGTTTTAAAATTCAATTAAATTAATTAAATAATTAAAATATTTAAAATACTTTTGTATATATATATTTATCAAAATTTTAATTTTCAAAAAAAATAAAAAAAAATAAATTAAGTTGTTATTTTTTTAAAAATACTATAAACGAATTGATTTATTAATATTTTATATATTTAATTTAATTTAAAAAAATATATATATATACCTATTTTATATAAATAATTTATAAAATTAGACACTTAATTGAATTAATTATTTGAATGTTTTATAAATAATTTTCAATATGGTGATATTTATTCTCACTTTTATGAATAAATAAATAGACAAATATTAAAACTAGTAGACTATAATATCAAAATGGAATTTATGCCATGTCATTAGTATTACATTTTTCTTTTGGTCTTCAGGCAAACATTAAATATATTAGTAGTTATTTTTATGATACAAAAGACACATGAGACGGCGGCATATTTTAAAAGATAATAATCTCTTTTTATATACTTCAATGATATTATTTTATATTTATAATCAGATTCTCATCATTCAATATGTTCAAAATTAATATACAATAATGTAATAAGACCAATCGGTATATCGGTATATATACGCAATAGACAAAATGAATGCAATATAACCAGAGGCATATTTTTGATCGATTGATTATGATCTTGATAATTCAGTAGCGGATTTAATATTCCAACAAGTATTATAATCTAACATCTCAAAATGAAATAAAAATATATAGTCTTTATCACAAAATAAAAAAAAAAAAGATTGTAATAAAGAAAAATAAAGTTTAAAAAAGTATTAAAATAAAAAAAAAAGTGAACGATTGGGCAAAGGCAGAAGCTTGATAATAATATTCTTCAAAATGTATATTTTTTTAACTTCTCCATTATTTTACCTAAGGCAATACTAAATTTTAAGATAAAAAATAATGGTATTCACTAATTAGAATCAAGTTAAACTACTTTCGGTTTTTTTTAAAAGAAAAAAAAAATATAAAAAATTAAGATATTTTTCTTATTTAAGATTAAATATAAAAAAAAAATTTATGTATACTTAAATCTAAAATTTTTGATGACATTCTTTGGTTTAAATTCTTAGTCATCTTGCATCAGAGATATTATAAATATACCTATATGTATTATATATGACTGTATTGTTTTTTTATATATATATATATATATATTTCATTTTAATCTTTTGATTTTTGATCATTAAACTAAGACCGTTAACCTCAATACAATTTTTATATATTTTTAATGTATGTATATCTTAAAAAGATCAATTTAGATTTATATTTTATATATATTTTATTATTCATATATATATTTTTGACGAGATTTAAGACACACAACCCTCGATAATGTATATAAAAAATACATACAAGTTGCGTCAATTTAAAATTGAGATGAATGACCCTTGAAACTACTCACTCAGCAGGCATCAAAAAAAAAAAAAAAAAATTTTTATGTTGGGATGAGTGCATCCAATTAACGCTTTCTTGAGAATACCACTCAGCTTGTGGTTAATCTCATCGTATTTTTCATTTTTTTTTTTAAAAAGAAAAAAAATGAAAAACGAAAAAAATTTTCTTATTTTTCTCGCACCTTTTATCATAAAAGATACTTTGTTTTTGAATATATTTTTGTGACACAATGTAATTTATATAAAAAAAATATATAATACAATAAAAAAAAAAAAAAAAAGGTAAAATTTTTTTATATATTTTTTTTGCTTTATAGTTTATTCATCTCGCATAGATTTAAAATTTTTTACGATTTAAAATGCTACTTGCTAAAATGCTTATAGAATAGCGTTTTTATATATTTTTTTTTTTTACAAGTATAAAAACGAATAGCTTAAAAAATCATTCTTAGAATTTCGATTTAAAATTTATTGATCATCACGAATATTTTCTAGAATCTAAAAAGTGTTTATATCAAGGTTCAATATATAAAATACATATAAATTGTTAAGTATCATGTTTTTTTAAAATTGAGTATGATAAAACAGTAGCTAAATTATAAAATAAAAAATAGTTGTGATTTTAGTCACGTTATGAATATTCCGCTATTTATATTTAAACATGTGAAAGAGAGTAAAAAAAAAGTATATATATATGTGTTTATATTAGATAACCGTTAGATTTTTATATCAGATATTTGAGTAAATTTAAACCACAAATTGTTACGCAACAGTTACTTTTATCGGGGTGTTTTAAACGATAAATAAAATGACGTTTTTTTTTTTTTTTTTATTAAAGATTTATATCTTTATCATAAAAACAAAAAAAAAAAAATATCATATCCAACAAGTTTATCTATTAACATTTACATAAAAATAGTTAATTAACCACAAAAAAAAAACTTTGATTTAAAAATAAAATTTATGAACTCCTTGAAAATAATAAAAAAAAAAAAATCAAAAAAATTCAGTGATACCGCATTTTTTATCAAAAGATGAAAAGAAAATAAAATATATGTTTTTATATCCCCTTTCAATTTTTTTTTTCAATATCTTGTTGAAAAATAACATTTAAAAAAAAAAAAAAAAAATCAATATTTCATAAATATTCCCTACCAATGTTATCTACTAATATATATGATATACATATAAAATTTTTTGTCTTTTGACACTTAAAACCTAACTCTACAAAAATTTATATAAAATCCTGCGGGTATAAAAGTTTATTTAAAAATATGTTTTCTTTTTAAATTCAATCTGTTTTCACGTATATTTTCTTCATCATAAAATGTATTGAATATTGAATGACAAGGATAAAATAAAAATAAAAATAAAATAAATAATAAAAAAAAAAAAAAAAAAGTGATGCCCCCACATGCCTTATATACCTATGTATATATATACAATTCTTAGGGGTTGATTATGGCACAGGTGGTATCGTTTCGTGGGAACCCTTGTCGTTGAATCTTCCCGTGCGTACCTTTTTCCTCTTTTGGGTCTTTGCTCCGATTGCCTCAGTATATATACACACAATGACCATATGTGTGTATGAAAAAAAATATATAAATAAATAAATAAAATGAATTTTTTTTTTTCTTATTTTCATATATGTGTATGTATATGTGTCAGGCATCCCTCAGATTGGGCTATTCTAGTGGGTGTCAGGGTAAATAGGCGCCTGTTATATATATATTTTTTTTTTTTTTCTATACACACGACGAGTCCCGTTTTTGGTATCCTTATTACTGCGGGTCCATCAGCTTCCCCCTTTTTTTTTTTTTTTGTGCACCCCTCTTTTTTTTATAACCTTCCCTTATTCTTATATCTATTCTTGTAAATTTAAGTGACATACGAAACGTGACCAAGACGTTGCCCGGCACGTTTTCGAAGTGTGCTGATGATGATGATGCTGATCCTTCCATTCTATTCATCTCATTTCATTTCATTTTTTTTTTGGATCTTATAATCCACTCGAGGATTTTTTATTTTTTGGAATCTAGGTGAGGCTATATATAGTATCTAAGATCAATCTACACGGTTTATTGTTTACTCCCTACTGTGACTTTTCATAGATGTATATTGGAAATATATAAAAAAAAAAAAAAGAAAATAAAGAAGAGCAAAAAATAAATAAATATAAGGGACAATGGTTTTTGATATATATCTGGTTTTGCGATGTAATTTTTATTGATGGATTATTGACACTAATTGAATAAGACTTGCGTATTATTGAAATATAATATATATATTAAATTGTGCGGAATTAATATATTTCAATGTCGTAATAATTATTTAAAGGTTAATTTTTTTTTTGGTTTTTTTTGACATTCATATAATATGTCTGTTGCATTTGTTCATACACATTACTTTGACATTCAAGGTGAGTTCATAGTACCGTTCAACGGATATGAGATAACATTTAAACTTTTTTTTTTTTATTTGTAAAATATATATACGTCTCAGACATCTTATCAAAAATTGCTTCTTCATATTGACTTTTATTTTTTTTTAAATATCAATTGAACAAGTATATAAATGTATCAACTTGGAATTAAATATTTACTTTTTTTTTAAATTTTATTTTTCCAATTAAATTTAAAATTTAAAAAATTTTTAATATTAGTTGTAGGTATATTTATATATTATTATTATTTAAATATATATATATAAACAAAATTATAAAATATATAATTATTTAAAATTAAATATTAATGTTTTAAAAAATTCGCGTTGTTTGTTGACCTCGAATTTGTATAGCTTGTGTAAAAAAGGCTCGTGCTTGATTTGCACCTGCGGTTACTCGTTTTCTTTACTTATAATAATTACAATAATACGTCAATACAAGAATTTAACCTTGGTTTAAACGACATGATGTTAACCTTGTCCGTGTAATTCCAAAAAAAAAAATAAATAAATACTTTAATATACAGACATTGAAAAGTAGATCGACCACCGAAGGTGATTTAATATTATTTCTTTCAAGGGGGTATATATATTATATTCCAATTTAATGAAAGTAATTAAAGATTGTTTTTTATTTTTTTTTCAAATAATAATTAAAATTAAATTACAAATATTTATAAAAAGTAAAATTCCAAATGATATATCTCATCAGGTTTATATAAATTGCAATTATATGAAAAAATAAAATGATGATAAATTACTTTGAAATATTTTGATAAAATTGTGTATTAAATCATATATATCTATTTTGTGTGACATATAATATGGTTTAAAATTATTATGTTGTCATGAATGCATTTATATATCGATTTATATATGACACAGGTTTGTTTATTGTACAAATAATATAAATAAAAAAAAAATATAATATAATATATTTGTAAACCATCCAACATTGTACAAGGTCACGTATAAATATGTTTATTTATTTATTTATTCTATTGGTTTATTCTTAAATGATTATAATAATATGTGTGTAAATATATATATATATATTTAAAAATAAATAAAATGTAAAAAAAAAATCATCATCATCAAATTTATAATGCACAACGTAACACGTCCTCCAACGGCCTCAAGTGAGAATATACCACATACCATCACACCCCAAATTCCCATCGATCGTCAATCTTTAACTAATAGCTCGTGCTTTCTTTTATATTTTTTTTTTTATTGTTAAATTATTATTATTATTCAATTTGTATATATATATATATATGTTTATTTATCTTTTGTTATTTGTTTTTATTTTTCTCGAATTTCAATTGAAATTTTCTTAGCTACTTTATTCATACTTTAATTTCCTTCCACGAATATTGTCACGACACGTTTTGCATCCCCTTTTTTTTAGTTTTATTTTTTTATATGAAATAAATTGTAAAATGTATAATTTTATATTCTTATAACGATCATTTGACAATAAAATGGAATGTCAATTTTTTATTTTTAAAATTAAATAATAAATTTATATATATAAAATTGATTGCATCATATTGATTGGTATGTGCGTGATGATAAAAAGTTTTTTTATTTTTTAATAAAATATTATATATAAAAAAAAGCGTGATAAAATTAAAGAAGCAATCGAATCATAAGATGACCAACATGATGGGGTAAAAAAAAATTTTTTTAATAGTTAATTCGTGGTTAAAAAAAAAAAAATGTTTGAAATGGGGCGTTACTTTTGACTTGTTGCACGAGTATTAAAACCAACAGTGAGTTTTTTGTGTAATTTTTGTTTTTTTTTTAAACTTAAATATACCTGAATCAACAAGTAAATTCATTTTTGTTTTTTTGTTTTATCATAAAAAAAAAGTATTTTTATTTTCCTTAGCTACATCACCATATCTACCAACAAACGTGGAAAATGCGGTTATGCACGGTGGGCAACAATTCCCACAGGATTTCTCAGCGTTAATATTACATTGCGGTTTATTTTAAAAGATTAACCATCGCCAACTCTCTCACCCAGTCAATGTTGTTGTTTTTTTAAATATATATTTTTTTTTATATATTATATATATATATTTTTTTAAGCCTTCATTCAATCTTTGCATTTCTTGTTCGTCACGCTTACAACGATGTTTGGCTTCAATTTTTCATGCTTGCGGTGGACAATTGATCCTCTGTATAAATATATATTTTAAAAAAAAAATATCAATATAAAGATGATACTTGTGGAATAAAATTTGAGTACAAATATTCAGAAAAAATAAAAAAAAATATAAAATAAACAAGTCCTGACGATCAACGGTAAATTGTCAGGTGTTCTGTACACTCATTGATCACATAATTGTTATTTTTGTAATATACACCAATGTCCTAAATTTTTTTTGTCATCATTTCAACATATCAATTTACACATTAAAATTATGATAAAAAAAAATTAATATTTGAGAAAAGTAAAAAAATTTTCCAACAAAAATATAATTTTTTTAAAAATTAAATATATACTCCATGTCAAAATGATTTTTATTCAATATCAATTTGTATTTTAAATTGAATTTTTTTACATATATTATAAGTATATAATATGATAGCTTTAATTTGAGCTTTGCATGGGTGTATACACGCACAAAGTAACATACAAAGTAGCACAAAAGGCTGTGAATTGACGTGATATCTGTATGGGTTATTATTAAGTGAATTATTTTGGCACGCCTGGAATAAAATTATTTGTCACGCACATTAAATATATATTTATATATAAATAACAGCAATATATACTGAATTTAATTTTCAACAAATTTTGAGAGAAAAAAAAAAATAGATTAATTATCTCAAAATTTGTTATTAAAAATTGATAATTTTCCATATAATTATATGATTTTTCAAAACGTTTTGCATATAAATATATACAACTTTTGTAATATAATTATGAAAATATTTATATATATTTTTAAATTATGGATATAAAATTTGATGTCTTATTATTGGTTTATACATATATATTTTTTTTTGAAACTGATATAATCATTAATTTAAAATATTATTGATACAAAATTAGAAAGTCTTGTTGACGCATAAGTTACCACATAATACTTTTACAAAGACAAACGTGAATTAAATTAATCATTTTATTATAAATAGATATAATTATTTCATTTTACATGTACGCACTAACAATATATACTAATAATAAAATAAAATTTTACTTTAAACAGTGTAATTTTTCTTTTTTTTAAAAAAAAAAATAAAAAAAACAGATAAATCTACATGTAAAGATTAATTTTTTATTATAATTAATTATAATTTTTTATATATAACATAAATGACTTGTTAATAAATATATCAGTAAAAAAATTACACTATAAAAAAAAATAAATAAAAAAATAATTTTTAAAATTAAATTATATATCTATTTAACAGGAAGTCAAGTATAAATGAAAAAAAATTAAACAACAATTTTCAGCCACCTGACTTATAATAGCTTTTTAAAAAAAAATCATAACATAAGTCATGCGAAAAACAGATTATATGAAGTAGTATATAAGTTTCCTCCCCCAATATATATAAGTTGACTTGTATGGATCAAGTTGGTATTACCACGGTTGATTACTTGCATGTCATACAAATATATATAAAATATAAAAAATATAAAATATATATAAATATGAATGCGAGTCACGCGCGATATATTCAAGCAAGACTGCGTGCATAAGTGTATTTGCAATGTAAAATTATCATCATCAACATCATCATCATCATCATCTCTCTTTTTCCTCCCGTATTTATTCCTTTCATTCCCCTCATCAACAAATACAATAATATTCTTTCTCAACAATCATACATTATATATATATATATATATAAAACTGCAATGTATAAATATGCATTTGCGTTTATGCGTTAACTCGGTGCAACTTATCACGTGTTTATATGCATATATACATACATGTATCTTTGTATTTAATTATTTTATTTTATTTAATTTTTTTTTTTTTTTTTTTTTTCAAATAAAAAGGGTATATACATGTATATAAGAAAGATAAACGATGATACTTGCAAACCACAAGAGATATATAGCGGTGAGTTGAAGGCTCGTGACGTCACGTCCGGTGTGAGTGTGGGAACTGATGGCAGGTGCGTTCAAGTCAGTCAGAGATGTTATTGGTGAGGAGAATAGTGGGTGTATAAGGGGGGTTAAAAAAGGGGGAAGAGAGAATGGATGAGTAGTTATATGTATATATATATAGTGTTATAAAGTGGCAATATAAGGAGGGTAAAATATAAAGGGAGATAGAAGAGGAGGAAAATGGCTAAGAGAATATTTATCTTGATATGTTATCCATGCGGTCAAATAACTGGGTAGGGGGTTTTTAAAAAAAAGCTGATTTCTATATATGTATGACCTTATGTACATTAATTTTATATATATTTTTAATGGCCAACTTGTAACTGCGCACGCCATATGCATGTGTATATATTTAAACACGCGTTGAACGCGTGTACACTTGTATTTATACCTATTTTTATTTATTAAATCTATCGGGGGTATATATTGATACGCAGAAATAATTATTGTGTTGATTTTTTTTTTATCAATTTTAACTACTTTTTTAATAAACCGTTAGAATGCTTGTATAAATAATTCACTATAAATATGATTTAAATTTCAATTTTTTTGATTTGATTAAAAAAAAATACTGCTGAGTTTATATATGATTATTTTAATTGGCTATTTTTTTAAAATATATTTTTTAACTTATTTAATTTTCAAGGTTGCAGGTTTTTTTTTTTTTATATTTTATTTTCATATATGGATGATGTGTTTGGACATGGGTGCCATAATGTTACAATTTTTAAATCCACTTGTGTCAATAAAACTCGTGACTTTTTTTTTTTTTTTTTTACCAACCAACAAGGTGATGATGACCTTTTTTATTTAACATTTAAATTTTTATGACATTGATATTTTATTTTATATTTTTTCTTTGATATAAAAATGTAAATTTAAAAAGACAACAATTTTTATTAAATAAAAAAAAAAAAGGTATTGTAAAATTTCATTGAAAAATAGGTATCCAAAAAAAAAAAAAATGGACAATGAAATTTTATAAAAGTAATGACTTTCGAAATGACATTGTTTATGATATATTATTGTAATATCATTGTTGTCTATATACACCATTAAGCATAAGAAATATAAATAAAAAATGATAAAAAAAATACAGTAGAAGCAACAAATATATTTAAGTATCTGACAGGTGCGTTTAAATGAATGGTTGACATATCCGGATGTACATGCGCAAATATCCTCAGTAATCAGTGGATAAATATAAACGAGTGTTTCGACGGTTAACGATTGTATGCATGTACGCAATACATACATGAGTGACTTTACCACGAGATTGTTGATGGTCATTAGCCATCGTTGGTCACCCTGCAATCACACACTTGTTACCATATACAACCAATTTCCTGACTTTTTTGTCCTGCAATTTCCCTTTTTTTTTTTTCTTTCTTTTACTGAACATTTTTAAACAAAAAAATAAAATAAAATTCTTTATGTAATTACATAAAACATAAACTTGCTTTTGACTTTATATATATATAAAATTACATTTGTATTCAGTGAAAAAAAAAAAAAAAAAAAAAACAATTCAAGAATATTGGCAACAAAAATACTTGAGAAATATGATATGTAATTAACTATATATATAGCTTGTCATGTAAAAAAAAATTATTTTTTACATTATTAATATGTCACAGTCATTTTTTAATTTTACGGTATTTTAAAATTTATTATTTTAATAATAATTAAAAATAAATAAAATAGATAATATTTAATAAATTTATATAAATATATATAAAATTATCTAAAAATATAATTTCAAGCTTGCATGAGTTACAACTTCTACTTGCCGGATCAAATGTCATGACACCCGCGCTTTTTCAGAGTCAAAAATAGATTTTTCATTATACTTTCATTGCAAGCTCTAGTAGAGAAGAAAAAAAAAAAAAAAAGTTTATATAAAAAGTATATGTATATATACAAATATGTTTTCCTGATACAAGGGGTTGTCTAAAAGCGACCATTGGTTGGCTTTGTCTTATTGCAAGCTCTGTATAATACAAACTCTGATGGTAAGACTATTTTCTACAGCTAAAAGCTCCATTTTTTTTTTTTCTTTTAAATATATATTTAATGAATTTCTATACATAATTAAACTACTTGATATACGGTTACTATGTATTTATAAAAATAACTATCTGTATATATTTTTAAGGTAATTTTATAAATATATCTCAAGTGAAAGGCACTGATGAAGGGTTAAAAAATAATTAAAAAAAATAAATAAATAACTTGACAGAAGGTTTTGTTATAAATCATTAAGATGAATAATATATAATATACTTGCACGAATGTGTTGGCCTTTCCGGTCTTTCTTTTTTATTTATTTATATATTTATTTTTTTTATATATATATCAATGCAATTATAGTATTCTCTCTTTGCCTGATGAGTGCTCATTAAATTTGACGTTGATATTAAGTATCACAAGAAGAAAAAAAAAGAAAATTGGTCTAATGTATACATAAGTACATATAAAAATTGTCTCAACAGATCAAGGTATATTTTATAAAAAAAAAAAAAAAAAAGACAATCAACTATTGACTGTATGTGATTTATATACCTATATTATTATATTTTCTTGTTTTTGTTTATAACAATTGTCTCTTTTTTATTGATATATTTGCTTGAGAAATTGCAGGTGGTCTGATGAAATAATACCACTTCCGTTATGTTACGTATATATAAATAGAGCTTTTATGTTTTTTTTTTCAAACACATAAATCTTGTTAATAAATAATTAAATTTAAAAGAAAATACATTTATTTTTTTTAATTTCAAATAAATATATATAGGTATATATGTATTGAGTTGAAATACAAGTTATAGTTCATGTTATCTTGATTAAGAGTTTCGTCATTAGACGATCACCCACATTTTTATATAAGTAAAATCTGAGAGAGCTTGCATGCATTTATTGTAAGCGTCGCGACGCCTAAGTCTGATGAGCGCCTGTTCTGGCGTCAGAGTGTCTCTCAACCTGGTGAATTTTTAAGTAACACAGGTGTAAGCTTTTCTATATATATATTATTATTTTGTTTCAACAAATAATATAACTGTTCAATTGTATATAAAAAAAAAAAAAAAAAATTTAATCATTATCAGTCAAATGTTTGTCGTGACACGTTAATAGCTGACTCTAGTAACCGGCAAACAGAAAATTTAAGGGTTAATTGAGGGTTGTTGCGACGCCAATTAAATACTGGCGCCAGTCCTCTGAGCTTACTTTTATAAATCAGGATAACACGTTTCATACAAACTATATCGCATGCTTCTTTTAAATTTTGTATGTGAATTTTTATATTACTTCACTTGTCTGACTAAATATGGGTTTTTTCTACTTAAAAATTTTTGTTTTTTTTTTTATCATAAAATTTGTATTGTTTAAATTAAAAATAATAATTAAATATAAATATAAAATTAATTGATAAATTTAATATTATTTTAATTAATTTTAAAATAAAAAATATAATATAAAAATTCAAAAGTATAAATATATATAAACACATTGGAATTTCAACTGACGTCTGACAAAGCTGCCTGTCAATCGAAAGACACCATCTGACGTACCTCAATGCAAGGATAACATAAATAAATAGGAGTTTAAATCAAAAGCTCAACAAAAATAAAATAAAAAAAAGTATACAAAAAGCTTTATATTATTATTATTATTATTTATAAAATGAGTATATAGTAAAAGTTATATACTCTTCAATAGTTTTTGTTGTTGTTAATATTAAGAAGAACAAATACTCAATGTATCCTTTAACCTGTCGACGTCAATATCTTGACGAAACCGACGTCAAGCGTCGTTATAACGGAGTTTTGTATACGGATAATAGAAAATATAAGAAAGTGGCATAGAAAAGCGTCACGACGCTTTTATATTTATGGATTTTTATACGAGCCATGTGCAAGTTAAATATAGGGGGATGAAAATAGATTACACGCGACTGCGTAGTATAAGTTAAGTTTCAAATATAACACTCGGTGTTATTAATACCCCATGAATGGGAATTGAAGCTTTTCGTTGGTTTTATTGTATCAGGAATTTATAAATAAAGAAAGTAATTTTTTAAAAGTCACGAGCTTTTCCAGAAATAAAACAATCATGCGTACTAGAAGGAAAATTCAATGGATAATATTTTTTGAAGCAAGCTGATGTTTGAAAGCTCTCTGTACAATATAATATATTATACAATGAAATAAAAATATATATATACTGAGAATATTATCCATTAAAATATGAAAACTCAAAAGTATAATTAATTTAATAATTTATAAAAGAGGAAAATTAATATAAATTATTATAAGAAAATAAAAAAAAATTTATAAAGTTTTAAGAAATATATAAATCTTTATGAAGTTTATATATAAGCAGTTTTACAAGATGCAAAAGATTAACATTATTTTTATTAAAAAAATAATAATTTTATGAGAAAAAATATGCGTGTGTGTGTGTGTGTATAGATAAAGGAGGTAAATTGAAGAGGGCAAACGAATGAGGATGAATGAAACTTGAACCAATCAGAGGTAAAAGTAGGCGTGGAAATTATTCCACTCACTATTCTTTGTTATTTTATAAGATCCAATCACATTAAAGTAAAATCTAGTACGACTCGGTAAATCTTCCAATAAAAATTTTATATAACAATAATATATATGTATATTTTTTTTAAAAACCAAGTTGCAACTTAATATTATTAAATTTAAACTTGATTAAAATTTTTTATACTTTTATTATTGTTATGCATGAATTTTATTTATATTTATGAACAAGTTAATGTTATTTTTTTTTTATATACATTGCCAAAAAAGGTATTGCCTTCAATCGAGTTAACAACAATCACGAAAGTATATATATACGCACCTTGATTCAGCTTTATAAAAATAATTGGGATTCGAAAATTGAAACTTTCTTCTGATTCAGTACGCGCAGATGTTTCAATCAGGCAAGTCATTGAATATACATAATTGTTTATAACATATATGCATCAAATTAAATTAAATTTTACTTTTGCTTTTTTTTTTTTTTTCTTTTTTTTATATATTGTATTAACTTGATAATAAATTTACTTAAGTTACCGGAATAAAACTTTCTTTTAAGCTTGTAAAATCATATTTTATTTAAATTTTATTTTTCTCATTAAAAAAAAATAAAAAAGATTATATATAAAATAAATATTTGGTTGAATAGAAAAAAAAAATAAATTTATATAAAAGCACTTTTATATAACATATATAAGTTTCATGATGACGTTGTTTTCCTTTTTTTTTTTTTTTTCGTTTTACTCTTTGAATCATGTCACCGAATAAAAAAGTAGAAGAAAAAAAATTATCTCCAATTTTGGGGTGAAGATCCACCTGCATACATCTTTCAATTTAAGATGGGGGCCCGTTGATGAAACGAATAATAAAAAAATATAAAAATATATATTATAAATAAAAAAAAAAAAAAAGCTCTTTCTCACGGTTCTTCACAGCCTCCACAGAATTACAGTTTTGTGCCACGACAACCTGTCATTCTTTGGCCAACGGCAATAAATATAAAAATGAATAAATAAATACAAAAAAAAATAAAAAAAATAACCAAAAATTATAACGATAAAAAGGCTGACCAAAAAGTTGGTCAAAAGAAAAATGACAAAATAAAAAAAAGCAAAGAAAAAAAAAAAAAAAAAAAAACCAATAATAAATATATAAAGAAATTTTTGACAAAAAAATAAAAACCATAAAATATTAAAAATAATATCAAAAGTTTGCAAATGAATATAGAAGCAGTATAACATGTCAAAAAAATTATACATATATTTTGTTCCCCCTGTAAGACCCCCAATACATATATATACTTCACACGAAGCTATCATTAAACGGGTGGATCATCATGTATTTTTATTTTAAAAAATAATTTTTTTCCCTCAATTCTTCTTACTATGAATATGTACACGCCTTTATATACATGAACGCATGTACCGTACGTATATTATACATATATTCATCCACCTGTGCACCTGCATCAACAACTAAGGTCTCAAAAAAAAAAAAAATAAATAAAATAAATAAATACAATACCACTTGTCCCGCCCGTACTATTTTTTTTTTTCTATACATACATACACAATAGAGCTTTTGGTACAAATTTGAGATTTTTTTTTCTTTCTAAAAAATATACAAGACCTACTTATATCTCAGAATTTGAGGGGATAAAATTTTGGTTATGTGGGTTAGATTAAATATACATACAGGTAAAAAGTAACCGTATACTTATGAAAAATAACAAAAAAAAAAATGACAATTGAAATTGTTGTAATACTAGGATAAAAATAATGATTATATACAAGAAAATTTTAAAAAATATATACATTATTTCTTTTTTTTTTTTTTTTTGATAAATATCAAAATCAATTTCTTTTTTTCTTTTGATAATGATAATATTGGATTACATTCACATGTTTTACATTCTATGCAAAAATAACGATAATGGAAAAATAAAAAAAAAACCAAGGAAAAATTTACAATCTTATTTACATATGTAAGCACAAATGATAAAAAAAAAAATTAAATCTTAACGAGAACTTAAAAAAACTATTAACCACCATAATGCTTTTTTTTCCACAAAACTGACTCTGGCTTGGATGTCGACGTTCACGTCAAAATCCAACAAAATCTTAAAATTTATAGAAATAATTTATTTTATGCCTTGAAACAACGTCTTCCATTGTTGTTCACTGAATTCAATCATAATCCGATTGAATTTTGACTCAGAAAAATTTATTTTGACCTAAATACCTTATTTTCACAAAGATGACTCTAAGTCGGAGATAAAAGCTATCGTCAAAATCTAATAAAATTTTAAAATTAATAAAAATAATTCATTTTATAATGTAAAACAACGTCTTCCATTGTTGTTAACTAAATCCAATCATAATCTAATAAAATTATAACTCAGAAAAATTTATTTTAACTAAAATGCCTTATTATCACAAAGATGACTCCAAGTTGGAGATAAAAGTTTGGGTCACAAATCCAACAAAATCTTAAAATTAATAGAAATTATTTATTTTATGCCTTGAAACAACGTCTTTCATTGTTGTTAACTGAATTCAATCATAATCCAATGGAATTATAACTCAGAAAAATTTATTTTAACCAAAATGCCTGATTTTAGCAAAAAAGACCTCAAGTTGAAGATGAACGTTGGCGTCAAAGTCAAATAAAATTTTAAAATTGATGGAAATAATTTATTTTATGCTCTGAAACAACGTCTTCCATTGTTGTTAACTAAATTCAATCATAATCCAATGAAATTATACCTCAGAAAAATTTATTTTATCCGAAATGCCTTATTATTACAAAGATGACTCCAAGTTGGAGGTGAACGTTGGCATCAGAGTCCAATAAAATTTTAATATTAATAAAAATAAGTTATATAATGATTGGAAACAACGTCTTACATTGTTGTTAACTCAATTCAATCATAATCTTATAAAATTATAACTCAGAAAAATTTATATTAACAAAAACGCCTTATTTTAGCAAAAAAGACCTTAAGTTAGAGATGAACGTTAGCGTCAAAGTCCTATAAAATTTTAAAATGAATAGAAATAATTTATTCAATAATTGGAAACAACGTCTTCCATTGTTGTTAATTAAATTCAATCATAATCTTATAAAATTATAACCGAGAAAAATTTATATCAACAAAATCGCATTATTTTCACCAAGATGACTCTAAGTCGGAGGTATAAGTTAGCGTCAAAGTCCAATAAAATTTTAAAATTAATAAAAATAATTTATTTAATGATTGGAAATAACGTCTTACATTGTTGTTAATTAAATTCAATCATAATCTTATAAAATTATAACTCAGAAAAATTTATTTTAACCAAAATGCCGTATTTTAGCAAAAGAGACCTCAAGTTGGAGGTGAACGTTGGCGTCGAAGTCTAATAAAATTTTAAAATTAATAAAAATATTTGATTTAAAGATTGGAAACAACGTCTTACATTGTTGTTAACTCAATTAAATTATAATCTAATAAAATTATAACTGAGAAAAATTTGTATTCACAAAAATGTCCTATTTTCACAAAGATGACTCCAAGTTGGAGGGGAACGTTGGCGTCAAAGTCCAACAAAATCTTAAAATGTATAGAAATAATTTATTTAATGATTGGTAACAACGTCTTACATTGTTGTTAATCAAATTCAATCATAATCTTATAAAATTATAACCGAGAAAAATTTGTATTAACAAAAATGCCCTATTTTCACAAAGATGACTCTAAGTCGGAGGTAAAAGTTAGCGTCAAAGTCCAATAAAATTTTAAAATTAATAAAAATATTTTATTTAATGATTGGAAACAACGTCTTTCATTGTTGTTAACTCAATTCAATCATAATCTTATAAAATTATAACTCCGAAAAATTTATATTAACAAAAACGCCTTATTTTCACAAAGATGACTCCAAGTTGGAGGGGAACGTTGGCGTCAAAGTCCAACAAAATCTTAAACTGAATAGAAGTAATTTATTTTATGATTTGAAACAACGTCTTACATTGTTGTGAACTCAATTTAATCATAATCTTATAAAATTATAACTCAGAAAAATTTATTTTAACCAAAATGCCTTATTTTCACCAAGATGACTCTAAGTCGGAGCCAAAAAGTTGCGTCAAAGTCCAATAAAATTTCGAAATTAATAAAAATAATCTATTTAATGATTGGAAACAACGTCTTTCATTGTTGTTAAATAAATTCAATCATAATCATATAAAATTATAACTCAGAAAAATTTATTTTGACCAAAATGCCCTATTTCTACAAACTGACTCGGGTTTGTAGGGCTTCACCCGAGACTAAATATGCCAAGACTGAGCCCATTCTTGTTTTGGTTCTGTCTTGGTTTTAAAAACATTAGTTTTGTCTTGGTCTTGACTTGGTTTTCAAGACAAGACCAAGACAAGATCAAGAATGGTCTTGATATGGAGTGAAGCCCTGTTTTTCGATGATAAAAAAAAAAATAAGAGAGTAATATGGGTGCGGTAAGGAGAAAAAGGATTACATGGTGTGGTCGAACCATGGCATCATTGAGAGAATAAACGCAAAGTATATATAAGATGAAGCAAACGTGAATTCTCGGCGTGGGAATAAGCGGCAGGTGCACAACGGCGCTACCGGGGATCCACTTGTGGATATCAACGGGAGATGAAGAGAGGTAAAACTACAACGTGGGGGCCCCCTTGATACCCCCTGCTTTTATCCCCGCTTTTATATATGTATTTTCTTTACTTTGGGGCAATTCAATACATATCAATGCGAATACCTTCATATAGTAATCAAAATTCATTGCAGGTGTAAAAATTCTTCGATCAATCGATTGGGTCGACAACCCACAATGACAAGAAAAAAAAAAAATATTTAATTGCTGTTAAATATATAAAAATATATATAAATTTTTCATTTATAAAAAATAATTAAACTGGTTTTCAACTAAATGTACGAAGAAAAATAAATGTAAGAAAAATATCAAATTTTAATTCTCAATTTTATCGTAAGAAAATATGGAAAATTATATAGAAATATATATAACAAGTTAAATGGGTATGATTTTTCTGGAAAGCAATTCATAAGTGCCATCATTAACACTCAACATCATGCCATCAAATTGCATTGGATAATATATTAAAAATTATTAACCATTATAAAAAAATTATATTATATATTGATTTAATATATATATACGAATAAACCAGGTGGAAATTTGAAAAAAAAAAAAAATAAATAATCAAAAACCTTCACCCCAATGAGAATATATATCCATACGATATAAATATATGGTATTAAGTTGTGTAAGGACTAAGGGCTCAGTATTTTTTGCAAATAAGGGCCAAGAGAGGTCAAGGATGTCAAGCTAGGGAGCAAACAAGTACGTGTGGGGATCAATGAAGAAAAAATATATATATATATTCACCAAAGTTAAAGGTAAAGGTAAAGGTAAAAAAAAAAAAAAAAAGATATCAGGTGTACAACACGCGCTTTCGACCGGGCCAAGGCGGAATTGTTGTCGTAAATTTAAAGCCAAGGACGCCCTTAATTTATATACCTATGCTATATATACCTTTCATACTCTCTACAATCTTGCTCAAGGTCAATTCTCAAGTCAAATATAAATACATTAAAAAAAAAATTAAAAAAAAACCATTTATTACAAATATTCTCCCTCAAAGAAAAATAATAAAATAATAAAATTGAAAAAAATAAAACAAAAAAAATTGTAAATAAAATTCTTACACTGTTCAATACATGTTTATATGAATAAATTTTTTTTGATTTTATTTTCATTTTATTAATGTATAATATTTTTTTTCTAAAAAAAAAAAAAAAAATCCTTCAAAATTTTTATAATTAACAATATACACACCGTTGCACCAATGAAATCACCACCCGTTGTGGTGCGACTTGTAAAATGTACAAATTCTCATTAACATAAACTCATATCATGAATTCAAACACGTGATATTATATTAAATAAAAATATACTTTGTGTATATAATTTTAATGAAAAAAAAAAAAAAAAGCAATGAATAATGGTAAAAAATAAATACACCGTGTATTTTTTTTTCATTTAAATAAAATTGAATAAAATAAGAAAAATTTAATAATTTTTTGGCATGTTGTAAATATAATATGGTAACATGATAGTTTGTTAAGTCGATAAAGTACCAATGGCTTTCACATATATGATTGTTTTATCTTTACTTTCAATCGAATGAATATACTCAATTGCACTCGATTTCCCTCATTTATTATTCCTTTTAAAATATATATTTTTTTTAAATAAATATCACACATCACAAACTGATACAAAGTAAATAAATATTCAACGAGAAAGGTAAATCATATATTTATAATT
The DNA here is from genome assembly GCA_011426435.1 of Lysiphlebus fabarum. Classification (NCBI taxonomy): domain Eukaryota; kingdom Metazoa; phylum Arthropoda; class Insecta; order Hymenoptera; family Braconidae; genus Lysiphlebus; species Lysiphlebus fabarum. The sequence goes on from WSYQ01001103.1 coordinate 41,511, forward strand.
ATAATAATTATAAAATATATATAAATTTTTTTTAACAAATATTCAAGTGAAAATAATTCAAGTTAATAATATTTTTTTGAAATTTAATATGATAATAATTATATTATTAATTTATTAACATAATTATAATTAAATTAAAATTATTTATGGCTTACTCAAGTTGTGAAAATTAAAAACAATAAAAAACAAAAATACAATGATGAGTTGATGGCACCCCAAATAGTAAAAAAAATATTTATGATCATGATGATGATAAAATTTCTGGGTTTAAATAAAGGTAAAATAATGAAATAATAAATTAATTAAAAAAAAAAAAAAAATAATAATACATATAAAGATAAAGATGATGATTTGGACAGTTAAAGAAAATAAGAGAAAAAAAAAAAAGAGAAAGAATCGATAGAAATATACGTCTATCAACAAAAACCATTCGATCGTTGACCGTTTAACAAGGCATCTCTTATAGCCATGTAATTTTTTATATAAATTTATTATTATATTTTTTTAATATATTATTTATTTCATCAGTGTCCAGACATAGGATCCAGAGCAATCGTCGGAAATTACCGAGGACAGTGAGCCGATGTTCAGAGGCTAAAGATGTTGGAGGCAAGCAATCTCGTGGGAAAAATGAGCAGGTGTGACTTGAACTGAGAGACTTTATATTATTTATTTATTTATTTTTATTTTTTTTCGATCTCTATATATATTTATCTCAGGTTTTAAATTTACACATATATGCTATATATGTCTATTGGTATTTGTACAAATACATGTTATTTTATGAGTGACAGTATGTGTACCCCCGGCAAGGGTAGATTTATACATACGTGAACATTTATATTGTATATATATGTAAAGGTATATAAAAGAAAGGTGCAAAAAAAAAAAAAAAAAAAAAGTAATAATGAAATTTAAGAGAAAAAAAAAATGACTAGATGTAATAATATATAGACACGCACACGCGTATTGAGAAAGCGTGTTAAACACGTGGTCATGATTAAATAGGCGTGATTAAATATAACTAAAGGATGTTAAAAAAAAAAAAAAGGGTAAATAAAATTTTATATATGAGGAGGGTTAGGAGGTAAAGATATTTAATATAAAAAAAAAAAAAAAGTAGTACAACAAACTTGAGTAAATATCAAAAAAACAAAAATGTAGATATGATAAAAAAAAAAATTAAAAAAATAAAAAAATAGTTAAAGATAAATATAATCAAGTATTTATGTTTGTTATTGACTTTGCATCTTGATTTTATATTTATTTAAAATATTGTAATCTTGCATTACAAGATTGTCATTTTATATATCTGTACAAGAGACTAAATTAAAAATAAAAAAAAAAAAAATGATAATTTAAATATGTACAAGTTAAAATTATTCATTGATTAAATTTGAATGATAAAAAAAATGATTAAAAATTTTTTTTAAAATGAAAAATTTAAAATAGATGTTTAGATTTTAATGTTGTAAATTTTAATAGCAACATTTATAATCATGGCTATTTATAGTTAATATATCAAACAGGTTAACGCCCACATTTTATATAAAACTTGCAAGTATTTTAGTCGTACAAGGGTGTTTTATATATCGTCAACGATTATATGCTTCAATAACCAACTGCATATGTATATACCTATACTTTTTTTTTTCTTCAACTATTTACGAATTACATGTTCGTTTTTCTGCTTTTTTTTATTTTTTTTAAAATAAAATAAAATAAATTCTTTGGTTCATCTTTGTATCATGCATATAAGGATGTGAGCCAATTTTGTTGTCGATAAAATACTTGGCTAGACCAGTTTGTGATCTCGTTATTATTGATGTTTTTGCGTGTGTACATCAACCGATTATCATCAAATGTTTATACGTGGAAAAAATATTTTTATAATTATAATAATAATTAATAAATAAAAAAAAAAATATTCATTTTTCAATTATTTACAAAGACATTTTTTGAATACTTTTTTTTTATTTTTCGAAATGTTGATTTTGAAATTGTATACATATTTAATGATAAAACTGTAAATTAAATGCAAAAAAAAATATTCAAAGATAAATAACGATCATTGGAAATTTTTTTTTACTTATTTTTTAAAATGATAAAAATCATGTTTTATCTTTTGTTGAATTTTAAGTATTTTTTTTTAAATCAATTTAAATTATAAAAAAAATTAATTAATTGTATATGCATTTTTAGATTTATTTATTATAATCTATATTTAAATAAATAATTAATTAATTTTTTTTATGTAAAATTTTTTTTTTATTTGCATTAATATTTTTTATATATTTATTTGGAATTTAAATATAAAAAAAATATTCTGCTATTGATGAAATCTTTTTTAAATGAAGCATAATAAAAATAAAAAGATTGACCGAGTTTAAAATTTTTATATGGTAATCATTTGTTTGCATGATAATTTATTTTTTTTTTTATCATGTTTTTCGAGTGAATCAGAAAAAAATAATTTTTTTGCAATTACAAATATTTAAAAAAAAAAAAAAGTAATATGAACACCTGGTTCTTAAATATATATGTTATAAAAAAAATAACTGTCCAGTTGAAAATAAAAAAAATAAAAAATAAATAATTCGACATGAAGATGATAAAAACGATTAAAATATTCAAAATAATGAGGTTTTAATATTTTCATTGGATTGTATCACTGTCAGCAAAATATATAATTATTTCACAAGAATATATCCTCAATCAAAGCATTAAAAAAAAAATATTTTAAAAACAACTTTATTCTTTCATAATATTTTTTTTATTTGATCTTGCTGGGTAAAAAAAAGAAAAGACTTAAATAAAAAAAATTATGATGCTAGCATAAATCCCATGAAAAAAAATTATTACTTATTTCTCAAGTCATTTATCATATGAAAAAAAAAAAAAAAAAAGTAATAATTAATAAAAAAGAAACAAGTAGGTCACTGTTTTAATTATCGTAAATTTTTTTAAAAAAGAGTAAAAGGGTCAAATGATTGTAAATATTCATATACAAACAAAATTTTTAAATATTTATATTCATTTATCAACGCGGGTGTTTGTATATTAAACTTGAGTTAAATTTATAAATTATTTTTTGAATATATATTTATTATGATTAACTTTATCGAAATACATATGTTTTTTTTTATGATCTGTTTTATTTGTTGGCTCATATTTAACCGGTTAAATATATGAATATGATGAAGAAGGTGTTGCTTAAAAATATACATCATCAATATACACATGATTAGTCTGGACCTCCTGATGTCTATACTCCCTCGCTTATTACAAAAAAAAAAATCCATTTATCAATATATCTGTTTATTTAAATATTTTAATTTAAACTTAAAATTAAACTTGATAAAAAAAAAGCTACCTAATTGCCCTCAAATATACTTTGCAATTCAGTCACACAATAAATATTTTTTCATGAAAATAATAATTATTTATATATAAATAAATAAAGAAGATTGCAGTAATGTAATCTACATAATTACTTGGTAAAAGAGATAAAAAGGAGTAAATTTTTTTTTTTTTTTTATGACAGGGTGGTATTTGTTTAAGTGTTATACGGTAGCACATCCGCACCAGCATCGATTGCTTTACCAAACAGGATCATATCATTCACATCAGGCAATCCACCAACCGTTATAAATATATATATAACAAAAATAAATTTTTATGTATATATACCTGCATCTACCAATTTTTTTTGCCAAATATTATGAGAGCTGCTGTATATAAAGTTAAAGTATATATTTTGTAATATTTTATAATAAACATATAGGTATATTTACACTACCATTTTTTTTACGTAATAATTTTTTTTTAAATGCGTGTATATACATAAAATTTACCGTATTATATATATAAATGTCAATAATATATATTTATATATAATAATGTATTTTAATATCATAAAAATTGATTCTGACATCCGCACATTAAAAAATACCAAAATATTTTAAAATCCAAACAAAGATACTATTCAAAAAATTCCGCAATAATAATACCAACATATATACTAACCAAATACCCAAAAAAATAAAATAAAAAAAAATTAATAATAGTTTAAAAAAAAAAAAAAAAATCATCATATGAAATGTATTGAATGATTTTATTTATAAAATGATTTTTAGATATATACTCGCACGCGACCTGCACGTTCCATGCACACTTTTAATTTTTTTATATTTTTAATTTTTATGGATACAAATATTCCAAGTTCCTAATAAATAGTTGAAAAGAAGAAAAAAAAAAAACTAATCATAATAACAGAAAGAAGAAGAAAAAAAAAAAAAAGGTTTATTAGGATAAAAAAAGGTCAAAATGAGAGAAAATAAGGCGTGATTATATCGAATGCCAAGGGGCTGCAAAATCGGGGTTTATATATAAAATAAAATAAAATAAAAAAAATGTATATAGGGAAAAAATGACGATGAATTTGATGTGTCGGGATGAAGGAGGAGTATATATATAGGAATCATCTCGAAACTGGGCACGAGGACAGGTGGCGACGAAGAACCAGGGAACCTCGAAGCCACTGAGTTCTCACGCGCAAAACTACAGCTGCCACCACGCACAGTAATGCCTATGGATGGATGAACGAAGAAGAAATAAACACCCTCTTATGATATATACCATACATGTATAGCGATGACTCATATACAATATACACATGATTTAAATGCATTTATAAGATATCTGCACATATTTTTTTATGCAGCAAACGCAAGTAAAACCATAATTTATACAGTCATATTAGTGTCACAATATATGCATTCATTCCAATTTTAATTCTTTTATGGTGATGCATGCAACGAAATATAATTTTGCATATATATCTATTCACAATGTTGTGATGCTAATTTGCATTAGATATATATATAAATATAAGATGACAGATGTGAGTGTGGTGGGTCAAGAATAAATATGAATAAATATGAATAAATATGAGCATATTTTGAAGACCGGACATCAACGTTTTATGCCAACTCTTTTAACTTGTTGGTTTTTTTTTAATTTTTTAATTTTTTTTCGGGATGTGTATACGATACGTTGTCATTCATATGTTATCATGATGAAAGCTCATGTATATATGGACACGATATTATATACTTTACAATTTGATCAATGAATTTTTATACAAATTATTATTATTATATGCCAATGAACTTATTTATACAACTATATAATTTTTTTATTTTACTTTATCTTTCTTATTTTTGGATACAATATGAATGATCAAAGGTATTATGTTAAATTTGAATGAATGAATATTTTTTTTTTTTTTTTTATTATTATATTTATAAATAAATTTTTTAGAGAAGGGATATACTGTGAAATAATTATTTTTGCATAATTGATATACAATTAATGACTGTATTTATGTATAAATGATAATAAAAAATTTGAATGACTTTTTAATGAAATATATTTTTTATCAATAATTAAATTTTATTATTTAATAAGTAATTCATAAAACCACGATATATTATATACCTTGATGGGTGTATTGAAAAAAAAAAATTGAACAAAAAAAATAAAAAGAATATAATTTTTTATTTCATTTTGACTAACGCTGCATCTATAATTACCCAAATTTATATATAAAAGAACAGCAATTTTCGATGAATAATACCATGCAAATTTTAATAATTTCATATACCTATATATATAACAAAATAATAATAAAAAATTATCATGAATTGAAAACCTCAAACTAATATTGGCACCATAAATACAATATTTTTATGAATATAGTATTGCCAAGAAAGTATATCGATAATTTCCATTTCAATAACAAATTTGAAAAAAAAAATAAAAAAAATTAAATGATAATATGAAACATGAAGTATCAAAAAGGCAAAGCAATCTATCTCACTCAGTAAAACATGAATCTTCTCAATTGTAATTCTATATACAGCATCTTTCATCTTTCATTTTTCATCTTTTTTTTTTTTTTTATACAAAAGAGTCATCTAAACCTGTTTCACTTATAATTTTTTTTTTTTTTTGGTTTTTTATATATCTTATTGGTCGTGCACACGTGCAAGCTCCCTTCTTTTCCCCACCCACCCACCGTCAATAAGTCTTTTGATGTTGGGTCTGGCTCACTTTATGCACAAGACCCATGTGTATATGGTATATGTTTTATTTTATAATATCCATCTTTTTTTATCTTATAAATATATCAATAAGTCGTATCTTTTTTATATTAAACACGCGCCGCGCATGCGTTACTTGCTACTGTGCGCAGCTCGTGCTGCGCGCACGCGAAATAACAAGTAAGTAACTTATTTCAAGTTTCTTTTGCCACCTTATGCTTGTAAATATATATAAAAGTGTGCGTTCGCGCGTGTCTCTACCCCACTATATTCAACCAATACCAGTTATTTTATTTTTTTTTCTTCTCTTTTTAAATATATATATATATAGAAATAAGAAAAGAAAATGATGCAGCAAGTGCATTTGTGTGGGAGATTGTAGTTTAAGGTAAAAGTTTATGTATATGTGGGTGCATATATATAATATACGCATGCGTCAAGGTACAGGAGTATAAAAGCACCAGTTTGGTTCATCTTAAACCACATTCAATCACACCCACTTGAACGTACGTTGCACGAAGGTGATCCTGTTTTACTGGTAACCTCGTGCTTTTTCATTCAACACGTGCTGTTCACGTATCATAATCATCAAATAATATCAACAATAAAATTGAAGTAAAACAATAAAAGCACAATCAATAAATTGTTTATTTTGAAATAATAAAGTTTTGTGAAATAATATTAATCATGAAGACTTCAATGAATTCAATTATATACATCACAACTGAGCTTATACCAACAAAAAGTGTCAAAGCAACATTATATACATTACGTAAATGGCTCAAAAAAATACGTAAATATGGCTATAAAAATGAATTATTATCACAATTATTAATCAATGAAATTCATAATAAAGATTATGATATTGATGAAAATTATTTAACAACAATAAATAATAAAATAATGTCTGAAGAAGAAATTAAAAGTATTGCAAATGACAATTTAATTAATGAATGGAGAGAGCTTTTAGAAAAAGCTATTGAAAAAAACAAAAAAAAATAATAGAAAATTTTATTATTTTGAAATTCAATATTTTTGTAATTATTGATCAACATGATATTCAATAATTTTCAAATGAAGTCGTTCCTGTTTATCAACAAATTACAACATAAAGGAGAAGAAGACTTAATTTATAAGGTAAACGGAAATATTATCCGTATTATTTGCGTGATAAATTTTTTTTTTTTAAATTTAAATTAATTTTTAATTTATAATTAATTAATATTTTTTGTTTATATTAATTAAGTTGGTTTTTTATTTTATTTTTTTCAATTAATAATTCAATGAATTAATGACTGGTAAAAAGCTTTAATTTAACTACATTGCATCGCATCATGTTAGAGCTAATTAATATAATTAATTATAAAATTATTGCAATATTAATTTAATTTTTAATTAAGCTTTTTAATTGATAAGTTTATAATTTTTTTTTTAATTTAAAAAAATTATACAAAAAGACTGACCATACTGCGATAAAATTATTATTAATTATAATTTTTTAAATAAAAATTATTTTTTAATTAAATATTAGTAATTAATAAAATCGATCATTAATTGAATTCGATAAATAGGCCGCCCAGTGCATATTATACAAATAATATGAATATCTGTGATAATAATTAAAAATTAAAAATAAAAAAAAAAAAAATTTTTTTAAAAAAACTCAAGTTTTTTTATAGAATAAATAATGCAATATTTAATTGTGATATTAGTTTGTATGTACTTACTGTGATAATGTAAAATTGTGATATTAATTATTAATTATTTTTATAATTGTATTAATTTTAATTTAGTTTTTAATAATTATTATATAAATCCCAATGTCTTCCGCTACGATTTAATAATATTCCATGCAATATTAGACTTAAAAATTTATTAATATTATAGTTTTTTTTTTTTGGTAATTAAACTATATCATTAATTTAATGATTTTAGAGCTCGAGCGATGCATTGTGATAAGTAAATATTAGAATAATCAAATTAATAATTTGTAAATTATTAATATTCACTAAAATAAGCTCAATGTAATATTTAATCAATAATTTTTCCTAATTTTGTATCTTAATTATAATTTTGTAGTTTTAATTTTTAATTTTAATATTAAAATTTTTTTTTTTTCGTTTGGTTTGGTTTGTTTGTTTGTGTTTTTTATATTGTTTGTCTAAATTTAAGGTGTTTTACATTTTTTATAATAAAAATAATAAAAAAAAAAAAAAATTTTTTTTTGCCTACATTTATTGTCTGCCCTAATATTGAGTTATACTACTTGTAATATTTTTCATAATTATTTTAATTTTATACAGCTATTATTTATAAATTTTTTAATATTAAAATTAATATCAATTTTAGTTAAATAACTTACCAATTAGGTGTCCAATTTAACAATCCAATATTGATACTGAAACAAAAAAAAAAAAAACAATGATAATTAGTAAAATTGAAAGTTAAAATAATAGAAATTTATTTTATAATTTTTAAAGAATTTATGCTTAAAAAAAATGACTTTTTTTTTATTAAATAATGATAAATATGTATCAATTGATGTTGACAAATTTGAAAGGATTGGTATTATAAATTTAACCCTTTGAATTGATGTGTTTCGTTTGTGCTTTTTACATCAGGATATACCTATTTATCCTTGTTTTCATTCGTTGCACCATCTGTTAAGTTTTTTTTCAACCCCTGAGTCATATAACTTTGACTGTTTATCATCAGAGGGCGCAGTTAATTTTTCAAATAAAAAAAAAAATTCAATTTTACATAACACATATTATTCACCCCCGTTTAATGACTCCAAAAAAAAAAAGAAAAATATAAAAAAATTATTCAAAATTATCAGTAAATTTATCACAAATGAGATAAAAATAAACTAGATTTTTTTTCATTTCGTTTCGTTTGATAAAAGGTTATCTTAAACTTACATATTCGATTTATGACAGCTGATTATTTAAGATTTTGTGTCATTCATAACAAGATAACGAAAAAAAAAATCTTTCAAACTATCCATTTGTCACTTATGATTAAAATTTTAAATAACTTAATAAATTTTATGTTACATAATTTTACATGAAAAACACTGATAAAACAATACTGAATGGTTATCGAAAAAATATACTATTGATTTATTACTATTTTCTTTTTTTTTATCTTTAAATCACGCAAACAACTCAAGGGTCATGCTCAGTAGCACTATTTAAAATAAATTATATAAAAAAAGCAAAAATATATTCAAGCATAGTAAAACTGTTTAAAAAATCATAATCTATTTATAAAAAAAAAATTATAATAATCTATTAAAAATACAATAATTATCTGAGTTAAAATATCTTATCATAAATCTTTGTATAAATATATTATTCAACTATTTGTTGAAAAATTATAAAAAATTTATGCTGATTATTTATCTGTATATTTTTAGGAAAAATAAAAATATAAATATACAAAAAAAAAAATATATATATATATATATATAAATGTAAAATATTGTTTGCGATCAGATAAGACTGTATAAGCCACCTTAATACACTGATAAATATGAAAAAAAGAAAAAAAAGAAAAAAAAAAAATCTTAAACATTATACATTTTGTATACAACTCAATGAAATATTCCATTAAGATTATCGATTTGAATCTTTAAACATCAATCCATCATCACAGCCGAATGGACCACAACTTGGCTTAAATGCAATATGACACCAAACTGATGAGAAGAAAAAAATATATATATATATATAAAAAATAAAAAAATAAAAACGCCTTATTTGAGTGTAGATTTTGCGCCACATAATAAAAGAATTTTATATTCATGAGGGATGTTTTTATCTTGGTGCCTGTTGCAAAGAAATATTGAATTACGTTTTGGAAACTTTTGGAAAATATTGTCAAATATTTAGTCTTCCACCTGACAATAAAGAATTATAATAATAGTTTAAATATTTATGATGAAAAAGAAAAATATAAAAAAAAAATATTTTTTGTTCTTTTTAAATTGCAGTATTTATAGAAAAAAAATTTCTATTTGTATTTATTTTTTTCTTTCTTTTATATTTTTATATTTATCTTAAAATATTTTATATTTATTCATAAATATTTATAAATTCAGACAAAAAAATAATTTTATCTTTCATTTTTTATGACGGTTGAATTTTATTTTTATTATTTTCTTTATCTTATATTCATAATAATTACCATATTTTTGTAAAAACATTTTAAACGATCAATGGTATAAAAAAATATTTAAAAAGATAAACTTTTGTTAAATTATATATTTTTCTTGTCAAGTAAATACTCATGGGGAAATAAAAATGAATAAATTTAATTTTAAATTGACAGGAAAAATGACTTTCATGTGCATTATTTATGTTAATTTTATATTGTTATTTTTTCAAAGTAAATTATTTAAATTAATTACAAAATTAAGTTTGTATTCAAACTCATTATATGGCCATACATAAAAATTCTTCTGTCACAAAAGTTCAACAATTCATTTCTACCCTTTCAAATGAGCTTTTCTATTTAAAATTTTTTTGCAATCTATCATTCAAAATTAAAATTTTTGTAAATTAATCTTTCAAAATAATAATAAAAAAACAAAAAAATAAAAAACAATTTATTACCAATTATTTTTTTTACATTTAAAAATATAAATTTATAATTTAAATTGATGACTTTTTCTTTGTTATTTTTGATAATTAATTATCAAAATTCATCTCACAAGCAGGTTTATGTTTTTTTTTAAATTGACCAAAATTATTATTTTTTTTTCAAACATATATTTTTTTTTTAAATTTAAGTTTAAGATCTCAAGTCAGTATATCTTTCTCAACTGCTCCACCCGACCACACCCCTATGAATTTGAAGATCAAATCAATTTTTTTTTTTTTTTTCCTTTTTTCAACAGTAAAGTGTCAATTTTTCGATATTAACTGATGCCTCCCATATTATATATATTTTTTCTTTAAATTTTCAATACTCCCCTATAATATTAAACTATATTTTTGTATATATATTTGATTGTATATATCTAAAAGGTATTTATTATTAACTTAATTTGTTGGGTAATATCTCTCCACCCCGTATGGGAAGAGTTTTTTAATAAAATTAAGAAAAAAAATTTGTCCATAAAGTGGTAAAAAATTTAAAAATTATATATAAACTAATAAAAATAAAATAAAAAAAAAGGTGGTAGTAGTTTTATATATTTTATATATATATATTTTTTTTGAATGGTACATCCTATTCTTTGTATTCATTCATTCATCACGTTTTAAGTAATTTTAAAATTTCAAATAAACAAATGTCTCAAGTATATAATGGACACCAAAAAATTGTACATCCAAATGTTAAATAAAAAAAAAAAAAAAAACCGAAAAAGCTTTGAAGTTGTTTGTAAAAGTGAATCATGGTTTTAAAGAGCAACAGCTGACTCCTTCCAAAAAAAAAAAAGATATATATTTTTTCGCAGAAATTTTTTTATATATTTTTTATTGTCAATAAAGTGTAAAATTTTATTGAAATTACTATACTCAAAAGTCATTCATTCGGGCTTTTCTACAGTTAAAGTACTTTCTTAAGAGTCTTGAGTTTAAAAAAAAAAATAAAATAATAAATAAAGAATACTTTAGATATATCCTGTAAATTCTTTTTTCTTCTTTTTTTTTTTTCTCGTTTAAAAAGAAAAACTGCCAATGGTATTGTTAATTCAAATTCAAACATATATAATGGAGTGTCGTTTTATATACATATATATATATGTATAAAATAGTAGACTCAATAGTTTAAAAATTCTTGAAAAAAAATAAAATAAAATACTGACCGTGGGCACGACAGTTGGTTATATATTCCAAGGACAATATTACACGGAGACAAATTTCTTTAAAATGTACCTTTTCGACTCTAAAAGGGACAATTATGGTATTATTTGACGACGTTTAGAGCTAAGAATGAACCAAAGTATATATATTTAAAATCTTTAATAAATGCATGAGATCACAAACTCAATAGAATTCAGTGGCAAGAATAATATTTATGAATAGATTTTCCGATTCGTACGTGATTCGTTGAGAATATTATTTCAAACCAAATCAATAGAAATATTTTTAATATTATAAATAAAATGAATAAAGTGTCAGAATTATTTTTCTATTGATATCTAAGTGAACAAGAAAATATATATAACCAGGTGTTGTATGGCTTATTGCCTTTAATAATAGACATATTAAGTCAATTCTTAATACTAAATATTTTTTATAATTTTTTTTTTGTTTATTTAAAAATATTTTATTTAAACGGGTCAGTTGTTGAGTAGTTTTATTTATATTTATATAAAAAATTTTGACATTAACCAAGTAAAATAAGATTTTGCAGTGAAATAAGATTTTTTATTTTTTTTTAAATTTAAATTAAATATATTTATTTACTTGAAAAAAATAAAATAATAAATTTAAATTTTATTAACTATACTTATATTTATTTTAATATTATCAAAATACTAATATGCATTTTTATATATTTTTCTATTGAAAATTAATAATATAATATTATTTTTTTATTCGTGTATAGTTTAGTGGAAAAAACTACTCAAGCATTAAAAAAATATATCATTAAAAAATAAAAAAAAATAAAAATATATATTTATATGTTAGTGACTAAGTGTATTTCCATCAAATTGAAAAAAAATTATGAAAAGATTTTAAAAAGCGAACTGCCTATATTGCTGTCAAGCCTGTAAATTTGATGATACTCAATGACTCGAATTTTTTTTTTTATATATATTTTATAAAAAAAGATCTTGTATATTTCATTCTTTCTTAGTTGTATACCCATATATATCGCCACTTATATTTCGATTTTCCTCGTTTTTATTTTTTTCCATAAAATTGGTCGAGCGTATAAGAGAACAAGCCCTTTTTTTTTACAGTCACCCTCCTACGTTTCACCTTATATTTTTTGGTCAATTGGTACAATAAGAAACCCCTCACACGAGGCTCTCAATATAACATCATATATATATATATATATACAAACATATATAAGCATATATAGTTGAGTTTAGAAGGACCTTTGAGTTAGTGATTCTATTGTTAACACGTGCACAAGAAATCGTAAATCTATCTAAAGAAACTACAGGGAATAAAAGAAAGACCATCTCGAGGTTTTAACAAAATACCATATATACTTTTACATATATATATATATGTACCTATATGTGACACAAGTCTGTAAGTGTATTATAATAAATGTATGAGTGAGCTTTTAAAATTTACACTAAGTGGATAATAGTCCATTGGCGTTATAATATATTTTTTTTATTTTTATATAGAAAAATTTTAAATGAAATATAAAAATTTATTTTTACGCCAATGTTTGTATGTAGTATATATATATTGTGGCTTTTGAATTTTTAAAAATATTTTGTATTCAATAAAAAAAATATAACTATTGTCATATATATTGCTATTATATACCTGAGTAATAATGATAGAAATATTTGTATATAAAAACACACGTATATACATAAATTTATATATACAAGATATATCTTAAAAAATGTACTTGTATATAATTTTAAATAACTAAAGGTATATTCTGTGACCATATATATATATATAATAAAATAAATAAAATAATAAAAAGTATATAATATAAACTCATATGTATTGTTAAATAAAGAAATAAAATAAAAATAATATTATATAATATAAAAATAAATAAATATTGATGTATTATTATTATTTATTTAATTTAATATTTTATTTTTTATTTTTATAATGAGATTAATTTTTATGTTAATATGATAAGCAGTTTGACAGAAAAAAAAAAAAAAAGTGAGAGAAGAAATTTTTTTTTTTTAAAAATCATTTCATATTATCATAACAGATGAAAATCTCTGTCATGGCAGAGTGCTCTTATGAAAATAAATGGTATATTTTTTTTATAGACAATGTTAGTTTTATATATTATTTCATAGACTTGTAAATATGTGTGTGTGTGTGTTTTAAAACTGGCATGTGTTTTTTAAACTAGATATATATATATATATCACTGTAAGCTCATGATGAGTTATCGTTATGTGTCTCGCCATCATTTGGAACCACTTGTAGAGCACAAAATGAAAAAATTGGGGGACAAAAAATTATGTTTTTTTTTTTTTGTTTAAAAAAAGAAAAAAAAAAAAGGGGACTGGCAAAAGGCAATTTTTCCTGGATCTAGGCAAGTGTCCATTTCCAGCAGGCCACCGTGGTGACAGAATATATATTTGTTGTGCAAGGGGAACACAGTAAGGGGATGAAGTGGAAAAAAAAATCGTTTTAACTTTCAACCACGTGTGGTTCTCGCATTACTATGATCACGTGTTTACTTGCACACTATATTATATATATATATATATAAAAAAGGGAAGTGGAACATTTCGTATTTGGTTATAGGTTATGTTTAAATTTTGCGCACATGCTCTTTTAAGAAGTGTCACGGTCATCAAGTGTGTTGGCCAGTATTTGTCTGGCAATTATATTCTCAATCTCAAGTAACCACTTCCTTTTTGAGCTTTTTTTTTTATCTTTGGTTTACTCAATGTATCATGCTATCGTAATCCAATCTTAAAACCACGATTTATTCATCTTTTTTATATATATATATATATTTTTTGACTTTTTATTTTTATTTCAATCTTCAAACCTTTGGCCTAAAAAACAGGTTATTACTGGTCTGAATTATCGAAATAAAGAGAAAGAATAAATATATATTAATAAAAAAAAATACAGTTGAAATGTATAATATACTACACACTCGTCAAAAGAATGTTATGTATTATTATTTTTTTTTATTTAATATTTAAGTTGAAGAAAGGCAGACTTATTTGAAAAATATTTTACACTATTCTGACACCATCAAAAAAAAAAAAAAAAAAAAAAAAAAAAATTAAAATATTTTTTTACTGAATAGAATTTGAAATAGGACCAAGCACGCGTCTATTAATAGATAATCTTTGTCAGTTACGCCCAAACTCAAGAATTTTGAAAAGTCTTGATCCCTAAACAACTCACGCAAAAAAAAAAAATAAATAAATAAATAAGTCTTCACGAAAGGAAAAAAAAAAATAAATAAATAAAATAAAGAGTAAAAAAATCTGATAAAAAAAAAATGCCTGACCACGTGCAGCTTCGCACGTGATGTCGTGGGAAACGCAAGAACTTTCATATAGACAAAAAAAATATATATAAGATATATGAAAAAAAAAAGGAGCGAAGCCCCATAGCTTATTAGAACAACCCTGAGGTTAACAAATTCCTTGACTTGACGAGTGAAAGGGATTCAAACTTCTCATATTTTTTTTTTTTTGACCCACCAGATACCTTAATTTATTAACTCATATTATTATCGTATATAAATGTATATTTTTTTAAAATTTTTTCAATACAAAAAATTCATTAAGATACAGGTGTGTGTATATACTTAAAAAATTTAATTTTTTTTTTTATTTATAATAATATTTTTTTTTTTTTTAATCAACGTACAGTTAAGAAATCAATATATATATATTGTATAATCTTTTTTTTTTTTTATTATTATAATAATTTGATTATTTTTATATATTTTTAACCCGATCATTTCAAGTGCATTAAATGCAACGAGTATGAAGCCTTAATTGGGCATAATATTGTATATGGATTACACTGAATATGAAAAAAAAAAAATATATATTTTAATTTAAAAAAATTATGAAATATGATATTTCTTTTGGTTCATCTGCAATTTGACACGAATGGTTTCTTCTAATTGAAATTTGTAACGTTATTTGATATTTGTAATAAACATCATACCTGAATCTGTCTAATTACTTCAAAATATTAAAACTAATAAATAAAAAAAAATATATATATATATTTTTTAAAATTTATAATTAAATTTATTCAATTGTGTATTTTATTTATTTAAAACACACATGATATTATTATAATTAAACCTTTTTTCGTTTATTTTTATAATAATTTTTGTACCTGGGGAGAATCAAGACCCCCTCTATCATAATAAATGTAAATGAAAAAATATATTTATGGTTTAAAATTAATTTTACATATTGATAGTAGTGAATCATTTGATTTATAATATGTTTTTTTTTTTTCATTCAATTAATAAGGTTTGAATAAAGATTATAAAAATAGTTGGGTGATTAATCAATAAATTTAATTGTATATTTTATCAAAAAAAAAAAAAAATATGATTTATTTAGTTTTATATCGAATACCGATTTAGTAATTTAAATCGATCATTGTTATTTTATAAAAAATAATTTATAAACACCTGTCTTATTAAATTTGTTTTCTTTTTTTTTTTAAAATATATGTTTCATCTTGTAAAAAAATCTGTATAGAACGGAAATACTATGATTGGCATACAATAATAATTTGATATCAAAATTACCAAAAAATATATATATATATTGTATTTAAAATTTATAAACTCAAATTACAATTATATTTTTATCTTTTTTCTTTTCATTTTCCTATTATTCAATCAGTTGGACAGGAAGTAATAACAATGAATTATTTTATTTTTATTTTTTTTCCGTATTTTGATATATAGATTTCTTTTTTTTTCTTATATTTTACTTGACTGGACGTACGTTTTTTTTTTTTTTTTTTTAAAATAAACCCGCGTCGATTTTTAAATCCTTACATCCGGTTTCATCTTTCAATGATCTGTCTGACCTGTACCATAGAATTCAACATGGAAAATTGTATATGGTACATATTAAACACATAAGACAGAGGCGGCATAGAACCCCCGGGTTGTTTCTATTTTATATTTATTATTTTTTAACATATACAATTATTACGACGGGTTCCACTTGGTTTCATTTTTCTCCCCTTGAATATATATATATATATACATTTATTTTTCTATTTTCTTAATTTTTTTCCTTTTTTTTAAAAAAAAAATTTACTAAACCATGTGACATAATAAGTGATGAGAGTTTGTATTAAGGGTGATATTTTTAAGAGTCATTTTACTATATATATATATGAATTTTTAAAAAATAAATCCCAAAAATCCCTGCTGTTAACTGTTTTATATTTTCACTCGTTAATTTTTTAGTGTCCCCTAATATGTCATGGTTAAGCTGGTTATGTTTTTTTTTTTTTTTTTTTAGAGTAATATTTTTATCATGATGAAAACACATGGGCATATAATTATACAACAGTTTTATAAATATTTATTTATTAAATAATAAATAATAATTTATTTTTAATAAAAAATATTTTATCAAAATAAACTTGTATCAATTGAGTACACATACAATGTATGCACTATGTAAATATATAAATTTAAATGTATTTTCTTTTAAAAAAATTACCCTAAAATTAATTGAAAAGTTGTGGACAAGCGATAAATATCAAATGATGTTTTAAGTTTTAAGATCACCCAAGATAAAAAAAAATGAAAAACCCAAAGAAAATTAAAAATTTATCTAATAACTAGTTTTAAAAATAATTACTAATTAAATATTTTATTTATTTTTTTTTAATAAATATCTGAATTTATATATATATTTTTTTAAATATCCACGCCCTAATCTAATGAATGCTCTGATTCTTTCCCAAAAGAAAATATAATAACAGGTTTACTCAAATGTTTAAATGAATTGCTTTAAATTTCTTTTGATATACCTTTTTTTTGATTATATTTTTAATCCAATATATAAACCTTTTTTTTTTTAAATATATATAAAAATAAAATCCAATTATAAAAATACAAGTGTATATTTTAACATTAATAAAAAAAAAAAAAAAAGTATATTTATATCATTATAAAATTTTTAAATCAATTTATGATAAAATATAATTTATATATAATATAATAAATAAAAAAATTATTTACAAAAAAAATATTTAAATAAATTAAAATTCCCGCCAAAAAAATAAACTCAGTAGGGAGTATTGATTCTATATTACAGTAGATCGGTTTACCACCCCTACACAAAGTACGCAACTATAAAGCACAAAATAGATTGTCAGCTTTACACATGTCGCCCAAAATAAAATAGCCGTCAGATTTTTTTTTAGATGGACAATGACAGAGGGCCCACTTTATTCATATAAAAAAAAATATCTCAAGTCTATGTTATACTTACAATAATATACACAGAACTATGAGATGCCAAAAAAAAAAAACTTTTATATACATATATAAAACGTTTGAAATAAATATAAAAATAAAATAAAAATAAATAAAATATGTATATATTATGAAAGAATAAAAAATATATATATATATATTTTTTTTTAGAAATATATTTTTTGACGCTCGTGTTTACTTGTGTTTGTGCAAACGCGCGGAAAATCCATTGGGCTGATGGTTCAACACTGTCTCCATTGTGGGACCCCACGTTGTTGTTATGGTTACCCATAAAATTTTTGGGACTAGTTTACTTTTCTTTAATAATATAATATAATATATTGATATTATTATTATTATTATTTCTTTATTTTGGGGTATGTTTGGTACTGTATCAGAGGGTGTAAAAGGGGCTGATCCAGAGGCAATGTTAAATCTTTAAGAAAACTTTAAAATTTTTTTTTATATTTATAAAGTTGTATAGTATATATATTTTTATATATTAGATTTTTTTTTTTCTTTAGTATTTATTTATTATTTTTTTTTTTATTATATTTTTCTCTCAACACTAAATTTTCAAGATGATAATATATATCTTTATCCTACTATTACCTCAAGAGTTTACGCAAGGCTTAAGCTTTTATGGTGCTTACGTATATAATTCTATGGACCATCGCTTTTACGATAGACTCACTAAATAAATAGATTATATACTGTGTAATATCAATAGAATCAAATAATTTTTTTATTATTAAAAATAAAAAAAGTAAACCCTTTTAAAACGACATGTTTATACAAAATAAATAACCCTAATTTATAAATATTTTTTATTATATTTTAAATTATACACGTATGTAGTTTTTAATTATTATTAATGATTTTAATAAAAAAAAAAAAAAAAATGTATTCTTTATCTCATTATATTGGGTTGATATTTATATTTAAAAAAAATATATATATGTAATAATAATAAAAAAAAAACAATAAAGTGCAATTACACAAGAGCTTGCGCGTATTTTGAGAGCAATTCAAAACATATATGAATCATAAAAAAAAAAAAAAAAAAAACCGGTCGCAATGAAAGTTTACTGCTTTATTGCATCCGCTCGAATATTTTATAGTAATCATCAGAGTACATTGCATGATGCCGTAATGATACTTGTTTTTTAATTTTTTAATTTTTTAAATACTTTGTGGTACACAGTTGTTTGGTTGGTTGGTTATGAGTATAGTTTTTTTTTTTGTTTTTCAATTTTTAAAAAATGTAAAAGACTCAAGACTGTATATATATATATATATAAATTGAAGTAAATCTTTTATGATAAATACATGTGCAAGAATAAATATATACAAGTGAGAGGTTGAACATAAAAATCAATGATTATGATTGGTTGATATTTTGAGAAATTTTTTTTATACCAGTAGGGAAAAAAAAAATTTTTAAAAATTGGCTTGTCAGTGTTAAATCGGTTACTGTCGATTGGCCATTTAATGAGACAACCATACAATATATTTTATATATTGATGAGCTTTAATGATTGGAGCTTAATGAAGTGAGAATTATGATGATACAAATTTTAGGTTTTATTATTTTATATATGATATCGTTATATGTTTATGCTTTAATTCTTGAAAGATATTTCAATTTTTTAAATTATATATATACAGCTACTAATATTTATACTGAATGCCAATTAAATTGTACACATACAGATACAATTAATTATTCTCCCCAGGCATTTTTTTATATATATATTTATTAAATTATTATTGAAATGTTTTAACGAAAAAAATTATATTTTATTTTCAAAAAAAGTATATATATATAACTACTATACTATCCTGCTGTTTTTTTTATTCAAATTTGTTTTTATTATTTTGTTACGTTTACTACAAATATGAAAACACATATAGCCACACAGCTTTTCATGTTGTAAAATAAATAAATAAAACTAACATTCATTTGTTCGATTGTTAATTTTGAATATTATATTTGAAGTTTTAACAAGAAAT
Source organism: Lysiphlebus fabarum (assembly GCA_011426435.1). NCBI lineage: Eukaryota > Metazoa > Arthropoda > Insecta > Hymenoptera > Braconidae > Lysiphlebus > Lysiphlebus fabarum. Next base: position 61,745 of record WSYQ01001103.1, read on the forward strand.
ACTTGTGTATACCCACAGAGAGGATATATATCATGGGGTGCACTGTATGAAAATAAAAATATTATAAAAAAGTATAACAATTTATATACAGAGATGAGAAAATTTTAACCTCTATACATGATCATGCCCCCATAGGGTGTATATGAATTAAATAGAGAAAAAAAAAAAATATATATATATATATATACATTGACCCGCAGTTTTTAGCAGAAAAGATCAGTATCAACAGGCATCTGTAGATGACAATAAAAATGTGTGAAGCATCACACATTAGTCTCAATCACAGTTACCTTCATATGATCCAAAAAAATAAAAATATAAAAATAAATAAATAAAAAATAAAATATATATAAAGAAAAGAAAAATTGAAGGAAAGAAAAACTATTCGCCCGTACAAGTCAAAAAGTGTGGTATCTCATTTTCCTTTACAGATGATGTCATTGTCAGGATCTTCGAAATACATTTATAACAATAGAATATATATATATATATATCGCGATATATATAACTAGGAAAAAGTCTTTTTTAGTTGTCATCTATAAATAAATAAATATATATATATATATATGGATACACCCGCTAGAATTGATCTGAAAGGGCCACAGCGTGGTCTCGTTCACAAAGATGTCCCCGATGACAAAAATATTTAACAACAATCGTTGTTGTCCTCTGACGTATTCATTGTTATATATCACGAACAGATTATATTGTGAATCTATAAGAAGACTACTGGATATATTTATATATTGTCACAATCAAAACTGCAAGGGTCACCTACATAATTTTTTTTTTTTCTATTTTATTTTTTTATGGTAAAAAAAAAAAAAAAAACCCAGAAGCGTTACATCAGTTTAATGCAAAGATATATGTATATTTTTTTTTTTCAATTCTTTTTAATTTAAATAAAAATTAAAATAATTAAATCTAATTAAATTTCAGGAAAAAAAAAAATGTCAATTATAATGTTTAGAAAAGTTAAATAAAATTAAAAAAAAAAAAATTGTCAGCTGTCTAATAAAATAAAATTATACTATTGACACTATAAAAATAGAGAGAATATATTTGAATGTTTACAATACACAAGACACAGTATTTTAAACCAAAGTTTGCCCACTGCGGGTGATTTCTATCGTTCCCTGAAGAATTGAATTTTGTACACTAAGATGTAACGTATTATTTAAAATGTGTCTAATACCTTGGGTGGTCATCAAATTTTATATATCATTTTGTCCCTACACTAACTGGTCAACAATATCATGACGACTTTTTTTTTTTTAAAAATACAAATATATATATATTTCAATGAAATTAGAGTCATTTTACGTTGGCACACGTTTACAACTTGTGACCATTAATATTGACAGTTAAAATTTTGTAACACGAACATTCTTCTATTCTCAATTCACAGAAATAATATTTTAAATTTTTTAAACTACAAATCTAATATATAATAAAATTCTTAGAAAACATGCCAACTTTAGACCTATAATCCTCAAATATAATTACTTCAGTATAAATTTACAAATTGTCTTTTATTATTTCATTTTTTTTAAATAAATAAATTGCAACGAAATAGACTATCATCATTTTAAATAATAACACATAATAATAATAATAAAAATAAAATTAATATAAAATTAAATAATTTAAAAAATTGAAGAATGAAGATTAACAAAAAATTACCATATGAATGAAAATATAAATGCATATAATCGTAGTGTGTGTGTGTGTCTGTTCATATTTCTAATCAAGATTATTAATATATGAACATGATAGAATCAATCTTGGCAAAAGGCGCAAAAGTTTCAAGGTTGATTGAAGTATATATTAAAATGTAAGATATAGCATGATTCAAGATATGTCGGTATGATTGAGTTTCAGTCTGGTCAAACCCATCTGGGTATTATCTCGCACCCGTAATTTTGAATGAGCCGCGAACGTGTTTGTATCTGACACTCTCTCGATATAAAATAAACGGATGCTATCCAATGAGTCGAACCAGATATTTTTATAATAATAATAAAAAAAAATGATGAATAAGAAAAAAAAAAAAGCGTCGGCAGCTTCTGGGATGACCTTTGATGTTGTCTTTGAGTACCATCAAGCCGCAAAACAGACCACATCAACATTTCAATAATTCTTTTTTTTTATATGACACAAGTATTACAGTATGCAGAAGCATCACTTAAATAATCTTTGAAGGCGTTAAATACTCTAGTTAAAATGATCCAACGGTCCGAGAAAATATATATATGACAAAAGAAACTGTCGTGGCTTCTTCAGGATTATTATGGATATATGGTGTGTATATGGGGTGTTGCAACATCACACTTTAGATCCCGTGAAAAAAAGGTAATATAGGCGTGTGCAATATATGCATCAAAAAACCCATAACTATTTTCAACATAACATAATATATCTTCGGAAAAAAAAAATAAAAAAATAAAAAAGTTGCTGCACTTTGGACGACTTGCTATAAAACCCAATTACTCACATGGATGACGAGCATGTTTTCATTGCAAATGGGTGGTGCATATATACATTGGATATAAAAGAATAAAAAAAAAAAAAAAAAAAAACTGGGCTGCAAAAAAGCTCTTAAATTGAGTACACGCGCCTTATGTATCGTGCTTGCTTCTATTGATCAAAAAAAAAGAGGATTGATACCTATTGTATTGATGCCTCGTTACCTATTGCTCTTTCATATATATATATATTTATTTATACGCATTTATAAATTCTGGATCTTGACTTAATTCAATAGTAAGATTTTTTTTGATATTTCAAGATCAGTACTTGTATATGCGTATATTTCAAAATATTTGACGTCAACAACTTTTCAAATAAATAACAGTAATCCAAAATGAAATCAAACTGATAATATTTATTATTTATTTTGGTCTGTGGCACTTGTTTTCTATCGAAATTTTTAATACTATGTTCATCTTGAATCTAAGTATTATTAAATACAAAAATAATTCAAACATATATCGATAAAATTATTTTAAATTAAAAAAAAATATTTTATATTGTAAACTACTACTGAGTTGTATTTAAAAAAAATTTCTATATACAATGATTAATAATCATTTAAAATTTATTTATATATTTCAAAATCAATATGATTTATATATAAATAAAATTATTGATTAACAAACATTGATCATAGATTTCATAATTATTAAATTGTTCATTGATTCAATCGAATAACAAACCCAAAAAAAAAAAAAAAATAATAATTGTAATAATCAAAAGATGAAAGATTTCTATATCGATTGTGGTATATTACTTTAAGTGCGGTTTTGATCTAATAACAAACTGAATCATATCATTAATTTTAGTTGAGAAGAAAAATAATAATAATTCTCAATTATAGACTATGGTTTTATAAATCAAAAAATTATAACACCTGCAATAATATCATTATGACAGAAATTTTCCATAAATCGATTCTTTTGTTATATATATTTACGTTTCATTAAACCTTTCCGCATGTAATACAAAAATTATAGTTTAGCTCTTTAACCTTAAATTAATTGATTTTCACTAGTCATCCAATTATCTTTTTTATTGGAAAAATAATTTGAGCTTTCAAAAAAAATGAAAAAAAAAAAAAAAGATATATTTAAAACAAAGTAGAGCATGCATGCTGCAAGTTCCATCAACTTGATTAATTAATAGCCAAAAAAAAAAAACGTATGCAAGTTAAAGCGGCGGTCATCAAAAGTATACATATATATCTAAGCATAGCTTGCTTCCGGCTACAAGTTTTGCTCAGAAAGCATCAAATTAGTGTGTAACATTTCCTGATCCTTTCCGTTAGCCGAAATTTTTTTAAGAATAAAAAAGAAAAAAAATATAATAAAAGAAACGAAGATAAAAATCCTGACAGGACTACGCAAAGGGCAATAAAAGCCCGTAAATTGGGACCACAGTAAAAATTCAATGGGTCATGTAGTAGAGACCCACGAGTTTGTGGGCGGTGCTGTGCCCCTGGTTTGGTTTGAACAAGAGATAGGATAGAAAATGCCAGTTAAAAAAAAAAAATATATATATATATAAATAATAAAAGCAAAAAGAAAAAAAAAAAAAAACGATATTCAAGACATACCCCTGAGTTTTGCCACGGTTAAATAGAAATGAAACTAACTAGTGTGAGCGGGAGTTGGGTAAAAAAGGGCGGAGCAGGCAGGTGCAGTGTGCTTTCGAGTATTTTTCTCCTCTGGGTAGAAAAAAAAAAAAAAAATAATAAAAAAATGAGACAACACGAGATGGTAAAGGATGCAGAGATTAATCATAATTTACTTTTGAGCGTCTATCAAAATTGGTCCTCATACTGTACGAACAAAACACAACTCTTCATGATTTAACGGTGCTGGATTTTATTTATATATATATTTAATTTTTTTATTATTTTTTTATTTTTTTTTTTTTTAAGGAAGTACATTGATGAAACAATTTTTATATATATCTTTACTTAAAGGCTTTTATATATACTGATGGTGGGTAGAATGAGATAAACCCGATTTTGGAATTTAAAATTTTGTTTTTTAATTTTAATTTTTTTTTTTTGTTCTACTGTAAATATACAATTTCCCGTCACTTAAATATATTTGATCCATCTTTCAGAGTTATCTTGCTACCAATTTTTTATTATTATTATTTTTTGTTAACAGAGAATTGCGATGCTCTTGATGTAGTAATAAAAATGTTATTTATTTTTAATCATTTTATAGTAAAAAAAAAAAAAAAAAAAAGTTAAATAATGTATGTTGCAAATATGAAAAAGGCCACCCAAGTTTTTGTATATATCACAATATTCCTTGGGCAAGATTCAATATATGAATACAAATTTTTTATGTAAAATAAACGAATGTATTTATAATATCAGCTATTTAATAATAATAATAAATAAATATTTTATTTATTTATTTATTATTTTTATTTTTGAAATAAATATACTAAGAAAATAATAAAAATTTTATTGTGTTAAATCAACGATGTTTTTTTTGTGGTGTTTTCTTGAGGAAAATCTGTACAACATGAACATTAAATATCTTTGCTATATCTACTTTGTAATCGCTTCGTTAAATATCTCCTTTAGTGCGGAAAAATATTTATTTTTTCAATGAAAATATATTGTATATATATACAATTCATAGTATTACGGAAGTTGTAGATGAAATAAGCATGTGCAATACAATTTACAACAAATTTTTCTTCACCTAATAATCTGTATATAGTTCAACAATCTTTACATATAAATATAATAATAGTTATAAGATGAAGAACAGAAAAAAAAGACGTATTTTAAACATCAAAAGTCGTACGCATCGATGAATTTTACCTTTTTATTTTTTTATTTTTTACCAACAACTGGGTATGTCAAAGATTATGGGTAAAACTAACAAACGCGCAAGCGATGGATTAGGATTTTCAACAACTCAATAGGACTTAGAGGACGTTTTAACACACCTATATACATATATGAAGTTTTTTTTTTTATTAAATATATATATATATAAAAAAAAAAAAATTTAAGAAAAAAAAACATCCTTGAAACCAGAGTAAATTACGTGTTTTATTATCCGAAGAATTCATTGAAACGATTGAAGCAAGCGAAATTGAAAGTTTTCTATTATAATATTTACATTCAACATAAAATTATATTATATAATTTGTTTTTATTTATGTATTGGCTAAACTTTATTATATTTTTAAAAAATTATTATTTTTATTTGTTTATTTAGGAAATATATTTTTCATATTTTTTTCTTAGAGTATTTTTATATCTTAAAAAAAATAATAAATAAATAAATATATTTAAAATATATAAACAAAAAGCTTTTAAAAAAATTAATATATTTTTGTAATTATTAAAGATGTCTATCAGCTTTTATGTAAAAAACATTTTGATTGGATGCAGACGTTAGAAATTTCGGAAATTTTACTATTCGCAAGTTTTATTTCTATTGTTAAAACTGACTCATCGAATGACAGAATTGACTTTTTAAAATTTAATTTTTCAATCATATAAATAAATTAAAAAAAAAACTATTCTAGTCATTATATAATTAAAACTACTATATTTTTTAAATATTGCATAGTCACCCTAACAATCAATAGAAGAATATTGATTGGATAATATAAATACCATATATTTAAAAAAATTAAAAAAATGAAAAATCACTAATGACAAGACTATATATATTTACTAAAATTTATTACATATTATTTTGTGTGACTAATGATTCATTGTTAGTGTCATTAGTCGATCTATATCTTTTCTTTAAAAAAAAAATATAAAAATAAATTAAATTTTTCGTAATTAAAAATCTGAACAACCATTGAAAATCTTTCATCAGATAAATAATAGATTATTTAATTATCATTTAACAATAGTTCTAATAGGGCTTTACCCGAGACTAAATAGGCCAAGACTGAGCCCAGTCTTGTCTTGGTTTTAAAAACATTAGTATTGTCTTGATCTTGGCTTGGTTTTCATAGTTGTTTACTCGATTGAATGATAAAACCATTATATTTGAACTTAAAAGAATTATTATCGATCAAAATGCCTTATTTCCACAAAACTGACTCTGGCTTGGATGTCGACGTTTGCGTCAACGTCCAATAAAATTTGAAAATCGTTATAAATAATTTATTTAATGATCGGGAACAACGTCTTACATTGTTGTTAACTAAATCCAATCATAATCTTATAAAATTATAACCGAGAAAAATTTGTATTAACAAAAATGCCCTATTTTCACAAAGATGACTTTAAGTCGGAGGTAAAAGTTATTTTCAAAGTCCAATAAAATTTCAAAATTAATATAAATAATTTATTTAATGATCGGGAACAACGTCTTACATTGTTGTTAACTAAATCCAATCATAATCTTATAAAATTATAACTGAGAAAAATTTATCTTAACAAAAATGCCCTATTTTCACAAAGATGACTCCAAGTTGGAGGTAAAAGTTTGCGTCAAAGTTCAATAAAATTTGAAAATTGTTATAAATAATTTACTTAATGATTGGAAACAACGTCTTACATTGTTGTTAATTAAATTCAATCATAATCTTATAAAATTATAACCGAGAAAAATTTGTATTAACAAAAATGCCCTATTTTCACAAAGATGACTCCAAGTTGGAGGGGAACGTTGGCGTCAAAGTCCAACAAAATCTTAAAATGTATAGAAATAATTTATTTTATGATTTGAAACAACGTCTTTCATTGTTGTGAACTAAATTCAATCATAATCCAATGAAATTATACCTCAGAAAAATTTATTTTATCCGAAATGCCTTATTATTACAAAGATGACCTTAAGTCGGAGGTAAAAATATACATCAAAGTCTAATAAAATTTCAAAATTAATAGAAATAATTTATTTAATGATCGAAAACAACGTCTTACATTGTTGTTAACTCAATGAAATCATAATCTGATAAAATTATAACTGAGAAAAATTTATATTAACAAAAATGCCCTATTTTCACAAAGATGATCCCAAGTTGGAGGTAAAAGTTAGCGTCAACGTCCAATAAAATTTGAAAATCGTTATAAATAATTTATTTAATGATTGGAAACAACGTCTTACATTGTTGTTAATCAAATTCAATTATAATCTTATAAAATTATAACCAAGAAAAATTTGTATTAACAAAAATGCCCTATTTTCACAAAGATGACTCTAAGTCGGAGGTAAAAGTTATTTTCAAAGTCCAATAAAATTTCAAAATTAATATAAATAATTTATTTAATGATCGGGAACAACGTCTTACATTGTTGTTAACTAAATCCAATCATAATCTTATAAAATTATAACTGAGAAAAATTTATCTTAACAAAAATGCCCTATTTTCACAAAGATGACTCCAAGTTGGAGGTAAAAGTTTGCGTCAAAGTTCAATAAAATTTGAAAATCGTTATAAATAATTTATTTAATGATTGGAAACAACGTCTTACATTGTTGTTAATCAAATTCAATCATAATCTTATAAAATTATAACTGAGAAAAATTTATATTAACAAAAATGCCCTATTTTCACAAAGATGACTCCAAGTTGGAGGGGAACGTTGGCGTCAAAGTCCAACAAAATCTTAAAATGTATAGAAATAATTCATTTTATGATTTGAAACAACGTCTTCCATTGTTGTGAACTAAATTCAATCATAATCCAATGAAATTATACCTCAGAAAAATTTATTTTATCCGAAATGCCTTATTATTACAAAGATGACCTTAAGTCGGAGGTAAAAATATACATCAAAGTCTAATAAAATTTCAAAATTAATAGAAATAATTTATTTAATGATTGAAAACAACGTCTTACATTGTTGTTAACTCAATTAAATCATAATCTGATAAAATTATAACTGAGAAAAATTTATATTAACAAAAATGCCCTATTTTCACAAAGATGATCCCAAGTTGGAGGTAAAAGTTAGCGTCAACGTCCAATAAAATTTGAAAATCGTTATAAATAATTTATTTAATGATTGGAAACAACGTCTTACATTGTTGTTAATCAAATTCAATCATAATCTTATAAAATTATAACCGAGAAAAATTTGTATTAACAAAAATGCCCTATTTTCACAAAGATGATTCTAAGTCGGAGGTAAAAGTTATTTTCAAAGTCCAATAAAATTTCAAAATTAATAGAAATAATTTATTTCATGATTGGAAACAACGTCTTACATTGTTGTTAAATAAATTCAATCATAATCTTATAAAATTATAACCGAGAAAAATTTATATCAACAAATTGCCTTATTTTCACCAAGATGACTCAAAGTCGGAGGTATAAGTTAGCGTCAAAGTCCAATAAAATTTGAAAATTGTTAGAAATAATTTATTTAATGATTGGAAACAACGTCTTACATTGTTGTTAATCAAATTCAATCATAATCTTATAAAATTATAACCGAGAAAAATTTGTATTAACAAAAATGCCCTATTTTCACAAAGATGATTCTAAGTCGGAGGTAAAAGTTATTTTCAAAGTCCAATAAAATTTGAAAATTGTTAGAAATAATTTATTTAATGATTGGAAACAACGTCTTACATTGTTGTTAATCAAATTCAATCATAATCTTATAAAATTATAACCGAGAAAAATTTGTATTAACAAAAATGCCCTATTTTCACAAAGATGATTCTAAGTCGGAGGTAAAAGTTATTTTCAAAGTCCAATAAAATTTGAAAATTGTTAGAAATAATTTATTTAATGATTGGAAACAACGTCTTACATTGTTGTTAATCAAATTCAATCATAATCTTATAAAATTATAACCGAGAAAAATTTGTATTAACAAAAATGCCCTATTTTCACAAAGATGATTCTAAGTCGGAGGTAAAAGTTATTTTCAAAGTCCAATAAAATTTCAAAATTAATAGAAATAATTTATTTAATGATTGGAAACAACGTCTTACATTGTTGTTAAATAAATTCAATCATAATCTTATAAAATTATAACCGAGAAAAATTTATATCAACAAAAATGCCTTAATTTCACCAAGATGACTCAAAGTCGGAGGTAAAAGTTATTTTCAAAGTCCAATAAAATTTCAAAATTATAAGAAATAATTTAATTAATGATTGGAAACAACGTCTTACATTGTTGTTAACTTAATTCAATTATAATCCGATCTATCTTTAACTTAAAAAAATTATTATCGACCAAAATGCCCTATTTCTACAAACTGACACTGGCTTGTAGGGCTTTATCCGGGCCTAAATATGCCAAGACTGAGCCCAGTCTTATCTTGGTACAAAATATGCGAATCTTGTTTTGGTCTTCTCTTGGTTTTAAATACATTAGTGTTTTCTACCAAGCCAAGAACAAGACAAGACCAAGAGTGGTCTTGGTATAGAGTAAAGCCTTAATAGTTTATAATATTTCAAAAAAAAAAAAAAAAAAAATCAATTAATTAAATATTAAAAAATATACCGTAAAAAGGTTATATATTCTTCAAATTATTACAATATGAATTATACATTCAATAGACTTTGCGTAATTCAAAAAAAAAAAAAAAAACCATGAAATAATATATTTATTATAAATTTGTATAAATATAAAGATACAACATTTCATATAGTCGATAAAAATCCGTAACAATTTGAAAATCATATATGAATATAAAAAAAAAAAATAAAAAAAAATAAAAAATCAATATTGCACTTGTATATATATAATCTGAAGAACCGTTTAATTTTATACATAAAAATTTAAGTATATCTAGTATTTTCCTTACGATTTTAAAATTACATGGCGTTAGTTCTAGATCGAAATAATTATCAACGGATAGATACACGCTACACCACAAAATTTTCCGTGGCAATTTTTTTCGGTCAGTATTAGTCGACATTCACGTTGCACGCTTAATTTTATTTTTCATTTTATTTCATTTCATTTTTTTTTTTTTTTCATATAAATTTTTTTTTTCTATTCAAGTTTTGATTAGTCACAGTAAGACCTACATATATTTTCATATACAGATGTGTCATGTACTTTACAATAATCAAAGAACCACAAACAAGGTATATCAAGGTGTTCGTTAAACGAATTCTTTTATATAAAAAATAAAAAAAGGGAAAATCCGCGTTTTCCAAAGATGACCGTGTCACGCTTAATTTGCGTCTCATATAATTCTTGGATATAAAAATTTATATTCATAAGTATATATATATATATGTATAAAATAAAATAACAGTATAGAGGTAAAATTTTTTTTTTTTAAGTCAAAAAGGACCACCCGTTCCAGTGCATTAGTATATTTCATTGAGATGAACCGGTGCAAGGCGGTTGTGGGGGCTATTTCTTTTTGATATTTCTTTTGAGATTATTTGAGCCGATACGCTGATTTTAAATATTCTCGCCTTCATTGGCTTTTTCTTCAGCTACATATTTTAGATAGTTTTCTTATGTCCTATATATATATACCTATATGATTTTTGTTTTTTTTTATAGTGAAAAATGGCAATGTATTTGTGAATACGTTTATGATCTTTTGTCAAATTTTACCGCCACTATTCAAATAAATATTATATACAAAAATTTAAACAGGGACTCTCTTGACTATACTAATATTCCGTGACGACAGGTCACTTCTGTTAGTTTTACAGCTGTTATATATATTCAAAATGTATATATATTTTTAAACTATGAATACGATATACAAAAAAAATTCAAACGATTGTCGCTTTATATAGTTTATTTCTTCTTTTTTTATATTTTTTATTGTATGATTTTTAAACGTTATTTATTGTAACAAGGTATTACAAACGATACCGCCCTAACACTATCAAACTTTTATTATATGTACAAGTAGCAATTCAAAAAAAAAATATTTGTCAGCCATGGAGAATGATATTTTTTAATTTTTTTATATATATTTTTAAAGAAATTATATACGTGTACTACTACTAGATGACTCTTAACTTGGTTATGGTAATGCTTGAAAAATTAAATAACAATCCGATAAATAGCCGCGAATTCGTCGCGTTTATTCTACGCTATATTATAATTTTCTATATCAATAATGTATATATACTTAATTTGATATATAATAGAAACATTTTTTTGATTGTTAAATATATTGTATTTCAATAAAAAAAATTAAAAATAAATAACAAAATTATATATGTAGTTTAGTTATATTTAAAATTGAAATAAATTTAGTCATTTAATTTAATTTAACTGTCAAGATTTAATTTTTATGATAAAAAATATCATAATTAAGATAAATACATGGTGTCTATATATATTGGCTAAGGAAAAATTTAAAAAATGAAAAATCATCAAATATAAAATTGGTCAAATATATATTTTAAAATTTGTCCATGTGGGTGGTAAAAAAACAAAGAAAAAAACCCAAGAATTATAATTTATTTTTGTATTAGACCTCGTGCAAAATTTATAAGTAAACTAATAGTATATTTTTCAGTTAAAATTATCGTACCGTGAAATAAGCCCACCCAAATCAGACCGTTTATTTTTTTCATTCTCCTCCTCTTTTGTCCTCGAAAATGATGAGGCTCATTGCAACTTCTTAATGTTGTCTGTCCATTGAGAGGAAATAACCCATCATCTTTTCTTTTGAATGCGTGTTGAGACAATTTTTTTTTTTTTGATTAAGATGCCTTAATTCTTAGTAAATATACAGAAGCTGTTTTATAAATTACAAAATTTTTTTTTGATATATTTATTCAACAGCTGGTACTTGAAATTTAATCATTTGACAAATAAAATTTGAATTGTATTTTTTGTTTTTTATTTTTCAAATAACAATAATACCGATTGACATATAAATTTTTTTTTTTTTTAATAATTTAAATAATATGTCAGGGAAAAAAAAAAAATATTGATTACTTTACCACTTAATTTTTTCTAAACCCTAATCTTGTATTGTAATTCAATACCAATTTATCTATTTACGATTGAATATAAAAAACTTGTCTACCACAATCCGCTCATCAAACGGTAGCATTGAATTTAGATAATTATTTTATATATTTTACTTTTATCCTGTGCGACGAGTTTTTTAAATTTTATTTTATAATAAAAAAATAATAAATAACCACAAAAAATGTGTCATTAAATTAAAAAAAAAAATCAAGATAAATATAAAAAATTATAATGGAAAAATTAATTTATTACCAACATGATAAGTAATGTAAAAAAACAAGTAAAAAAAAAAAATTAATTTAGTATGATATAAACGTTTTTTTATGATAAAAATCAAGAAGCTTTTTTTTCTATTTTTTATTTAATATAAGTAATTAAATTTAAAAAAAATATATATAAAATTATGAAATAAAATAATTTATGATTAAAATAATAATTATTATTGATAATTAATCATGATTATTTTATTTCAAAATATAAAACTATAAAAATCTAAATCTGTATTTAGACTGTAGAGGGAAATTCTATAAGAGAATATTATAAAATGCCATTAAAAAAAAAAAAAAAAACGGTTAAAGATGACAAGATATAAAAACTTAGATAATAATAAATAAAAAGTCATAAAAAAAAAATAAAAAATGTTTAAATGCATCAGTCTTAATCTGGAAAAAGTTGTGATCTTTCAACAGAAAAAGGATTCAAAGTTTCAATATCATTTAAAAAATAAATAAATATAATTTCTTAATAATTTAAAGGTAATTTTGTTATTTTATTTTTTTTTTTTCAATAGAGATTGTATGATAGTCTACCAAAGATATACCAAAAATTAATAATAATCCTTGAGTCATTAAGCACGCAACGATATATATCCATATAAAAAAAAAAAAAAGAAAAAAAAAAAGGGGCTATCCTGCGAAGCATCATAAATAGATGAGATTGTATTTTTTAAGTTTTTTTTATTTATTTTTTTTATAATACCTTCATTTTTATTATTTTTTTAACTCAAGTTTTTTATGGGTTTTCGAGGGTTTGTATAAAGCATTGACGATGCACTTGTTATGGTGGTGAATGCACGTGTTTTAATAGACGGGTTCCCCTTAGAGTTGGAACAACGGTAAAAAAAAATAATAAAAAAATAACCAAATAAATAATAATAATATTAAATAATCAATTTTGAAACTTGAAGCATATTACATGTAGAAATAGAAAAAAAAAAGACACTATTTTTATGTCAAGTCAAAGATTGAGGCATCAGGATTGCATATATTATAAGATTCAAAAAAATAAAATAGAAATAAACTAATGATTTCCTTACAAATATATCACAGTGTGAACAAAATTATTATATTATTCATGAATAATATTTATATGAAATTTAATACGTGCACAAAAAAAAAATTACATATTAATTTATTTCAAAAAAAATAATAATGTAGAGTGCTGATAGTCAAAGCCTTTCAAATTTTAAATATATTATTCTCTATCTTGACATAAAAAAAAAATTATATACATATAATAAATTTTTTAATGTATTAAAACTATTAGGCATGGATTAAAATTCATAATCATAAACTATGAAAAAAATAAAATAAAATTTCCATTAGGATATTTGTTTATTATTATTATTATTATTTTTGATAAAAATAAAATAAAATCGAAATAAAATATATAAGCTTTTAAAGTGTTAAAAATTATAGACAGATTATTTTGTAAAAAAAAAATAAATAAATACAAAAAAAAAACTATAACATAGAGGAGGGTTTGATCTTGAAAAGGGAATCATTGCTATCTAAAATAGTAATCTTTGTAAGGCCCTTGGGTTTCGACCACCGAGGATTTGTGATTCACCCTTGCACGTGTTTGATATTCTAGCCAGCAAAATAACGCAGAAATGAGTGAAAAAAAGACTAAAAAAATAAGAGGAAAAAAAAAATAAAAGTATAAAAATACGAAACAGCATCAATAAGAGAAGTAGAAGATGATGATGAAAAAGAAAAAGAAGAATTAAAAAAAAAAACTCTTATCCAAAAAAGGTCTTTCTTGACTGTTCGTTTGGACATTTTTAGTATTACTTTCGTCGTTGTTGCCCTTTTTGGCTCACCGCTCCGCCCACAAGGGTTTCAAAAACGAAAAAAAAAATCATTTTTTCCTCAAAAGAAACATATATATTATAATGTAAAATTTACTCATTTTTACTATATGTGCATACATATAGCATGTGTATTTTGAAAAAAAAAAAAAAAGTAAAACTACCCAAATGAAATTTTATTGTCAAATTTATATATACATTTCCGTCCACTTGCACCATTATATTACATGTTTTCTTTGAAATAAAGGTGGACAGTACCATTCGCATATTTCAATACATTAGTTTGATGATTGTTAATGCAAAAGTCAATTCAAAAAAATTATTATATATATTTATCAAAAAATTGTGGGACGTCCAGTTAAAGATATACTGAGAAAAAAATAAAATAAAATAAAAAATAACGATGGGGCTGCTCCCGGGCGTTTTGTGGGCCCGACAATATATAGATATAGGTATTCAATAATCTACAGATCAATGATTTCAACATCTTTTTATTTTTTTTATATTTTATAATAATAAATATATATATAAAAAAACAAATAATGGTCAAAAAAAAAACTACACCTTGCTACTAAATATGCACTCGAAATTTTTTTTTTGTCCAAAAATTTTTTTTTTTTTTAAGAAAAATTGAGATTCGCCCGGAAGTCTGTTTTTTTTTATATTTTAAATTCTTTATGATCAGTGAAGTATTGCTCTGTTTAAAAAAAAAAAAAAAATATGATGTAAAAAAAAATTATATGTATGAAAAGATGGTCCAGCAAAAGAATATATATCTCGAATTTCTTATAAAAGCGTCCCC
This sequence comes from Lysiphlebus fabarum, assembly GCA_011426435.1. Lineage (NCBI taxonomy): Eukaryota > Metazoa > Arthropoda > Insecta > Hymenoptera > Braconidae > Lysiphlebus > Lysiphlebus fabarum. Next base: position 77,057 of record WSYQ01001103.1, read on the forward strand.
CCCAAAATATTTCTATCTCATATTTTTTGATGTACATAAAAAAAAAAATTATATATATATAAAAAAAAATGCCAACTTATAAGTAAAGGGGACCCTTTTCTTATTTTTATTATTTTTTTTTTTTATAAGATACTGGAGACTTGAGGAAGGAGAAACCAAATAGACAGGATACCGCGATGACACGGTCCGACTAATCCTGTGATAGAAATCTCTAAGCTGCTACTGGTCAATGATATATATAAAAAAATATATTTTTTTTGAATGTCGTATGTAGGATACGTGTTCCATTGCAACATTGAAAAATGAAAAAAAAAATAAAATAAAATGTATAATTTATAACGATAATCCTTTAAGAATAGAGTTGTGTTTGAAACGTATATAAATTCACGGTACCACGATCACAAATGAGAAGCAACCCCTGTGTACCATTTTATTCTTTTTTTGATTTTTTTTTTATTTTCATATAATAATAATAATAATATGTGTGCATTTATATATATCAACGTATGTTTCAAATGAATTTAAGATCAATGTTTCTCTGTGTCTAAATTTTATTATATATATTTTCTAATATTTATTTAGGTACTTGCCAAGAAAGCAAGCAGGATTTCATGTGTTTATTTAGGAACATAATATAATGGAATTTTCATAAGAGAAATGAATCTTTAAAAAAAAAATGTATATATATAAAATGCATATATGATATGATGGGGATGAGTTTTTATTATTTCTTTAACTTATTGGTCTTTCAATTCACATTTCTACACCAAGATGATACGCCTTCATTTTTATATTTATTTTATTTTTCTTTGTATGAATATATATATATGTACACAGTAATTTTTTTTTTTTCTAAATTCTATTTAAAATTTGTGTGTGGAACAGCCACAACTGCATACTTGCATTAAACTTCAACGAGTGTTTAACTCAGTGGGACTCTTGAAAATTATTTGATATTAGGATAATCAGTATGATTTGATCAAAATGTCTATAATATATCGATAAGTTTTTATTATTTATATTTAAAGTTTGACTTTACTATTTTTTATATATTAAATTTTATTTTATTTTATTTTTTTTTCAAGGGGACAAATTTATTTATTTTTTAGATTCAAATGTTTATTTTTATTTTTGACTTATCTTTACACAGGATTTTATACTTCATAAAAAAAAAAAAAAAAAAAAAAAAATATCAACTCTTTTATATAAACATTATTATTTTTTCGTTAAACTAAAATAACTTTAAATTGACTTGAAAAAATAAAGAATATATATATATATTATTTATTTATTTTATAAAATTTGATTTATTGATTTAAATTATTTTTTTTTATTTATTTATTTTTTAACTGTCTAAAAAAAATATCATCATCTTTACTAAAAATCAATTTATTGTCAGAGATGAGGATATCCTTTCGCGAGACTTCCTGTTTTTTGGATAGATACGTGTTTTGGAATTAAAATTTGGAGTTACGTGAATGTATAGACTTTTGATTTTTTTATTTTTCAATATAACAATTCGTTCCAAGGATAATATATGCGTCACAAATATATATATTTATATTTTTCTTAAACATCATAGTCTTTGTTGAATTTTGAAAATAAAAAAATAGAAAATATATATATAGCAAATATATATATATATAAAGAGTGCACTTTTGTGTCATATATACCTGCGTGTTTAAAAAAATATATACATATAGGTTTGTGCAAGTTTAGACTTGTTTTGATGCTTTCTTTTTTTAAGCTTTCAATAAAATATCTGACGCAACTCTGTGCAAGTTTATTCCTGTAATACCCAGGTGCAACCAACAGATAAAATTCATAATAATGACTTGAAGAAAAAATATATATATATTCTATATTATATCAAATAAAAAAAAGACATATTTTAAGATGCTAACTATCAAACTGGATAAAAAACTTTTTTGTGTCATGATCAGACACGTGCTAACAAAATCATTTTTACTATCAAAATATTCAATGATAAATTTCAAATAAATATAAAAATAAAATAATATTATTTTTATTTCAATAATCAAAATAATTATTTTAATATATATCAAAGTATTTTGATAATAAATATAGATATATAAATATTGAAAAGTCATATTTATGACCCATAAAAATATTTACAAAATATAAATGTCACCGTTACAACTTGTTGTATATATTATTAAACCCTTTTGAAATCTTTTTGATCTGTTGACCTAGAATATAACTCTTTTACCTGCGATTTTAACAGTGAATCTTTTTTTCAATTTTTTTTTAAAA
>WSYQ01001104.1:0-68737 GCA_011426435.1 Lysiphlebus fabarum
CCCTGCAGAACGCGTCTCTTTTAATTATATACTTCTTTCTTTAAAGGACGATCGTTCTTCTCAGGTCTTCTAAAATATAAGAACGATCCTCTTTATAGAAAGCAGATCGCCTTTACGTTAGAAAGACGATCGTTCTGCCGACTTCTTATTACGTTTAATTAGACTAATTAAACATTATTATTAATAAAAAAAATTAAAAAAATTATTAATTAATTACAATAGATTATTTATTATTATTGCTACCTACCACGTTTTGAATAATTTAACTATAATTAATTAGACGAAAATTTTAACGATTTATTTTTTGGTTTCGAGCGGGATTCGAACACGGGACCTTTCGATTACTAAACCTATGACTTTCACGCGAGACCGTTTTAGCGAACTGAAGATTGTAAAAAATTTATTTAATTTAAAGTTACAAGACAATTCATACCTCTGCAATTTATAAACGATGATTTATTGTAAAATAATTATTTAAAAAATTATATAATCGTTTGCATCAGTCTCTCTAGCCAATAGACATTGAAAAATGCATTTAAAATAATTAATTGATAATTTTTAAATGAACAAGTGGCTAAAGAAAAAGATGTAATTGCAAAAAAGACAAGTACTCGTAGAATAATTGTTTAAAAAATTATTTATGCAATTACATCTGTCTTCTTAGCCTTTGGACATTTGAAAATGCATTTAAAATTAACAATTAATGATTTTTAAGAATACAATTGGCTACGAAAAAAGATGTATTTGCAAAAAAGACAAGTACTTCCAAAATAATTGTTTTAAAAATTATTTAATTGAATAAATTGAGTATTAAAAATGCTTTTAAAAATACAAATTAATAATTTTTAAGAGAACAACTGGCTAAGAAGAAGGATGCATTTGCAAAAAAGACAAGTACTTGTAGAATAATTGTTTTAAAAATTATTTAAATAAATAAATTTATTTTTATTGAAAATTGAATATTGAAAATGCATTTAAAAATATAAATTAATAATTTTTAAGAGAACAACTGGCTAAGAAGAAGGATGCATTTGCAAAAAAGACAAGTACTTGTAGAATAATTGTTTTAAAAATTATTTAAATAAATAAATTTATTTTTATTGAAAATTGAGTATTGAAAATGCATTTAAAAATATAAATTAATTATTTTTTAAGATAACAACTGGCTAAGAAGAAGGATGCATTTGCAAAAAAGACAAGTATTTGTAGAATAATTGTTTTAAATCTATTTTATTGCAATTACATTTGTCCATATAGCTAACAGACATGTAAAAATGCATATTAAATTATTAATTTTTTATTTTCTAATGAACAATATAGACTGAATGAAAAAAAGACAATTATTTATGTAATTACTTGTCTTTTTTGCAAATACATCTTTTTTCGTAGCCAATTGTATTCTTAAAAATCAGTAATTGTTAATTTTAAATGCATTTTCAAATGTCCAAAGGCTAAGAAGACAGATGCAATTGCATAAATAATTTTTTAAACAATTATTTTGCAAGTACTCGTCTTTTTTGCAAATGCATCCTTTTTCTTAGCCAGTTGTTCTCTTAAAAATTATTAATTTGTATTCTTAAATGCATTTTTAATACCCAATTTTCAATAAAAATAAACTTATTTAATTAAATAATTTTTAAAACAATTACTTTACAAGTACTTGTCTTTTTTGCAAATACATCCTTTTCTTGTTTACATAAAAATTATTAATTAATTATTTTAAATGCATTTTTCAATGTCTATTGGCTAGAGAGACTGATGCAATTGTTGACATAATTATTTAAAGAGTAGTTGCACCAGTAATTGTATTTTTTTATTAACTAAAATTCTAACGGGTTAAAATTTTTAAAGTTATATTTTGAAAGAAATTTAAAAAAAAAAATAAATTTAAAAATAAAAAGACTGAGAAGAACGATTGTCTTTCAATAAAACTGCAAAGAACGATCGTTCTTAAAAGAAGAACTGACAAGAACTAAAGAAAATTTGACGAAAAGACAGTCGGCTATCCTCCAGGACGCGCAAAGACGATCGTTCTTGAAATAAAGACAATTAAAGAAAATCAAGAACGATTGTCCTTATTTTAGGCCTCAACAGAACTCAAAGAACTCAGCAGAACTAAAAAATTTCGACTGGGGGAACATAGAAAACTTGGTTTTCTTTAAAAATTTCAACTGGGGTATATTCAAAAAAATAAAGAAAATAGAGTAAATGAATATGAAAAAATAAAATATATATTCATACGGGCCAGTTTCAAGCAACTATGTTTCAACACCCTCAAGTTTTTTTTTTTGACATTTTCTTTTTATTTTTTTTTATTGCGTCTATTTCATTGATCACCCTCGTTCCATTTTCAGTATGCAAATATATATTTTTATTTTTTTTTTATATTTTTTTATCTACAAATAAATAAAGTTTTTGATGAATTTCCAGCTTTTGATTGACTAATGTGAATTTTTATCTTTGATTTATATATTTTTACTATTTTTTTTTTTACAGAAAACACGAAATTTTTTTGCTTCATGATATAGTCAAGAAAATATGGATAAATAATAAATATATTAATCGAAAAAATATGGAAAATTTTGTCAACAAATAAAATAATATTTGATATTGTTAAAAAAAAATTTTAAAAAATGTTTATTATAATAAAAGAAAGAAATAATTTTTTTTTTAGAAAATATAAATTTATAAATTTAAATAATATTATTATCGTCAAAGGATTTATAAAATTTACAAAAAAATTTTATAATATTTAAAAAAAAAAAAAAAATATAATGTGTCACAAAGTAAAAGATAAAAAAATTAATAGAAGCCTCAGTATGTTGGTCAGGCACTATCGCAGGTACCGAAAGTACCGAAAGATCTTTTGATTAAACAATCTCACACCACAAATGAGAAAAAAAAAAAAAAAAAAAAAACCCCATCAAATTAAACTACAATAAAAATAATAATAATAAAGACTTAAAAATAATTTATAAAAATGATAAAAAATTGTCTGAAAAAAAAAAAAAAAATATTCAATTGCAGTGTAATTATCAATTATAATTTGACAATAATTTAACTCTAAGACTGAATAAAATATTTACCTCGTTTTTACATTTAAAAAAAAAATACCCAATATATTGTGAAAAAAGTGAAAAAAAAAAAAAAAATAGTGGCTACAAATTAATTTGTAAAAGTGAGTGAAATAAAATAAAATAAAAAAAAATTAATTGATTTGTTAAAAAAAAAAAAAAGAAAATAAGTAAGACACTTCAAGGACTAAAATAAAAAATATACATAAAAAAAAAACAACAAAAAAAAAGTACTAGGTAAAAAGATAAAAAAAAAACAAAAAAAGATAAAAAATATGTTTGATTGATAAGAGAGTAAGGAAAAGTGTTGTTAAAGTGATAAAATGAAAATAAGATGGATGATAGTACGTGCTTTGAGCAACCACAGCTCATCATCATTAAATGTATTAACAAAAAAATGGACAAAAAATATAATAATTATAATAATAATAATAATAAATAAAACCGTAATAATAACGGTTTTAAAAAATTATTAATAATGAGGGAATTAAATGCAAGTACGTGTAATGGATTGTATGAAAAAGTTGAATGGTCGGGTACAAGTATTATTGGTACTCTTGTTATTTTAGCATTAGTTGATGTTATGGTTATACTTGGTAATGTACTTGTAATACTTGCTGTATATCATACAACTAAATTACGAAATGTCACGAATATGTTCATTGTTAGTTTGGCTGTTGCTGATCTTCTTGTTGGAGTTGCTGTATTACCATTTAGTGCAACTTTAGAAGTATTTGAGGTTTGTTTTATCATTTATTTTTTAAACTAAAATTTTTATCATTATTATTATTATTATTATTATTATTTTAATATCAAAAGTATCAACTATTATATAGCTTATTAACTTTATTAAAAAATTTTTACAATATATTTATTACCATTATTATAAAAAAATGATAAAAAAATTTAATAATAAATATATCAAAGTTTTAAGAGTAAAAAAATAATTGTCAAAGTAATTTTTTATACTTAAAAAAAATTCAAGTCACGATTATCGATAATAATACGACAATAAATATAAAGATTTATATTATTAAAAATTAATTTATATATTTATATTTCAAAACTATAAGACCCAATTGATACCAGATTAAATTGATTTTCTATTAACTTCTCATCACAATCAAATAATAATGATAATAAAAAAAAATGAAGCGATTCATTTGAAATTTGTCAGATTATATGATGATTAACTGTTCTATTTCTGGATGAAAATAAATATATATATATATGACCTTGTTCAATCAATAAAAAACTTTAAAAAAAAAATAATAATAAAAAAATTATTTGTCAGACATAAGAAATAATAAAAAAAAAAAAAATTTATATATAAATTAACAATATATAATATAATAAAAAATTAATTATTTTTTTTTATTATAAATTTGTTGAAGTTAAAAATAATTAATAATAAATATAGGTATGGATATTTGGTGATATATGGTGTTCAGTTTGGCTTGCAGTAGATGTATGGATGTGTACTGCATCAATTTTAAATTTATGTGCAATCAGTCTAGACAGATATCTAGCGGTCACTCGTCCTGTCAGTTATCCACAGGTAAAATTTATATAATATCACACAATATTGACAATTTAAAATACACAAAATGTAAATCAATATCATTTAATTTTGACATATTTAAATATTTATTTTTATATTTAAAAATTGATAAAGTTTTTTATGAATTTATATTTACATAAAATTTGACCTGTAGATTATAAATTTTAATATTTTATGATTTTTGATATAATAATGATAATTTAACAGATAATGTCACCAAAAAGAGCAAGATTACTTGTGGCAGCTGTATGGGTACTGAGTTTTGTTATATGTTTTCCACCATTAGTTGGATGGAAAGATCAAATGGTAAATTTAAAAATTTTAATTAATATTTTTTATCTTTATTAATTATTATATTTATATATATATATATATATATGTTTTATTATTTGTTTTTATCAAGTCACAAAATACTAAAAATGATAGTGAAATTGATGGTCCATTTAATACAACAATTATTATTGTTCCGGTTAAACCATGTCCTTGGATTTGTGAATTAACAAATGATGCTGGTTATGTTGTTTATAGGTATAATATATTAATATAATATTAATATATATATAAATTAATATTAAATATTTATAAATTTAATTTTAGTGCACTTGGATCATTTTATATACCAATGCTTGTAATGATGTTTTTTTATTGGAGAATTTATAATGCAGCAGTGTCAACAACAAAAGCAATTAATAGAGGTTTTCGTACAACAAAATCATCAAAAATGTTTGGTTCAAGGTAATTTTAATAATTTATATTTATAAATATAATAATTTTATAATGATAAATTTAAATAGGTTTAATTAGCATCTCTGCATAGGAAAAGATAAAAACTTTACTTCATTAACAGGTTAAAAGTTGACTTCTTCGTTTGACAAATAAATGTTTTAATAAAATTATTTTAAACTAACATAAAATTAAATGAATATAAAATTTATCTTTTAAATTATATATATATATTAAATTTTTAAATATAAATATTAAAAAAATAATTAACTTGTATTTAAAATAAAAAAAAAAAAAAAGTAACTTTTAGATAAGCATATATGGTAACATTAAGAAATAAAATCGCCCACATTGTTTTTGTATTTTAAGTATGATGTATATATATATTCAAAGATACGGTTAATTTATTGCATTTAATATTTATACTCATTATTGAAAGAATTTAAATGCTCACATAATTATTTTAACTCTATGTTATTTGTCATTGAAATTTTTTATTTTTCTTTTCTATTATTTATTTATTATTATTATTATTTTTTGTTTAAATTCTAGTTAAAAAAAAAAAAAAAGTGTCAGCCATTAAAGCTCAATTGTATTGTTTTAAAAGTTTGTTAAATCTTTATGACTCAAAGATTTATTTATTTTTTTATATTTTTATATTTTCAAGATAAATTATTTTTTATATTTTTTTAAGTTACAATTTTTTATTTATATATTTATAAAGTTTTTCAACAGATAATAATAATAATAATAATAATAATATATAAACATTGTTTTTATTTCTCAAGAAAATGTAGATTTGTTTTTCTTTTTTATTTTAAATATAATTTGTTATTTATTATTATTTTATTTTATTTTTTAATAATTTAAAAAAAGTAAGAAATAATTGAATTGTTAATTGTATTTAATTTTGTTTATAATAATTAAAGATTCGATGAACAACGTCTTACATTAAGAATTCATCGTGGTCGTGGAAGTGTACATAATGGAGGACATAATAGTACCAGTCCAAGAAGTCCAGATTCAAGTAATAATAATCCATCAGGACGTCGTGATAAAATTAAAATATCAGTATCATATCCAAGTACTGAAACACTTAATACTAAATGTAATACACTTGAAAGAACACCATCAAAATGTTCACAAGTATCTGTACATTATAATAATGGACAAACACAAAATCAACTGTCAACTAGAAATACACATTTAAAGGTAAAATTAAATTAAATTTTTTTTTTTTATAATAATTAAAATAATAATTAGTATGTTGAAAAATAATAATTTGAAATTTTATGCTCTAAAAATTATAATTTTTTTTTTTTTAGTATGATAAAAGCTTTTTATTTAAATATAAAAAAATAATGCATAAATTTTTTTGTTTTTTTTAGTAAAAATATAAATAAAAAAAATTTTATATCAATATTTAATATTAAATTTATAAATAATTATTAATATATAAATAAAATAAATATAAATATATTTGATAGATTGAATATTGAGTTGACATTATTTTATTTAACTCAATTGCAGCATAAAAATCGTTTGACGTAGCCGCAAACAATTGCAATTCATTCATTAATTTATATATATATACATATAGAAAAAATTTTATCATTTAATAAACTCACATATATACATTTACAAAATGAAAATCATATTGTGATGTATTGTTTTAATTGCCAGTGTCTGGATGACCAAACAAATCAGTCAATTAATATATGTATATATATATAATCATCAAAATAAATAAATAAATATCAACAAAATATTTATCAATCTTTAATTTAACTTGTTTATTTATTTTATTTTTTATTTTTTTAATTATCAGGTAGGTGGAATAAATAGAATTGGAAGTACAAAAAAACAAAATAGAAGAAGTAGTTGTGAAAGTCAAATGACAGGTGATGAAGTTTCACTTCGTGAATTAAATCCATGCAATGAAGTAAAACCAAGAGTAATGAAAATGGGAAAAAGAAATATAAAAGCACAGGTTTGTTTTTTTATTTAAAAAAAAATAAAAAATAAAAAAATCTTGGCTATTAGCCAATCTACTATCAATCCTTTATATTATTTTTTTCATTCTTAACTTTTGACATGTTTGCTGTTTCAGCAAATTCACATGTCATCAAAAAAATCATAATAATAAAAATATTATTATCATTTATTTATTAAAATTAATTTATATATTTTATTATAGGTCAAAAGATTTCGTATGGAGACAAAAGCAGCTAAAACACTGGGTATAATTGTTGGTGGATTTATTGTTTGTTGGTTACCATTTTTCACAATGTATTTGATACGTGCATTTTGTGCAAAATGTATACATCCAACAGTATTTAGTGTACTATTTTGGTTGGGTTACTGTAATTCAGCAATAAATCCATGTATATATGCATTATTCAGTAAAGATTTTAGATTTGCATTTAAACGTATTATATGCAATTGTTTATGCAATAAAAATAAAAATTCATTACGACGTGGTAGTGATGGAAGTCAACTAGCAGCAAGGTAAAATATATTTATTTTTTATTATTATTTTTTTATAATATATATATATTGATATAAATAATAATAATAAAAACAGCAAATAAACAAAAAAAAAAAAAAAATTAAATACTCATTTTTTAATTAAAAAATATTGTCCAGTTTTTTTTTTTTGTAATTATCGTAAATTTTTTTTGTAATATTTAATTTATTAAGAATCATCTGAGTGATAACTAGATTGAATAAATTTAATTAATTTTTACTATTAATATACTATTTATAATTTAATTTATAATATAAAAATTTAATTTAATAGAATAATCATAAAAACTTGTTAACACTGATATAAATTAAAATGCATTGAAAAAATTTTTTAAAAAATTTAAAAAAAAAAAAAAAAGTTATTTGTAATAATAATAATTACAGAAATGATAGAAGTCCAAGTTATACAATACGTGTACCACAACATGGTGTATCAATTGAAGATTCAGATCCAGATCCATGCTCTGATCAAAATACTCATTCACAAAGTGATTCAAGGTGACTGTAGCATACGCGGGGCGGCATGCACCGCGTCATTTTTAATAATAAAAATGTGCAATCACATAATAAATCATCAATCAATAATGATAAATCAATTTCAATTATCAAAAAATAATACAACTACATTATATTCCATAAAAAATATATCATAACAACAACAGCCGAGTCTCTAAATCAATTTGTCATCTAATTTTATCTACAAATAAAATTAAAACATCAAACACACAATTAAACCAAAAAAAAAACAATGAATTAAATTAACTAATCAATCATTCATTAATTATCCAATATTCATATATCTAATCAAACCAAACTTCATAAAAAAAAAAATTAACAAAAATTATCTAGTCAAAAAAAAAAAAAAAAACAAAAAAAACCAACAAAAATAACAATAAATAATTATTAAAATTTAATAAATATATAAGTAACATAAATAAAAGACAAAAAAATAAATAATAAAAAATTAAATAACCAAAATTTTATATTTAAAAAATAAATAAAAATAATAAAATTGGTTATAAAATTTTAAAATAAATAATAAAAAATATGACTGAATATAAAAATGAAATTAAGTAAATAAAAATATCATATTCATTGATGTTTACATGTTCATGTATTTACATATATATATATATATATAAATTATTTAATGATGTACGTGTTTCAATGTTACCATCATACATGTTGTATATACAATCATATAAATTTATTTATTTATTTATTTTTCAATATTACTCCTCCTTTTTAATGTTATTATTTTATTTATTTATTTATTCATTTTTGTATTCATACATGTCCTTAATTATATTTTTTCCATAAATTTTTATGGATCCATATCATATTTTCTAGTAAAAAAAAATAGAAAATATAAAATACAATTTACATAATTATTTTTACCAGTATATTTTATTATATTAAAAATGAAAAATAAATAAATAAATAAAACAATAGATTAGTTATTTATAAACACGCAAAATTCAAATAATTATATAAAAAATAAATTATTAATGTTATTATTATTAATGAGTAAATCGTATTCGATAATACTCAAATATTTGTAAATGATAAGAATTAATTAATAAATATTATAAATTAAATTAATAATAATAAATAATAATTGTTGTGATATGTTAAATAAATAAGTATATTAAAATAAGTCAAATCAAAGTGATGATAATGAAAAAAGAAAAAAGTGTTTTAAAAATCAATTTGATATAATTCCTAGTCAAATTTTAATTCCTTAAATTTTTTTTTAATTGTACTTTATTTAATGAGTATATATGTAAATCCCTTGGGTTATTTAAAATTGTTCTTTGGGGTAAAACAAACCCCTGTTTAAAATAAACTCACGTCTACAGTTATACTTTATTTTTATTATTAAATATAGCTTTTTTTTTTTTCAACAGGTAAAATAAAAAAAAAAGTTTTACTTTATCTTTTTGTTTTTATAATAATTTTTTTCAGCTAAAATAAAAATTAAAATGATAAAAATAATTCAACAAACATAATGAAATTTTAATATATATTTTATTTATTTATATATTTTTTTTAAAATGATAAATAAGTTTTAAAATTATATATAATTAAATTAGAAATACAAAATTTTAGTTAAAGTGGATTTATATTTTATCCACGACCTGTTGAATCAACTGAAAATGCATTAAATAATATTATTAAATTCTATTTTATATAAATTTATATAAAATGTCATATAAATATTTTCCAAAAATTTTTCATTAACATATTATTATTATTTCATTTTTTTTTTTTAAATTATAACATAGCTTTTTTTTTTTTTTTATTTAAAAAAAAAACCATTAAATCATTTTTTATTAAAATACCAAAATTTTATTATAATATATGTATCAAAAAAAATTTCATAATATATTCTAAAAAAACAAAACCACCAAGAATTTAAATAAAAAAAAAAATCTAATTTAATTAAAAAAATAATAATAATAATAATATATATTTCTACTTTCAAAAAAATCAATGATATATTAAAATTGATTTAAAAAAAAAAAAGAACAATCAATCTATTTTTATTTATAAATTTTCAATTTTTATCTGTCAATTCCAGAAAAATCAAAGATATTTTTTATTTTTCATTACTATATTATCATCGTCATTGTTCGAAAGTAGTACAAAAAAATAATAGAAAAAAAATTGGAAAATAAATTAAAGCAACTATCGATTGAAATTATGATGATGGTAAATTAGTAGCAAGTACTCGAAATCCATTGTGATCAGCAATATAATGTACCTGGAACAAAAAAAAAATATGATAAAATAAGAAGAGATAAAAAAAAAAGGAAATTGAAAAAATACTTTGACATATAATTTACCTGTTGTAAAATATTATTAGCATCAATATAACTGTATGAACCTCTTGTTGTACCATCTAATGATCTTGATTCACTTTTAGCACTTGTATCACCAGTATAACTGTAATCATATTGTCCTAAACTATCTTGTGTATGTTGTAATGAACTGTGAATTAATCTTTTATATACTGGAACAAATGATGATGCTGCTGGAACAAATGATGATGGTGGTGCTGGATATATTGATGATGAAACTGGTACAAGAGATGGTAAAATCCATGCTGAATGTACTGGTCGTATAGATTTTAATTCTGTTGATGATGTTACTGATGATGGTGATGATGCTGATGATGTTGGTGATGATGGTGATGCTGATGATGTTGATGATGATGGTGATGATGGTGATGATGGTGATGATGGTGATGATGATGATGATGGTGATGATGGTGATGATGCTGATGATGGTGATGATGGTGATGATGGCAATGATGAAGATACCTTTGTTGTTGTTGATCCCAAATAATTATTATTATTTTTATAATAATCATAAACTTGTGGTCTTTTATCATTAATATAATAATTATTAAATGGTATTGGCATTGGTAGATTGATACTCGATGATCCTTGTGATAATAAATATGGATTATAATAATTATTTTTAACAATATTATTAGCATCCAATGTATTTTCTTTATTTTCATTATTATTATTATTATTATTATATTGAGATATATGATTTTGTTGTGATTCAGCAATATTTGATGTTTCACTCATTTGTAAATTATTATTTTCAATTTGTTTTGGTATATTACTTCCACTTATACGAAAACCATTTACATCATCTGCTGTGTATTGTACTGCTTGAAGAATTCCATTAGCATCAATATATGAATATCCTATATTTTATTTTATTTTATTTAAATTTAATAAATATGAAATTTACTTTTTTTTTTTTTTTTTTATATATATGTAAATATCAAATGTATAAAATTTATATTTTATTAAATTTTTGCATCGATAAGTATTATTTACAATATTATATTTATTAAAAAATAATTTATTCATTCAAAAACCACTATTAAATTTATAAATAAAATATTTTAATAAATATTTATTGATTTAATTTTAAATAACATATTGATGAAAAAATTTAAAAAATATAAATTAAATATATTTGAATATTTATAGTAATAATATTAATACTTACCACCTTGTGTAATTCCATTTGTTTTTGTTTCACTTTTTGAATGATAAGGTGATGTATAACCATAACGATAAGAACCCAAAGAATCTTGATTATGATATTGTGATAATGGCCAAGTATTTCTAATTGTTGATGCAAAACAACCAACTGCTAGACCAATAAACAAACTCATCTATAAAAATAAATAAAAAACATATATTTTAATTTAATATTTATTTAATATTTGATCTATTTTATTAAAAATTAAGTAATAAATTTTACTTACGATTTTAAACATTTTTATAATTATTATATTCACTTGAAAATATCACTCAATTATATTATTAATTTGATTGATTATAGTATTTTTGTTGATGTTGATGTTGGTGATGGTGATGATGATGATGATGTTGTTGATGATGATATTGATGAGCAAGATACTGGTGATGGTGAGAATGTTATATAGTTAGGGTCACTTACCATACAGAATTATGCATCGTCTTATATAGAAGAGTCATGAATCCCCCTTGTTTCTCACTTATATATATATTCCCCACCCTATATTACATTGAACCAACATATTCATGAAGGTATCACACATCTTGATATTAGACATGATGTTAAATTATTGTGGTATCATACTGAATAAACCAACGACCACCACAAATCAACTTAGTCTTGATTTTTAAATTCGATAAATCATACTTTATTGCTTTCAACACGAACTGATACAAAATTACCTGTTATTTTATTTATTTATTTTTATTATCAGTATATTTTTTTTTTTTTGACTCTTTAAATAGTTTTTTTTTTTTTTTTAATATCAAATATTGATCATCATTTATATATATTTACAGTTTATCAACTGACATGTTTTGTTATGCGTAGTAGTATTATTTTTATTTTTATTTTTATTTATTTAAATTGTTGTAATTCATAGTGATAAGTGATGATTGATGATTGATGTACAAGTAGGACTGTAATTCCATTCATATTACTCATAAAAAAATAAAAAAATAAATAAACAATGGGAAAGTGTAAATGTAGGCGCTAATAAACGCGTTGGTTTTGACATTGACACTAAAATTATATTTTTATTATTAAATTGTAATTAGCAGGGCAAAAGAATTATTGTTTTTCAAAATTGTATAATTTTTTTTACAAATTTGATACATAAATTTATTATAGCTTATTAATATTTGATTAATTTTTTAAATTATAAATATAAAAAAAAAAAAAAAAATACATATTTTTTATAATTTATTTTTAAATAAAATAAAATTTAAAAAACTTTTTCCAGGAATAAATTCCTCTTATTGTTACATAATCGATTTGACCCAGTTAAATTTCTTGGAAAAAAAAAAATAAATAAAAATATTAATATCACTTTTTAATTCCAAGAAATTTAAATGCCCATTCACCCTTTGAAATATATGGCCCCTTTTTTTTCTCGGAAATTTAAATGCCCTTTTTTATTTTAATATATATTTTTTTGATAAATAATAATTAGTTACATTTAATTGATCAATTATTTATTAAATTTTAATTATTTTTTAGATAATTAACATTATTTTGTTGTGGTAATTAGTAATTAATTTTAAAATTTATAAAAATAATTAAATTGTTATCATTTGAATATATATTATCAATAAAATTTTATTGAAAATTTAATAATAGCTATTTTTAATAATTAAATTTTTTTTTATTTTATTTTTTCATATAACAAGTTTATAAGTAATTTTTTATGTAATAAAATTTAAGTTGAACACTCAATGTCAATTTTAATATTAAATTATTTTATATTTTTTAAAAAAAAATAACTAGTCAATTTATTTAAAATAAAAAAATATTAGTTCAATTACTCAATTAAAAAAAATAGTATAGAAATAAATTTAAATACCAATAATTAAATAATATATTTTTTTGATAAATTAAAAATTTAAAAATAAAAATTTAACATTAAATCTCTTGAAAAAACAATTTAATATTTTCCTATAAATTTATTATTCATTCACAATCAATAAGTATAGGTATATATTATATAAAAAATAAAATAAAATAAAATAAATGTCAATCAAGGGATGTTTTATATTCAAACAAGTATTTTAATATTTTTCATGTTGTTGATCTTGTTCATATAACGTGGGGGTCTAGTCATCAAACGTAAATATAAAATAAAAATAAAAAAAAAAAAACATTTAAATAACATGAATATAAAAATCAGGTATATGTATTTGTACTTCCGTCATATTAAGCAATGTAAAACGAATATTATTATTGGTATGTATGGAAAATTGTTTTATTTTAAATATATATTTCATTTTTTTTTAAAATTTTTTTTTATCAGCCCTTTTTTTATTAAGTATTTGCATCAGCACCTACGCTAAAGTTAACTACGCAAAAGGTATTTTTCTCACGATTAAATATAAGAGAATGTTAAATAAATATAAATAAAAAAAATTTATTATTATATAAAATAAAATCAAATTGAAGCATTTAAAAATAATAATACAATGTATTGAATATATAAAAAATAAAAAATAATAAATTAAATTTATTATAAAAATATAATAAATTTTATAATAAAATCATCAAAAAAAAAAAAAATAATATAAAAATGTCATGAAGAGAAAAACAAGTTTTTACATGGAGTGCATGCTCGTTTATATATCCAAGTATTTGCAACGAGTATTTATATGGAGCTATGCGTTAGTTCCAAGTAGTTGTCTGGAGTTGCAAAAAAAAAAAACAGATAATAAGTAAAAAATAAAAAAAAAAAAACAATTTTATTTTATAAAAATAATAATAATAAAAGTATTGTAGCGGATCTTTTTTAACCCCATTGAAAATACATATACTCGTTGAATAAGTACTTTGTTTTTTTTTTTTTCTAAATAAAAAGATTAAAACTTTTTATTTTTTTTTTAAATAAAAAATATATATTGAGAATGAGAATACAAGTAAAACGATCTAATCTCAAGTCTCCAGAGTTCATTGCCACTAACTTTATAAATTTACATATTTCCGTTACTTTTTAGAATAATTTTTTTCTTTATCATGCGATATTGCTATTTAATATATTCATTGGTTTATAAAATCAATGTATATATTTTAAAAAATTATAAAAAACAAAATATTCAATTAAAGTTGATAAACATCCCTTATAATCAAAACAAAAATAAAAAAATTACTTTGCATTTTTTTTTTCAAATATAATTTCAATTTTTATCACGTCATTGTTCATATTTTTTTAAATGTTTAATTATAATAAAATTATGAAAAATAATAGAGAGGTATTAAACACAAGTAGCTTATGGAAATAAAAAAAAAAAAATAAAAATTTGTTAAATGAGTAGGCGAACTTCAAAGTACCACGCATATATTTTTATTATTATTACAATTTTAATAAAAAAATATATATAAATAAATAAAAATATTTATTAAATTATCAAATTCAGTAGTTTGATATCATCAACACAACCACACCCTGATAATTTAAATTTTTTATTTTATATTTTTATTTATTCATTCCTTTACCATATAAATATATACTTACTTATTGTTTTTATATATATTTTTATTATTTTTTTGATACAGAAAATACCTTAACGATCGGCACAATTCTCTTTGTAAATAAAATATTTTTTTGTATTTATTTTCTTCAAGTATGTGTATTGTATATTTATTTATATATTCAAACATCTTCTGGTTGAATATGTATTTTAAATATCTCACCATTTCTAAGAACTTTCAGGGTCAAAATACCTGATTTTTCAAGTGCTTTGTATATATTTGTTGCTGATGTTGCTGGTTCATCATTAACATCAGTTATAATATCTCCAGCTTTAAGACCACCACTGAAACAATATAGGTATATCAATTAATCATTATGTTATATAAATATTTTTATTTGTTTATTTATTTTTTTTTAATATACTTGTTAGCTGGAGATCCCAGCATGACTTTCCATATTAATACACCATGTCTTATTGATGATGGTACATTATTATTTCTTTGTTGTAGCTCAAATAATATATCTGGTGTTAATGTCAACATAGTTATACCCAAGTAACGTCTAACATTTGATTCATTCAATTTTTTAACATGATTTATATCTAAAAAAAAAAATGAAATTAATTAGTATTATTATACTTTATATATTATTTTTACATTACCTTTATTTTTACGTCGATTTTCAGTTTTTTTTAAAAATTCTTTTGCATAATCAATTGGTATTGCAAATGATATACCAGCTGTTACTTTCATAGCATTTATACCAATTACTTCACCACTTAAATTTACCAATGGACCACCAGAATTACCAAACTAAAAAGAAAAAAAAATATAATAATTATAGTTATATTCTGTTAAATTAAATTAATAAATTAAATTAATAAATTTACTAACAGTTATTGCAGCATCTGTTTGTATATATTCCATTTGTTTATTCATCAAACCAAGTTCAGAACTTTGACGATTAACACTACTAACAACACCACTTGTTATTGTATTACTTAATGCAAGTGGTGAACCCATTGCAACAACAAATTCACCAGGACGTATTTCTGATGATGAACCAAGTTTTATAACTGGTAAATTTTTCTATAATTAAAATATTATAAAATATTTATTATATTAATTAGAAATTGTTTATTTATTTATTAGAAAAAATTTTTTTTTTATTAAATTTACTTTGTTTATTCTAATTGTTGCCAAGTCACTTTTCATATCAACATCTTCAACAATTCCTGAATAAGTTGTACCATCTTGAAGTCTTACCTGAAATATAATAATTTTATTAACATAAAAATAATTTACATATATATGATTTTATGGTTCAATTAAAATGATAGGATTTGTTGAGGATTATTATGATACCTGGATTGGAAATATCAGGATATTTTATTGGGACTTACGTTTACCTTGACAATTGTATTTGGTTTATTAACAACAACATGAGCATTTGTAAGGATTAAACCATCTTCACCAACAATAAAACCTGATCCATTACTAGTTGTAGCTGGTTTACCTGTAAAATAATCAATTCTATTTTTTTTTTATTATTTCAAGTTATTTATAATATCCTTGACAATATGATAAATAAATAAAATTTATTATATAAATATGTATGTACTTATATTAAATTTAAATAAAAAAATATTATTTACCTTTTTTGATCATTTATTTCTATGTACACAACTGATGGTGCTGATATTTCAACAACATCAGCAATAAAATTATATCTTTCACGATTTTCACTGACATTTTTTGTTGTTATTAATTCTGATGCATTTACAACTGGTATTAATATTATCTTATCATTAATATAATTTATTATATTATTTTTATATTTATAAATAACATAACCAATGGTGAATGAACAAAATGTCAATATATAATTTAATTTAAAAATTTTTTTTTCTTCATTTTTATTATTATTTTTTGATTCTTTATTATTATTTTTATTTTTAATAATATTTGTTATTGATGGTAGCACATTGTATTTATTATTTATACTTTTTTTAATTGATGTATTTAAAATTAAACGTGATACTAAACTTGCCATTTTCATTAAAATGTGTATGTGTGTGTTTTTTTTTTATTTTTATTTTTATTTATTTTATTTTTGCCCGGGAAGTTGCCATGTTTGATTATATATATTTTAAAATAAAAATAAACGAAGGTGTAAATAAGACATATATATTATGAATTAAGTTTTATCGTAAATAAAAGAAAAAAAAATCACTTGAGATAGTGCCAGTTGAGACTGGCTCATAAAGTCTAAAAGTTATAGACTTACTTCTTTGAAAATTGCAATAATAAAATGATGAAAAATAAAATAAATTTAGATGTATTTATTTATGAATGATCAACAAAATATATATTAATTTTTAAATAAATTTATTTATTTTTTTGTCAACATTATCAAGAAGAATAGTCGTTTGTTGTTTTTTTTTTTTTACCAGTTTTCAATTGTTTGAACGTATTGATGTGCTAATGGTGTTGCAACATTGTATACTGAAGCAGCAGCTTGATAAACTGGTGATGCAACAGATTTAACAACAAGTGGTGTAGATGCTGGTACAGCAACAGTTGCAGCAACTGTTGGATCTTTACGTACAACAGCATTAAAACCATTAACATCATCAGCAGTATAATCAACTGTTCTTGTTGTTCCATCACTTTCAACAAATGAATAGCTGCCTGTAACTTGATCACCATTACGTGTTTCATATTGGCTCTTGTGATCACCAGTGATTGGATCAGATACACCATAGTCTATAAAATAACATTATTTATCATCATCATCATCATCATCATCATTAATTGAAGAAGAATCATTAAAGATAATTTTACTCACTGAAACCATATTTTGGATTTGGATTGTATGGCTCGACAACTTGCTTGGTGATGATTGGAGCAGTATAAGTTAAAGGTACACCTGAAGTAGCATATGCATATGATGATGCTGGATAAGTTGCACCATATGCAAGTGGTCCTACTGAGCTGATAAAGCTTGCATTTGCTGCTGCTACCAAAGCCAAAAGACTGATAAACTATATTAAAAAGACAAACAATTAATTTAATTTAATTTTACAACAAGTTATAATAATAATATATATAGAGGTAGCTCTATACTGCTGATACACATACCTTGAATGCCATTTTTGTTTTGATACTTTGTTTGTTGATAACTCAAAGTGAATGATATCTATTTGGTGAGATACTTGAGTTTATATAGTATTTTACAAACCACATAAATTATATATACTTATACCTATATAGTGCAATCGTTAGATTGGACCTCGAATTAGGCAGGAGATCGCCACACCCTTTACTCAAGTGATAGTCATATGTGTAACATTATATTTAAAATTGGTGCTTAAAATTTCCAATCTAGGAAATGACCTTGTCTTTCTTATGTTATTTTATATTAATTTATATTAGGTCATAGTTATATTGGATCAATTTTTTACGTAAATTTCATAATTTAAATCTAGATATTATAAATTAAAATATATATAGGTATATATAAATAATTTTCATGGTCAAATTAAATATAAATGAAACAATCTAGAAATTTATTGTTACTGAAAGATTTATTTATATCAATTATAATTATTTTACAATTTTAATGATTATTATAATTTTCTTTAGCATTATTTGTTGATAATTATCAAGTACTAGTTGTATTCATAATTTTTAAATTATTTACTGTTCAATATCAGAAGCAATTCTTGGATAATCTTGTCCAATTTTTTTATCATAATCATCACCAGTTTTGCAATTTGTATCAATTGAACAATTTTCTAAAATAAATAAATTATAAAAAATAATTATCAATTTTTTTTCTCAAATATTTATAAAAGTTTCTTCAAAAATTTTACCTTGAGAACAACATATTCCATTAGCAGCACATCTTCCATTATTATCACGACACATTGCAAAACCAGCAATACATGGTTTTGAATAAAGACTTTCCATTCTGCATTTATAAGTTTCTGGTGTACCAATAAAACATCCAATATTTGTTCCACAACAAATATTTGGTCCAAAACATTGTCCTTGATGTCCTGGACCACAACTTTGGCACTAAAAATTATATTTAAATTAATTTAAAAATAAACAAAACACTTAATATTAAAATATATAGTAAACTTACTTCTTTAACAAGACCTTGCATTGATAAAAATGGTGATTCACCTCGTTTACCACCACGAGGACAATTAACAATAAGACAAGCTAAACTTGTTGTTACAAGTAAAGTCATTACAATAATTTCTTTAACCATTATTATTATATTTTACTTTCTTTAAATTTTTTCAACTGACTTACTCTTCTCACTTGCTAAAATTGTTCTGATCTTCTCTTATCACAAACATCTTCTATTTATACTAAAAAAATTGTATAATTTTATATTCAAAGTATCATCATTACAATGTGACAAATCACAATAGCGCACTCAAAAGATTATAAAATTCACCCCCAACAAATATATAAAAGAATAATTCAAATAAAATTTTCACAATACTTTAATATTCTTCAATTTATTATTATGTTTATCCATCTTTTAAAGAAAGGTAGGTAGTAATAAAATAACAAAAAAAAAATTAAATATCATATAGATATAAAGAAAAATTTATATTTTCATTCAAAAAAAAAAACAATCTACATATTTTAAATATTCTTTTTCTTTTTCTTAACAACAATACTTTTTGTTTTAAAATTTTTTTTGATTGTAATTTTTTTTTTCTTATCAGAAACATCATTTGTATTTTTTTTAATTTTTTTATTTTTTGGTGATTCAATTGATTCATTATTATTTTTACGTTTTTTATTAGCAGTTGGACAATCTTTTTCAATATGATCTGAAAAAATAAAATAATTAAATGTTATTAAATTATATAAAAAAAAATAATTTAATATATATAATAATATTTACCAGTTGATTTACATTTAAAACATTCACCAGTTATTCTTGGTTTAACACCACATGTATGAGTTTCTAATAAACATCTTTCACATTTTTTACAATGTTTCCATGTTGGTTTAACACAACGATTACAAGTATTACAATGTCTATATCTTCTACCATCTTTTGATGTACATGATTTACATTTTTTACAATGTTTATTTTCTTGTGATACCCATTTATCACATCTTTTACAATATTTATAACCATCTTGTTCTGATAATTTAATTAAATTTAATGATATATTTGTAAATATTCTAACTGGTGAACCAAATTTTCTTCCATTATTATTTATAAATAATGGATGATTATCATAATCAACTTTATAATCAAGCATTTTAAGTTCTTTTAAACCACCATTAATACCTGGAGGATTTGCTTTTATTTTCATTGCTGGTTCCATAAAATATGGTAATATAAAAAATATTTTTAATGATGATTCATCATCAAGTTTATTTAAACTTTTATGAAGATCACATATTGTTTTAATTGTTTGTGATAAATATTCAAGACGACCACCAAATGGTGGATCACAAACAAGAAATATATTTTTTCCATCATCTTGAGTTAAATAATCTTTAAATACATCAATTGATTGTTCATTAAAAAAATGATGATTAAATAAATTATACCAACAATAATTTAATGGTCCAAAAAAATTATGCTAAAATAATTAATTAATTTATCATTATTATTATTAATATTAAATTTTATTTTAAATTATTTAAATAATATATACTTACATATCTTGGATCAAAATCTAAAAGAAGACTTGATATTTTATCATTATAATTTTTATTTAAATATTCATATATTTTTGGTGCACCAATACATAATACATGTTTAGCACCACATTCAATAATCATATTAACAATATCAATTGTTGATTTATTTGAAAACATATATTGTGCTTCTTTTTTTGGATTTGATAATGGTTTTAATATACTTGTTGGATTATTCATTTCTTCATCACTTAAATTCCATTTAATATCATGTTGTTCATGTTTATTTTTTTCATTAATATTTAATAATAATTCACATGTATAACAATAACCACGTTTATCACATTTATCTGATAATAATTCATTAAATTTAATAAAAAATTTAACATGATTACTGTATGGTTGTACATAATTTTTAATTTGTTCTTGCCAATATGATTGTTGTATTTTTGATAAAGTTTTATCTTTTTCAAGATAAAAATTACATAATTTACGATCACGACATGCTGAACATGAATAAAATTCTTTTAATTCACCATCAATACGTTTACCAAATGATAATGTTGGTCCTAAAATTAATAATAAATATATAGGTATATATTGTAGGTTAGATAATTAAAAAAATTATTATTAAATTAATTAATTTATTTACCATGTGGACATTTTGGATTATTTTTAAGACTTCCCCATGAACATTCAACACTTGTACGATCAATTTTAATATCAATATCCATTATTTAATATTTATTATTAAACTTTTTAAATGATTTATTTAATAATTATTAAATCAACATGTATAAGCACATGTCAATATCAATATGTATAATATAATTATTATTATTTTTAAAAACTAGTGACAGTGGTACCAATGGCAACTAGAAGAAAATAGAAAAAATATATTTACCTATTTTGTTTTCTATCATATAATTAAATTAAAAAAAAAAAAAAAAAACTAAACAAATTAATAATTATTAAAATTTTATTTATTCAAATTTAAAATTTATACAAAATTAAGTATTTTTTTTTTTTTTATTTTTTTTTATATTTTACCAGTAAATTTATTGAATTTTTTATAATCAGAATACAATTTTTTAAATATTTCAGACATTGATGATGGTAATACTCTATTTAAAAATGTTATAGCATGATGATCACAAATACTTAAATAAAGATAAATTGTTTCATCAATTGATTCTTTAACATAATATGGTATAACACCATCAGAATATATTTTAATAATATCACTTATAAAATATGGACTTAATCTAGCTAAATCTTTTTTCATTTTAATCAATGAGCTTGATATTTTATTAATTTCAATAGTTAATAATGTTATTTTATGATGATTTAATGTATCAATTTTAGATTGTTTAATTGTAAAATTAATTAATTTTTTAAATAATATTAAAAAACATGGTAAACGATCAGATATAATATTAATACGATGTTTTAAAAAACTTGAACATAATTTAAGTGTTTCATATGTTATATCAATATTAATATTATTATCAATAATATTATTAATTAATAATAATATATTATCAATAATTTTTTCATTAATATGCATATGTTTTGATGTTATAATTGATGTTATTAATATTATAATATTAATATGATTATTATTATATGGTATTATTGTTGTTTTTAATAATTGTAACATAATATTAATTGTTGTTTGTCTTATTTTAGCACGTTCTGATCCCATATCAGCTTTAACAATTAAATTCCATATTAATAAATAATTATTAAATAATAATTCATTATTATTATTAATATCATTTAATGTATTAAATGTTTTTTTTTTAAGTATATTTAATATAACACCAAGTAATTTTGAATCAGTTGATTCAATTAATGATGGTATTATATCATCTGATGATTTATTTAACATTAATAACCATATATTTTTAATAATATTATTATCAAGTATAATACCATTTGATTTATTATGTAATGCTATTTTTAAAAATTGTTGTCCTTCTTTTGTTTTAAATATATTATCATTATTATCATCATCATCATCATCAACATCAACAACAAGTGTATCAAGTGTTTTATGAATAATTTTTAATAACTCATCATCATCAAATTTATTATTTTTAATCATTGTATATTTTATAATAATTGTTAAATGTTTTAATTTATCAATATTATTAATATCAATATTATTGATATTATTTTTAATAATTTTTATTAATTTTTCATCAATATTATTTAAACAATTTTTAACATCTTGTAATTTAATTTTTGATTTTATTTTATCAAGTATATCATATAATTTTATTGATATTTTATTAAAATCAATATTATATGAATTATTATTAATTAATAATTCAAGTGTTTCTAAATTTTCATAATTTATTAATGATGTTTCAAGAATTTTTGTTATTATTAATTTCATTTCTGTTGTTAAATCTGTTATTATAATATTTAATGGTATATATTTTATAATATCAAATGTACATGATTCAGTTATATTATTTAATATTTCAATACATATTATTTTACTTTCTGATTTAATTGAAATTTCATTTTTATATGTATATATTATTAAAAATATTAATTCTTTTAAATTATCTTGACAATATAATAATGGTAATGATAATAAAATTGTTAAATAATTATTTACATCAATATTATCATCAATATTAAACCATACTGGATTTAATAATTTTTTTTTATAATATTTTAATATTATAAATATTATTTCATCATTCCACTCATCAATATCATTAATTTTATTTAATAATTTTTTTGTTATTGATTTACAATCATTTGAAAATAATGAATTAATTTTTTTAAATAATTCAATTATCAATGCAGTTATAAAATTTTTATTATTTTTTATAATTTTTAATGATATTAATTTATCAATTATATCATAATTTTTTGATAATAAATTATTTGATAATTTTATTAATTGTAAATTATCAAGATGTAATATACCATATGGATATTCATTTATTAATAATTCACTAAAATTATCAATATCATCAAAAATATTATTATCATTATTTATAATTTTATAAAATAAATTATTTTTTTCACTAATTCTATTTTCTTCAAATTTACATGAAAATTTATATTTTTTTACTAAATTATTATTATTTTTTGTGTTGATATTTTTATTAATTTTTTTAGCAATATCAATTACATTATTTGTAATATCATTTGTTACTGATTCTGGTGAATAATGTTTAAATAAATCAATTAACATTTGCCAACTTTCAATCATTGATAATATATAAATATTAATTTTATCATTATCATCATCATCATCATCATCATAATTTATATCTTTTATTTTATCTGATAATTTAAATAATATATTACCAAATTCCATAAGTATATTTATAAATTTTTGTTGAACAGATATAAGCCAAGTAGAATCAGCAATTGGTACACCTTCAATAAATATTATAAATAATTTACTGATAACACATAATACAATAATATCATGTTTTTTATTAAATTGTATTAATGAAAGATGATAATTAAAACTCATAATGCCACTTGTTACTTGTTGATTTGTCATATTTCTCATAGATAATGTAAATTTATCTGTAAATTTTTGAGGTATTATATCATTAATATCATAATTATTTGTATCAATATTATTATTTTCATTTAAATAATCATTTAATGATATTAATATTGATGATATTAATTTTTTATCTCTACGTAATTTAACACAAGCATTAAATATTTCAATCATCAATAATTCATATGATTGTTTATCATCATTTGTTAATTTTTTTTCCAACAAAATTCTTTTAAATATATTTGATAAATGTTTTTCAATTATTAAAGGATTTATTTTTGCTATTTCAGTTAATTCATTATAATTTGATGATTCAATTTTTTTATTATTTAATATTTTTGTTATTATTTCATCTTGTACATCTGATAAACTTGCTTCTTCAGTATCTTTTTTAGCATCATCATCTTGACAATCCATTGGAACTACATCATCTTTATTAATTGTTTTAGATTTTTTTGGCGTTTTTTTATTTAATTTTTGACGTTTTTTTTGAGGACTGGTATCATCTTTATCCAAATTTTCTATCATGTCTGTTAATTAAATGTTACAATATTAAATTAAGTGTATAAATATTTTTTTTATTAAATTAATTTATAAATTACCTGTTGTTAACACAGTCATTGTTGATTATTATTTAAAAAAAATAATTATTCTTCTATTATTTATAATTATTTAATATTTTATTTTATTTTTAACAGCACGTGTTTATTTTATTTTTTTGTTTATCGAAAAAAATATCATAGACAAAATCACAGGTTATAATAATTTAATTTATTTTTAAACTGAGCATGCGCAGTGCATCAATTTAATAAATGATTTTCATTGGTCATTCGTGTGCCGCCATTTTGAATTAAAAAATGGTCATGTGACTAATTTAAATTTGAAATATGAAAAAATTTATATCTTCTTTAACTTTTTTAATAACAAATTAATATAATAAATAATTATATTAAATTATTTATTAACAATTCATTAAACAATTAACTATCAAAATTAATAATAAAAAATTATAAAATTTGTTTAAATAATTTCCATTATACATTTTAATAATTTTTAAATGAAAAAAAAAAAAAAAAGCTCTAAAATTTAAAATGAAAAATATAAAAAAGATAAATAAATAATTTATCACAGAATAAAAAAAAGAAAATTATCAAAAATTTTCACCAAGCACAATTGATTGACCCAATTAAAAAAATAATAATAAAATGATTAATTTTATACCTGTTAATTAACTTATCAAAAAAAAAAAAAAAAAAAATAAATAAAATTAAAATAAAATTTTAAATTAGATTGTTTAATAAAAAATATAATAATACATAATATTATCACGAAATAGGTAAATAAAATATAAAAAAAAAAAAAAAAAAAAAAAAAAAACAAATTAAATAAATAAATAATATGTATCATGAGACAGGCGCAATGCTGGCTATTTTCCAAGTTGCGCCTTGGTCACACAGTGCAAACTCAAGTTTAAAGAGTATCTCAGTCGTGGATTGTCTCCTCAAAGCTCTCCGCAGTGCTTAAATAAATATAATAATAATCAAAGAGAAAATTAAACAGAGAGAGAGAGACAAAGATACAGCTCAAATTAAAAAAAAAAGCACAAAGAAAAAGTATATACATCCCACGACTCAGCCTGTCAAAATTCACAATCGTATCAATTAAATTTTTTTAATTACATTTCAAATAATAAATAATAATAAAATAAATAAAAAAAAAAAAAAAATCCATAAAGTGTCTTTTATCATTGAGGAATTGAATTGTGAAAAAAAAAAAAAAAAATTTGTTAAATTATAAATATAACAATAAATTAAAAATAAATTATATCAAAGTGTTTAT
Source organism: Lysiphlebus fabarum (assembly GCA_011426435.1). NCBI lineage: Eukaryota > Metazoa > Arthropoda > Insecta > Hymenoptera > Braconidae > Lysiphlebus > Lysiphlebus fabarum. The sequence goes on from WSYQ01001104.1 coordinate 26,468, forward strand.
TGCACACATAATTTTGTGTTAACAAAAAATAAAAATGTAAAAAAAATTAGTGTAAATTAAATTTGTGTATGTGTTATGTTAATGTGAGAAAAATATAAAATCTAAAAACGCGATTGCATTAAATTATCATATATATATATATTTAAAAAAAAAATATATATATATACATATATAATAATAATAATAATAATAATAATTGAGCTTTTAAGGGGGGGCACACATGGCAATCGATAGTGATGCGATTCGTGGTTGCTTGCAGCGCTCATGAAACAAGTGGTAAAGCACGTTTTTCAATGTACTTATATTAATCAAGGCGTTTTTTTTTTTCTTACATTATTATTAAATAATTAAATTATTAAAAAAAAAAATTATTTATTTAATTTAATTATTAATAATTATAATATGTTTAACATTAAAGTGATGATATTTTTATTCATCGTTGTTATGATTAATCAGGATCTTCCTTAAAAAGGGTAAGTTACAAATTTATTATTTATATTTATATAAATTTTTATTTTAAAAAAAATGTATTTTTTTTTTTTTTTTTGATTATTTTTTATAGACTTGTTTTAGTAAATTGTTTATTTATTTTAGTAGTTTCCAAGACAATATAGTTGATGTTATTACACCCTCAACACTATATTTATTTTTTTTATTTTATTTTATTTTTTTTTTCAACCCCTAGTGTTTTGCAATAAACGACCAATGTACATCTTGAATAAACCAACTAATAGAGTTATTCCGGTATAACACCGGGTGGTAAAACGACATGATCATTGTGGTAATTGCTACCAGACTATTTCAACAATCAAATTCAAGTTAAACGTGATTTTCAACCCCTCAAAAAAAAAAAAAAAAAAAACAAGTAATAAAAAAAATATAAAAATTATACATGTACAAACTAATCAAAAAAAAAATAAAAAAAAAAACTAAAAATAAATAAATTAAATATTCATGAAGAAGTAATGAGAGTTATATAAATAAATTTATATTATATTATTAAGTTATATATAACAAAAGTAAAAAATAAAAAAAAACACATATATATATATATATGATAAAATCAACCGGAAGTAGTTTGTTCTATTCAAAGTTTTAATATCTTAATATAAAATCAACCCTTTAAACATCAGGAAATGTTCAATTATCTCATCAATATTATATATAATTTAATAAATTAAAAAATAATAAAAAAATTAACATACTTGTAATACAAAGACAAAAAAATATATATATAAAAGTATTTAATACAAATAACAGATCAATAAATAATATATATATTTGAAATTGATTATTAAAATGCAATGAAGGCTGTCGATTGTAATAATGAAATAGGGATAAAATTATTATTATAATTTCAAGGATGAATATTTAAATGATGAGGAGGAGTATAAAGTTTGATATATCTAGGGCAAAAAATAAAAAATAAAAAAAAAAAAAAAAAAAAAAAAACCCCAGGCTGGCACATCGACTCGTATACGACGGCCTTGCGGGGGTCGAATCATTGAACCCACCCTATTTAGGCCAGTAGAACATACCACCCTCTCTTTATACCTCTATTATTCAATTCATCTCTCTCTCTCTCTCTCTCTCTCTGTATGTGTCTCTCCTATTTTCTATTTTCTACTTTTAATACGATAAACAACTCAACTATTTCCGCATCAATCATATCAATCTATATTTAATTTTTAATTTTTTTTTTTTTTATTCCATTTCACTGATTTTACTTATAATCTTTCTCAAACACTTAAGTATATATCTAAAATTTATATTCTAAACCCTTGAAATAACTTTGTAAAAATACTGGACCATTATCAAAATATCTTAATACCCTATTTTTTTTTTTATTATATATTTAATCTTTTAATACCATTTTTTTTTTATCCTTATATTTTTATATTACAAAATCATCCCTTTTATAATAATTTATTATATTACTTTTTATTTCGAAATTTTTTATTTCGAATTACGAATTTCGAAAGTTTTATTTCGAATATTTCGATTGACTTTTTTATTATAAAAAAATTTTTGTAAATATTTAAAAATATTTATTATTTTAATTTGATTAATTAATATTTCATTTGTTTATTTATTTATTTATTTTTATTTATTTATTTTTTTTTTTTTTTAGTAACGCGTGTTGGTCCATGGTCGTACAATTGGCCTTGACGTGGTGTAGGTTGATACATGACCCTTAAATAAAATATAATACCTATAATAGTGCATTTGTCCTAAATATTTATATAAATTATATATATTATTTTTAATTTATTTATTTATTTTTTCGTCATCAACATTCTTTGTATTGCTCTTATTATAACTATTGTTGTTATTTTATTTATTTTTTTTCATTTAAAATATCTGGCTCAAAAAATGTTTGGAAAATTTATTATTCGAATAGCTAAAAGTCGGTCGACGTTTGATTCCCAGCCAAGATCACGCGCTATAAAAAAAAGTTTTTTTTTTTTCATTTATTTTTCTTTTTTTTTGATTATATATTTTATTATTTTTTTTTATTTTAAGTGGGGAAGATGCGACACAGATCAGTCGAAATTGAGTAAAAAAACAACATAATATATATTTTTTTTTCTTCTCCAGTAGCTCTACTATTTTTTATTTTTTTTTCCGAATTCAATTTATTTTTTATATATATAAGTACTTTTTTTTTTATAGTATATTTGTTTGCCTAGTTTTGGTCTATTTAGTGACCTTATTATTTTGATAAATTTTTTTGGCTACAAATTAATATAATAAATTGTTCAGATAAAATTATACAATTTTATATGAAAAAAAAAAAAAAATAATCAAATAATATTTATATTAATATGATTATTTAAATTTTAAATTTAACATTTTTATTTACCTGTCAGTGGTGTAATAATTTTAATACTAAATTTAACATTTTTTTGTTTATATATACATAAAAGATTGTTTAATGTCACGATCGCACATTGAGATCACTTGGCATATAACTTTAGTTCAAGGCCAAAATATTATAAGTATACATAATATCATAAAGCCTACCCCACATCAATATAATACCATGATAAATTACATTTTTTTTTTTTTTTTCTATTTTTTATTAGTGACGTCTTATATTACGTTGTTGCAATGCGTGATCAAAGTATATTAAAATGTAGTAGTTTTTTATTTTACAAAATAAAAAAAAAAAATTATGTATCTATAAGTAGAGAAAAAATAAAAAATAAAAAAACCAACGAATAAGTAATTGATTTAATTAATATTTAAAAGTTCACGTAATACTACTAAATAAAATGAAAAAATAAATAGATAAATTTGACGTAAATTAAAAAAAAAAAAAAAACGCAAACTTTTAATTGATTAATTTATAATTTTATAATTTTTTTTTTCAAATCGATAAACTAATTTTAGAATTTAACAAAAGTTTATATATTTATAAAATATTATCAACAATAGTAAAAACAAAATAAAAAAAAAAATCTAGTATATATATATATAAAAGTATATTTTTAGTTTAAAATAAAAAAAAAAGAAAAATTTAAATAAAAAATAAATAAAACTTTAAAAAATAATTCTAAAAATAAAAAAAATTTTTTAAAAATAGAAATAATTATTTGTTTTTAAAATATATATATATATTTAATTTAAAAAAAAAAATTAATTAATTAATTATTTAAATTAAATATATATAAATATATTGAATTTAGATTATGAGGTGGCTTCAAGCCACATTGATGATGATGATGATGATGATGGCGACGAGCAATTGTGCCGAAGGATGAAAAAAAAGAAAAAAGAAAAATTTATTCACAAATTTATAAAAATATAAAATTAATTGGACAAATTATTTAAAAAAAAATAATAAAAATAATATAAATAAATTAAAAAAAATAAAATAAAATAAAAAAACAGAAAATTTCATCTGATGCTGAACGATAGAAGATACGAGGAAGACGCGGGAGTTGATAAAGATAGAAATGGAAATGATTTTGTATCAGCAATGTACTCGAGTGATGGTTTTTATGAAAATCAACAACTTATATCATCAAGTTCATCATCACAATTACCACAAACATCATCACCATCATCATCATCATCAACAGCACCAGCAGGATCAGCATCAGCAGTTGCAGCTGTATCAGCTACAGCAGCACAATCATCATCATCATCAACAACAATATGCTCAACAACATTACCAGTATCAATTGGTTTATCAAAAATTGGTATTATTGATTGTCCAAATGTTGCTATTATTACAACATCAACAACATCATCAACAACTGGTACAACAATATATCAACAAACAAATAATAATATTAATAATAATAATAATAATAATAATAATAATGGTTGGACAAAAGAAGTACGTTATGCACCATTTGATACAACAATATCAACAACAACAACAACAGCATCAATACCACCGCCCCCGCCACCGATGCCACCACCACCACAACCATATCCTCTTCCTCTTCAGATGCAACAAAGGACTTACTCCCGATCCATGACCTCATTACCACCAGAGCCATTTATGATAATGCGCTCAAAAGCATTAAATAGACGTGTATCAATTAATGTTGGTGGTGTTAAACATGAAGTATTATGGAGAACATTAGAAAGATTACCACATACTAGATTAGGACGTTTACGTGATTGTAATACACATGAATCAATAACTGAATTATGTGATGATTATTCATTAATTGATAATGAATATTTTTTTGATAGACATCCAAAATCATTTAGTTCAATATTAAATTTTTATCGTACTGGTAAATTACATCTTGTTGATGAAATGTGTGTATTAGCATTTAGTGATGATCTTGAATATTGGGGTGTTGATGAATTATATTTAGAAAGTTGTTGTCAACATAAATATCATCAAAGAAAAGAACATGTACATGAGGAAATGAGAAAGGAGGCTGAGTCATTGAGGCAAAGAGAGGAAGAAGAATTTGGTGATGGTAAATGTGCACAATATCAAAAATGGTTGTGGGATTTATTAGAAAAACCAACAACATCTATTGCTGCTAGGGTAAGTTTAAATCATTTAAAAAAAAAAAAAAAAAAAAAAATTTATTTTTTATTTAATTAATTATTTTTTTTTAAATAACAATTATTTGTTATTTTAAAAATAAAATAATTTTTTAAAAATTATAATAAATTAAATTAAAATAAATTAAATATACAAAAAAAAAAAAAAAAAATTAATAAACAAATTTATATAATAGCTGTTTATAATTTATACAATTTTTTAATTTCTTTATTCAAGTTAAATAATAAATAATCTAAACTAGCTGTTAAATTATCTAAATTTAAAACAGGAAATGTTACAAACATGATAGTTAAATTTATATATATTTTTTTTATTTAAATCAGCTGTAATTTGTTTATTTATTTTTTTATTTAAAATTAAAATTGTCATAAAGTAATTAAATGTTCACTACATCATTCTATTTTTTTTTTTTTTTTTTTAAATTTGCTTTTATATAAAAAATATTTATATTATTTTTTTTTTTATCACAATCACGCATATTGTCATTGAAAAAATAAAAAAATAATTATCAATGTTGTATTTTTAAATGTGTAAATTAATTTTTTATAGGTACTTTGATTAAAAAAATTCTTCAAATGAAATAATATATATAAATAAATGTGATTTTATTTTTTTTTTAATATTTTGCTTTTTTATATTTCATGTGTTTATATATCTACAAATCAAATTGAATATTGTTGCAGCATCAGTTAATATAATATTGTCAATGTGATTTATATATTTTAATATATTATTTTGAGGTGATAATAATGGGAGGGTTTATACGCGATTACCAGATACCACAGAATAGTCTCTCGATATCGCTCCCTCATTATAAATTTATTTTATTTATTAAATTAAATAATTTTATATATATTTTTATTTTTTTTTACATTAAAAAAATAAAAAGAGGGAACGGTATTTTGAGTCTATGGTATGTATGATATTAAAGGGCTTGTTAATCTTGCCTCACATACTTACCAACACCCCTTTTAATTTTTCAATAAATTATAAATATTAATTTTTTATTTAAAAAAAAACAACAAAAAACAAGGAAATTCGGAGATTATTATTTACCAAAATATGCTTTTTTTTTTTTTTAACTAAATAAATCATTTGAAATTTTTTAAAATTAATATTTTTTTTTAATTCAATATTGCAAGCCCAATTTTTTTTTTTTTTTTTGATATACTGTGTGAATGCGCAATTTTTTTATATACATTAAAAAATAATAAAATAAATATATATATAAAAAAATCAATGTTTATACGATTGAATGATTAATCGAGGTTTTTGTCAAGTTGCCAAAAAAAAAATATATATTTTTTATTATTACATTCAATCTGGATAAATAATTAATTTTTGTGTCAAATAGCCAAGATTGTATCTTTAATTTTCATTTGTTTTTTATTTTTTTATTATTAATATTAATATCATATATATATATATATATATTTAAATTATTATTTTTATTTTGTTATTTTTTTATTTGATAAATGTGAATAAATGGTATTGTATGAAAGTGTGTATAAATATAAAAAATAATTAAAATTAAAATTTTGCTTCAATGAGATTTGTTTCGTTTTAAAAATCTCCAAAGTTATTCATTAGTAATTTAAAAAAAAAAAAAAAATTAACAAACTAATTAAATTAACAAATTAATATACCTACATAATAACGCATTACAATTTTTTTTTTATAAATTTTTTATCACCTCAAAAAAAAAATAGAGCACTAAATATGTGTGAATATGCTGTATGAATAATTTTGGGTCTGTGTATTGCTTAACGTTTTCTTGTTTGCTAAATTAATAAAATTAATTTTTCTATTTTTTTTTTTTTTTTAATTATTAATATATATACTAATTAAAACAAAAAAAAAAAAACAATTTATTCAAGTATAAGGCGTTAAGATAATATACAGGAACGTAACAATCTCCGAAGCGCGTATATAAATTGTATATATATATATATTTATTTATTTTATTTTTTTTTTTTTCATCCTAATTAATTGGTATGTATATATATATATATATATTTATAAAATTAAATGATTATCATGCAACGAAAGGCTGAGGTGGTCGTAGAAAAAATACTACGTTCTGAGAATATAATTAAGTCTTATAAATTGGTGCCTTGATGGTTCTTTGAAAATAATAATTAAATGAAGAAGAAGAAGAAGACAAATATAAATGAATAAATAAATAATCAAATAAAAAAATTTAAAAAAAAAGAAAGATAGAGGAAAAAAAAATAAAGAAAAATAGAAAACAAAAAATGATAATTTTTGATTAAAATAAAATTACAGGTGATAGCTGTGATATCAATATTGTTTATAGTGTTATCAACAATAGCATTAACACTAAATACCATTCCAAGTTTTCAAGTAAATGATGCAAGAGGAAATATACAAGATAATCCACAATTAGCAATGGTAGAAGCAGTATGTATAACATGGTTTACATTAGAATATGTACTACGTTTTAGTGCATCACCAGATAAATGGAAATTTTTCAAAGGTGGTTTAAATGTTATTGATTTATTAGCAATATTACCATATTTTGTATCATTATTTCTTGTTGAAACAAATAAAAATGCAAATGATCAATTTCAAGATGTACGTCGTGTTGTACAAATATTTCGTATTATGAGAATATTAAGAATATTAAAATTAGCACGTCATTCAACTGGTTTACAAAGTCTTGGTTTTACATTACGTAATTCATATAAAGAACTTGGTTTATTAATGCTTTTTTTGGCAATGGGAGTACTTATATTTTCAAGTCTTGCATATTTTGCTGAAAAAGAAGAACCAGGTACAAAATTTATAAGCATTCCAGAAACGTTTTGGTGGGCTGGTATCACCATGACGACTGTTGGTTACGGAGACATTTATCCTACGACACCTCTTGGTAAAGTGATTGGAAGTGTGTGTTGTATATGTGGTGTACTGGTAATTGCGTTGCCTATTCCTATTATTGTTAATAATTTTGCTGAATTTTATAAAAATCAAATGAGACGAGAAAAAGCACTTAAAAGACGTGAAGCACTTGAACGTGCTAAACGTGAAGGAAGTATTGTTTCATTTCATCATATTAATTTGAGAGATGCATTTGCCAAAAGTATGGATCTTATTGATGTCATTGTTGATACTGGTAAGATGTTAATATTAATATTTATATCATCTTTTTTTTTTTTTTTTTTCATAAAATCATTTAAATATTTATTTCAGAGTATCAATATAATAATAATACTATTTATCATTATTATAATCTTTAATTCATTATTATAAAATGTATATATATATATATATATACACATACAGGTCACAATATGTCAGGTGTTGATGGTAATAGTACAGAGGGTGATTCAGTATGTGGAAGAGGACCAGCACAAACTGGTCCTGGTTGTTATCGTAACTATGAACATTATAGTTTATCACATCATAGAAGAAGTGCATCATCATCATTTGCAGCATTACCAAATGATTTACCAACAACACCAGATAGTCCAAATCGTAGATTACTTGATTTTGCACAAAATATACCAGGTAGTCAAAATGATGATTATTATCATGATGATTTACCAACACAACATTCTAATCATGGAAATACAACACCAAGTGTAAGTCTTATATTAATAATCATTTTCATCAATATATTTTATCAATTTTTTTATATATATATTTCCTATTACAAACTGCTTTTGTATATAAATATATAAACTATATACCTATATATTTTTAATAATTTATTTATTTATTTTTTTAGCTTCATATATTTAATCATTTAAAAAAATATGTATATTCACGTAATATCGGTAGTAAAATGATATGATAATGTTTTACTGATAAATTTAATTGTTATATATAAAAAATACATTTAATTTAGTAATAAAAAACTATCGATTTTATGAGAATAAGTAGAAAAAAATTGTCATTGATTGCGATTATTCAATTAAAAGCAAAAATAAAAAAAATTATTTTATTTTTTAATTAAAAATATTATTATTTATATTTACAACTACTGGAAAATAATTAAATATGAATAAGAATTTATTTTTAAATAATTGAAATTCTTTTTAAAATATATAATATATAAAAGAATTTTAATAATTAAATTTTTTTTATTTAGTTTAATCAATACTTGCTTGATTAAATTTTATATATATAATTAATTTAACAGGTCAATGACCAAAATATATATATTATTTTATAATGATATATAAATTTAGTACTATTGAATTTCGAGATATTTTTTAACAGGCACAATGGAGTTAATGCAATATTCACATGACAAACCGTTTGCCGAGAAGTCAATCAACGTAAAATATATTATTATTTGAAGATAATAATATTAAGGGTAAATAGTTTAAGTGAATAAAAAAATGAAAAACAAAATTAAATTTTCTTTTTTTTTTTCTTTTTAATTAATAAATTGCCTGGGAATCAAATAAATTAAAAAAAAAAAAAAAAAAAACAAAAATTAATTATTACTGGTTGATTTAAAATAATATATTATATTAATTAATTTTCATATTTAAATTATATTTTTTCTTTTTATATTTAACATCCAGTAATAATTATTTTTTAGCTAGAAATTTATTTTAGAATAATATTGCTTTACACAATTATTTACACACTTGTTGAAAAAAAAAAAAACAAAAAACAAATACAGTTATAACTTGTATGATTATTTTTTTTAATTATTTATTTAATAAAAAATACAAAATAAATTAAAAAAAAAGAAACAATGATGAATTGCTTATGATTAAAGAGTAACGCATATCAATGCAAATAATTTTCTACTGTCATTATCATAATTATCTTTAAACATTATCATGTCATATATTCAATATCATAATACATCACATTAGCTAGAGCTTTTTTGCTTACAATATATTATTATGCTTTCTCATGTTAATTAACAATATAAAAATTAATTTTTTAAAAAAAAACTTAAAGAGCCCGATAGACTTACAGTATAATTATTCTATCCACAAAATTTTTTTCTTTTATATGGAAAAAAAAATTAAACAAATCTGGAATTAATATGTTAAAAGTAATATTTTTTATTTTATTTTTATCACTCTGGTATAATATCCAAAGTGAAGAAAAAAAAAATAATATAGTATGTATATAGTTTGTAAGAATAACAGCTGCATCAAGTTAATAATTCTAAAAGACTTTACTGACGTCTAACGCAACTGGTGCATTTTTTATTGGAATAAAAAACAAAAAAAAAAATAAAAAAAATCAATCACTTTTTTTTTCAGTAAATGTCGAGTGTTTTTTATCTTTAAAATAAAAAAGTTTTATCAAGTTTTTATACAAACAGGGTCAAGAATATGCCACTTGAAAAATATAACAAAAAAAAAAAAACCAAAAAAAAGTGTTAAAAAAATAATATCTATATATATTAACATGTTTGTATAAAAAAAAAAAAATTTATTATTTGGTTTAAAATACTGTAAATATTTTTACTCATTTTTTCAGTATTATTATTTTTTTTTGATTTGATTTAAACAATTTTTTTTCTAGGTAAAATGTTTTTGCTTGAGATAAATAATTTATTATTGTCTAGACCTAAATGGAAAATCGATTTTGTTATTGAAGTTTATATATAGTATATAAAGAGTATATTTTTTTATTTTTATTGTCATGTATTTTGGGTCAAAATGTTATTTCAAAATTGAAGTTTCAGCCACAATGACAAAAAATTTATTACATACATTAAAAAATAAAAATAAAAAAAATAAAATAAATAATAATATATAACCACGTTATCATTAATCTATATATTTGATTTTGTAAATTTTTAATTAAGAACACATTAAAATGATGGATTTTAGCTTTTATTATTTATATTATTTATTTATTTTTTATTTTTATTTATAAAATTAGTTGATTGTTATAACTGTAGTAATAATAAATTTACATATTTTTTTTTGTCATGTTAACAATAACGAAATATTTCTAATAAAAAATAGAAAAATATATTTTTAAAAACAAACAAAAATTTAAAAAATAGAAAATAAAACTTTCTGTATAATTATTTTCAGGATAAATTTAATCGTTTTTTCATCAACAAACTCTGTACTTGAAGATAATTTAGGTAATTAAATACAGCAAAAAAAAAAATTATTGACAAACATGATTATTAAGAAAAATAATAAATATAAAATCATTTAAATTAATTAATTATTAATTTATCAGATTGAAAAAACAAACAATGTATTTGTGTGGCTATTTTTCAAACAATGGTGCCTTATTATCACAATTTACAATTGTGAAAATGAAGAAATTTCAATGGCAGATGAATTTTTTACTAAAACGACTATATTAAATACAATCAACATTCTAATAAATAAATAAATTCATAAACTAATAAATAATAATTAAATAACACTAAAAAAAAAAAAAATGATAGAAAAACATTTATACACTTGCAAAATAAAATTAGATAAATTAAAATAATTGCATGACAAGATGATGATTATTTGTAAATATAAATATACAAAAATATTTAATAAATAATTTTTTTTTCTTCAAAAAATATGTTTTAATTTTATTTTTTGTTTTAAAATTATAATTTAATTTATTATTATTTTAATTATATAATTTATTTATAAAATTTTTGGTAAGTAAAACTTTGTTTTTTTTTTTTTTTATAAAAAGTGGCATTTTCTAAACCTCTGTTTAAAAAAAAAAAATTATAATTGTCTCTCTGGCTCTCCATAGTTTAATTTTATAAAACATAAAAAATTTAATAAAAATAAACAATCACGCTGTTAAATTTTTAGCACAAAATACTCGATGAAAATTCCTAAATTAAAATAAAAATAAAAACTATAAATAAGTTATATATACAATTAAGGAATTATCAGTGGGTTTAAATTTCAAAATAAAAAAAAATAAATATATAAAATAATTATTAGCACAAATATTCATGTACATGAAATGTGTGTAATATATTATAGGATGAAGATAGAAAAGATGGGAGAAAAAACGAGAAAATTGATGAATTTCCTAGTGAATTCGAGTGTTGCTTTTGTACCACGAAGGTATTTACAAATCATTAACAAAAAAAAATATCACATTTTTTTTTATTTTATCAAATTAATAAATAAAAATAAATAAAAAAGAAAAATAATAATTATACATTTACATCATTTGGCAGTATATTAACACGTAAATGCCTTCAAGCAATGTGATTGTGATTGCAATATAATAAATAATATAATTTACATTATTTAATAAAAATAATAATAAAATTGTGTGTGTTTTCTGCCACATGAAGCAAAAAAAAAAAAAAAAAAAAATCATTCATTCATTCATTTATTCATCGAGTCATTCAATAATATCATGTCATTTATATATTTTTATTTTATTTATTTATTTTTTTTTTTTATACTAAATATATCTATTGTTCACTCTATCTTATTGTTGTTGTCTTCAATTATCAATAATATATTAATAATCAACAAATTGGAATAGACAAGGTGAGTCAGCAATCAAAAAAAAAAAAAAAAAAATTTTATTTTTAATTATTTAAAAAAAAGCTGACTAAAATAAAATGTGAGATAACTACTACTATAGATGATTTTATAAAAATAATATTCATATAAGTATTTATAAATATTAATTAATAAATATAAATAAATTTTTATAATCTTTTAGGAATACAAAGATTATCGAGATGCTGAAGATATAATGCCCCTAGCAACAAGTGATTTTCGGAATCCAGTTTGTCAAGAATTACGTTCATTACGTGAATGTAGCATTGATACAAGTGCATTTGGTGATCCATTATTATCACCAATACATCCAATAACAATGATAACTGAAACAGCATCAACAATAATATATCCAATAAATAAAACAACAACAACAACAGCAACAACAACCACATCATATAATGAACGTGGTAGTGTTGATAGTACTGATACATATGCTAGTTGTCAAACACATCCATTTCATTCACAAGAATTATTAGGTGATGGTGATGGTAATGATGGTGATGATGATAATACTATTGCTGAACATGATAGTAATCTTTATATTAATCCACTTGAAGGAACTGATAATAATAAATGTCGTAATATTAATAATGATATTGATAAATCATTATCACGTGAACAATCAACATTTTTTAATGATAATGATTTTAATAAAAATTTACAATTACAACAATCACATCAACAACAATCACAACAACAAAAACAACAAAATTTTAGAAGAAATTTAATGACTGATATATTACCAAAAAATAAAAAGACACGTTTAACAAAGGTAATATATTTTATACATTAAAAATAATTAATATTTTTAAATATATAATTAATATATTTTTATTTACCAGAATTTATCAGGAAAAAAAAAATTAACTAAAAATATTAAAGAATCAGAATCACCACGTCATTCAAGTTTTGATAGACAAGATTCATCAGAAGACAACAATAATGATAATCGTATTACAAAAACAACATCAAAAACAACAAATTCATCATTAACAAGTCTTGTATCAGCATCACGTATATTAAATCAACAACTATTGGGAAATTTAAGCGGTTCAAAACAATATTCTGGTAAATGAAAAATAGAAAAAAATTTAAATAAAAAAAAAAAAAAAAAACGTTCAAATTAAATTTTTTAAAAAATCACATTTTCACTTTAAATAATATTAGAAATATATAATAAAAAAAAAAAAAAAAAATATTAAATAGATATAAATATATAATAAATACAATCACCAGTAATAAAAAAAAAAAAAAAATTTGTAATAATACCACGCATTATCATTGTAGTTTATTATTAAAATAAATCATTGCTGAGCAATTCACATGCTTTAATTAGTTATCATAATATTATATATTTCATTGCAAGTATTTTGCAAATGTACATAAATCATTGTAAGATAGTTAAATAGTTAAAAAAACAAAAAAAAAATAGATACATAATTAATTAAAATAATGATGATGATGAAAGAGAGAGTTTTACATATCATTCCCTGTTTTAAGAGAAAGATAATAATTTTTTTTTGGTTTTTAATTTATTTATTTATATAATAAAATAAAACTTGTTACTTCCATTTTGGATTGTTAAAATAAAAAAGAAAGATAAAAATATAAAATTTTATTAATTAAAAAAAAAATATATTAATATTAAATTATTATAAATTTTAATAATATTATACAAATATTATGAAAATTTTTTTTTTGCACGCACTAATGTTTACACAAAAAATTGTTCCACGTTTTACAAAACAAACAGAAAGAAAATTGCAAAAAAATACAAAAAAAAAAAAAAGAAAAAAGAAAAGACATTTAGATAATTTTTATCTTTTTTTTTTTTTTTTTTCAATCATTTTGATAATTTATTATTGCATTTTTTAAAGCCTCAGCACGATTAGTGATGTATGAGCATGATCATGGCAAATAGGCCAAGCTTTATTTATTTATTTATTTTTTCAAATAATATATAGTAATTATTTAACACAACTGTCATGTATATATGTATAAATAATTACATCGAATAAATAATTAATTGATCAATCAATTATTTAAGCCTAGAAAAATAAATAAAAATAAATAAATTATTATTCAAATGTGCACGTGACACAAATTTTTAAAAATCTTTAGAAATAAATAAATTAGTTTTTAAAAATTGCAATATAATTATTATCGCAATAATAATGCACTATTAAAATGTTTTTTTTTTTTTAAATTAATTAAATAAAAAAAAAAAAAGGTTGATATTTATATATAATAAATTCTACATGATTAAATTTTGTTATTTTGTTTTTGTTTTTTTTTTTTAAATAAATAATATTTATTTATGCTCAAATTTTTTAATAAATATCTGCTCATTAGTTAACGAACGTAGAAATCATGCAATTTTTTTAGTAGAATGAAAGAAAAAAAAAAAAATATATTTAATAAAAAAAAAAAAATAAATAAATTGTTATTATGAAAGACATTGTTATACGTTATTTGGCTGATTGGGAATGGACTCTCATGCTCTTGTAAATATATTTATTTTTTATAACAAAAATACAAAAAAAGAAAAAAAAAGAAAAACTAGTAGTAAAAACAAAGCGTTGGTCAGCCAATAACTTTTAACGTTAAAAAAAAAAAAAAACTAATTTAAAAAATAAAAAAAAATAAAATTAATTTTAATTTATAATAATTTAAATTTTTATTTATTAAATAAATTAATTATTGTTATAAGAATGTCTGAATCAAATATGTATATTTAAAATTTTTACAATATATAATTTATTTTATTTTTTTATTTAATATAATTTTATTATTATTTTTTTATTTTTCATTAATAAAATTTAAAAAAAAAAAAAATAATGCAAAAAATTTACAACGAAGTTAATAAAAAAAAAAAAATAATAAATTATTATTATTTATATTAAAAAAAAAAATTATTGCACTTTCATGCTTAAACCAATCCCACTACCACTTCCACATTAATTTAAAAAAATAAAAAAATATTTAAAAATATAATTTTACAGGTACATCAAGTGGTAATAAATTATCATTATCAGCAGATTCAATTGACAGTGAAAAAATGATGACATATATGAAAAATCGTAAACGTTCAAAATCAATATTAAAAAAATCAGAAAGTATTAAAAATTGTTGTGATAATAATAATAATAATAATAATAATAATAATAATAATAATAACAATGATGATATGGATAATGATGATACTGAAAAATTAATAATTGATAATAATAATTCAAATATAAATAATAATTTACGTACACGTCCATCAACAGTATCACCATTTTTTACAAATCAAGTATTAGGTGCATTATTAAGAACAAATAATAATATTGAACAATCAAGTCCAACATCAATAAAATCTGGATGTGATAAATTATCAAAAATATATTATGATAATTGTAAAAATATTAAAAATAATAATATTAATAATAATAATAATAATAATAATTATGGACAATCTAGTAGTCAATCAAATATTGTTAAAATAACAAAAACATCAAAAACAATTAAAAAAATTAATAAAAAAAAAAATTATGATAATATTAATGAAGGTAATAGTGATATTAATCGTTTATTACAAGATACACCAACACCACCAAGACGTAATTCATAATTATCATTTAATAATAATAAATAAATGATTAAATAAATAATATATATTGCATTTATTTATAATTAAAATATATATAATTATAAATGTATGTTTAGATAATAAATATAAATAATGTTGATAAAATCAAACTGAGGTAAGTTTAATTATGTGAAATTTATTTACAATTCAGCAATTAAATTAATTATCATAATGAATGACCAATTAATTAATCAAGCTGATGAAAAAAAATAAATGATATTAATTAATTAAAAAAAAATAAATAAAGTAAATAAAATAAAATTTTAAATTTTAAATTATTTGTCAATTGTTAATAATAATTTTAACGTCGTTTATTGTCGTTTTTAAAATATAAAAAATAATGTGCCTTTGTATATTTATTATTATGCAAGCAATAGATTGCTCTCAAATTTAATTACAAAAATAAATTTTGGCATTGTTTTTTCAATATTATTATTTTTTTAATTTCTTCTGTGATACAGATAATTATATTGCCACAATTTATCTATAATAAAATTAATTATGTATAATATAAAATAAAAAAAAGTTATAAATAAACAACGAATTATCTATAGTTAAATTGTAGATAATGCTTATCGCATTTGTATATTATTTGCAATTATTATTTAAAAACACTCAAATGAAAAATTTTAAAAATAATATAAGAAAAAAAAAAAAAAAAAATCAAATATAGTTGCTAATAATAAAAAATAAAAAAAGTGTACAAATAGAAAAGAAAAAAAAAGTGTTTTAAAATGTCTAGATGACAATGATTATATATTATAATAAAATAAATTATAAAATAAATTTATTGTGAATATAATATTTTAAAGGAAAACAAACAAAATGATTAATTAAATAAATTTATGTTGTTTTAATTTTTTTATTTTGCTAAATTATTTTGTAAATGTAATTTTAGATCAATTAATTATTTTATATATATATATATCGCACATAGTATCATTGAATAATAAAAAATATGTTAAGTTATTATTTTTATTGAATTAAATAAATCGTTTGATGATGATGATGATGATTTTGAATTTTTGTTATTATTATTTTTTTTTAAATAAACTTTTTCATATTTATTTAAATATTCTTGATGATCCTTTGTTTTTTTCATTATCCAATATATTGTTAATCTGTTGAAATAAATATTCATAAATTAATTAATAATTTAAAAATATATTATTTAATGTAAATAATTTCAAAGAATATTTAATCAACTAAATTAAGCTAAATAGAACAAAGAAAAAAAAAAAAAAAAAAAGTTAAATAAATATTTAAATACTTTATTGATTAAATAATAGAGTACTAACTTGTCAATAAAATGTAGATAATTATTGTTAATATTTTCATTTGATAATTTTATTATTTCTCCACGTTTACCATATCTTATTGCAGTTGATAATTTTTCTGGTCTTATTCCACGAAGATCACGAGATTTCATTTTTTGTTTATTTAAAATTGTTGTATCTCTCAATAATAATTTACTAAAATCAAGTCCAATAACCATTTTCATCATCAAAAATATGATCAATAGCCATAAAATAATCTAAAAAAAATAAATATATATATATTTAAATTAAAATACAAATATATTTATTAATAAAAAAAGTCTCGCCCATTAAACACAAATGTATTTTCCTCATAAAATTTTTGAGGGGTAAAAAATTTAATTAAATTAAACATGCACAATTAAGGTGTGACAACTTTTTACATCATAATAAATTAAATATAAATATATATAAAAAAAAACTATATAAACAATAAAAAAAATAATATTTTTAAGTTAAATTTAAACAAATATATTTTAAATAATTCATAGCTAACATTTTTAAATGATCCAGTTGATATTTTTTGTATCTTCATTATTGTCAATGAAAAAAATTAAAATTAAAAAAAAAAAATTACTAATCACAATAAATAAACTATTAAATATTTTTAAATAAAAAAAAAAAAAAAAAAAAAATTATTATTATTATAAATATTAAATATTTTTAAATATATATTTCTATTTATTTTATTATTTTTGTTAGTTTTTTTCTCCTATTTTTTCTATTTTTTTTTTTCACAGTATAAATAATGCAACAAGTACTATCGTGACATGTTTTTTGTCAACTGAAGTAAAAATTTAACTGATACGTTGTTTTTATATGATAAAAATATATATATATACTAACATTGATGCCCCTTGAACGGCGTTGTTGTATTTTGTTATGGTTTAAATATATATAAGTATATTCTCCTCAAGTGACATATATCCTTCCACTATTTTACCACTAAAATATATACAAATCTAATGCAATTTGTAGTCGACGCATCACTTACATTGTATACATATATATATATATATATTATTAACAATATTAAAACTCCACTTTACTTGAATATACTGTTCAATCATCGATCTTAATAAAACTATATATCAATATAACAACAAGCACTTACAATATTAATTTAAAGTAAAAAAAATAAAAAAAATAAAAAAAATGATAATTATTTTAATTAAAAAAATACAAATTATTATTGTATATTTTTATATTATTTAATAATTATTTTTTTATATTGATCAATAACAATAACTGGAATATTTTTAAATATATTTAATTTTGGTATATTTAAATATTTTGATAATAATTGTAGATAATAAATAATTGTTGTTGCTTCAGTTTCCCATTCATTACTTATTTTACCACTGTAAAAAATAAATAAATAAATAAATAAATAATTATAATTATACATCTATTTAATATAATTTATAATTAATTAATATATACCTTTCTGATGATACAAATGTCAATACATAATTGCATAATAATTTTATATATTTATCAATAATATCATTTGGAAATTGACGTAAAAGTGTATGTATACCAATAGTAAATACAATTGCATCAATTGGATCTTGTATTTTTTTACTCAATAGACTTGCTGTAAAAAATAAAAAATATCATATCAATTTAAATTGAATTTTATTCAGAGTAGTAAGTAAGTAAGTAAGTAAGTAAGTAAATAATATTTATATGTAAATTTATTATTGATAAATAAATATTTTAAAAATAAAAAATAATATTGAAATTGAAATTACCTGTATTTTTGCAGTAATATAATTTATGTAAATGATAAATTGTAAATAAAAATAATATACAATCAAAATTATGATAATTTAAAAATTGTATAAATTTTTTATTTAATGGATCATTTATACCAGTCCATTCAAGACGTATACTTAATTCTTTAATTAATTGATTTTCATCATCATTAATATATTGTTTATTTGAATTTTTTTTAAATTCATATAATAAAGCATTATTAAATGTTCTCAATGATGATTCCATATGTTTTGCTTCAAATTTACAAACAGTATTTAATTCATATGATATATTATATCTTAATAATTGATAATTACCAATTTTTAATAAACAATCAATAATATTATGCCATATTTTATAACCATAATTAATTATATAATTACATAATTTACCAGAATTATTATTATTATTATTTTTATTATCATTATTAATTAATAATAAACTTTCATCAATAATAATTTTTAAATTTTTATCATTATTAAATAAATTAATATGTTTATTAATATTAATTAATTCTTGATAAATATAATGTGATAATAATTTATCAAGACCATATAATCCAGGTGTACCAATTGCTTTTAATATTAATGAAAATATTTTATAATTTAATAATTCATTTTGATTTTTTAAATCATACCATGATAATGTATGTTCAATATAAATTGTTAATTTTGGATCTGTTATTTTAATTAATTCTTTAGCAAGTCTACCAAGAAATGTATCACAATTAATGTTGTTGTTGTTGTTGTTGTTGTTGTTGTTATTATCAATTGATACATTATCATTTTTGTTATTATTATTATTTATTAATAAATTTTTTAAACTTTTACCAGGTATCCATGTTGAATTTTTAAGTTCATCTTCAAGTGCAATATTAATAATATATGTAACTTCTTCATGCCATATTTTTAAACTATTAATATTAATATAATCTTGTATATATTGAAATGCTTTACGATAACCATCCATAATAATAATTAAATAATTTAATTTATCAATTAAATTATTATATTTATTTTTATTATTATCAAATATTAAATTATTATGTAATGATTGTGTTATATTTTTAACAAGTTCTTTACGTATACCATCTTCTAATAATTTATTTGAATCAACACGTAATATACCAAGTGATACACTTTTTAATGATAATACACCATTTGTAAATATTGATACTGTATATGTTAATTTAGCCATTTTTAATCTTTCATTTAATTGTGCATAATCTTTTAATTTATCTTTATATAATTTTGTTGGTATTTCTTTAAATATATTTGTTTCAAGATTAACAATATCACCAAGTAAACCAAATATTGTTTCTGGTATTATTTGTAATATATTTCTAGCATAATTTTCTAATTCACGACTATAATATTGTGATACTGATATTAAATCTGGACTTTTAGCTTGATTAATACGTAATAATGGTGTTTCTAATGCTGATGACATTTTTAAAAATAAAGCTTTTAATTTAATAACATTTGGTGGATTTAATTTTATATTATCTTGCATAATATTTATAAATTTATTCATAATATTCCATGCATAACAACAATCAGTCATAATATTAATTGATATTAATGTATTTTCATTGATATTTGTTAATTTTAACATATTAATTAATATATTACGTGTTTCATTGATACATTGTGTTATTTGTAAATTATGTTCAAGTTGATGAAATTCTTGTACTTCTTCTAATGCTTGTAATAATTGTACAATTTTTCTATTATCATCTTCATTAAGTATATTAACATGTTGACTTATATTTTTAAACCAATTTTCAAGACATGTATTTATTTCAATACCAACAATTTTTTTTTTACCACTAAATACATCTGATAATTCATTTATTTTAAATACACATTTATTTTTATAATTTAACCATTTATTTAATTTATCATTTAATAAATTTTTATATATTAATTTTAAATCTTGTTCAATTTTAGCTGTATATAATAATAAATTTAAACATATATCATTTGTATATTTTGTATCATTTATTATTTGTTGACGTAATTGACGTGAATATTTTGTTTCATTATTCATTATTGTTGGTATTGTTGTATGTAATAATAACCAATGTAAACATATATTTGTTTCACGTATTAATTTTATAATTAAATCAATATCATTTGTATTATCATTATCATCAAATTTTTCATTAATATGTAATTTTTTACATTCAATTATTAAATTATTCATTTTATCACCATAATTATGACATAATAATTTTATATTTTTCATATCAAGTGTATTATTTAATGCTATTTTAGCTGATTTATATGGTAACCATAAATCATATAAATTTATAATAATACCCATGTATATACTAATAACCCAATTATCTGGAAAAAATCTATCAACAATTTCACGCATTATTGCTGAATTATTATTAAGTATTGATGGTTTAAATAATAATATTATAACAAGCATTGATGCTTGATTTGCTGATGCAATACTACGATTATCTGGATTTGGAAATGCAATTGTTTGATTATAAATATCATCTGATCTTAATTTACCAATTAATAAATCAATTAAATTTAATTTTATTGGTATACGTTTAAAATAATCATCTGGATAATTTAATGGACGTTTTTGTAATGTTTTTGTATAACCAGTTGAACGTAATAATAAACATATATCATCAATTTTACTTGATGATGAATTTTGTGCATTATAACGATAATATGATACTATTAATCTTTCACGTATTTGACCTTCAAATTGATGATCAACAAGTAATAACATAACACCATAAAGATACAATGCTTCACACTAAAAATATAAAATTATATATTTATTATCATTATTATTTAATTATTTATTTGTTTATTTAAAAAAATTATTTAATAATTACTTACTAATAATTGTTTTCCTTCATCATTTAACATGACACTTTCAAGTGATTGTTGAATATAAACATTATCCTCTAAATCATCAACATAATTATTTAATTCTGTTATATATTTATGGATACTTTCAAATGCAAGATAAAAACGTGTTAAAACATCTGAATAATTTTCACGTAAATTTTCATCACGTTCTTGTAGTATCTGTAATTTTAAAATTAAACAAAAAAAAAAAAAAACAATTGTTATTATTGAACAAATAAAAAATAAATAAATTAATAAACAAATACTTACTGGATCATTTTCAATTTTTTGTTCATGTAAATTTGCTGATTTAAAATAAACAAAATCCAATATAATTGAACTGTATTGTTGTATATGTTGTTTTGTGTCAAGTCTAAAATTAAAGTAAAAAATAATAATTATTAACATTGTGATATTTAATATTTATTAATTGTTTATTAATAATAATAACCTGAAAACTGGAGGAACATATTCCTTCAGTCTCATTAATTCAGCAAGTATTGCATTTCCTCTTGATACAAGTCGTAATAAATTTTGTCCACAATTATTATTATTTGCTATAAAATCACTCATTTTGGTTTTTTAATTATTTAATAACACCATTTAAAATTTAACACTGATAAACACACACTGATGATAATAAACACTTGATGATAAATAAATAAATAATTGACATAGAATAAAACTAGTCAAAGAGTACCACGAGAGAACTTTCATTTTTTTTCAGACGCATTTTCAAATGGAAAATGGCTTCATGAGTCATTTGAAAATTTAAAAATAAAGAAAATATCTATTATAATATCATTGTGAAAAATATTATAATATAAAATACGTACAATAAAAAAAATAAAAATTTGTATTTTTTTTTATGTATACTAGATTATCAAATGACAAATTATGGAACAATATAAAAAAAAAAAATATGTTGTTGTAATTTGAGCATCAATTATTGATACATTGATAAATAAATTAATATGTACATGATGATAATAATAGTACAAGCAATAAAATGTACTTATTAAATTATCATAATGTAATTAATAAGAACAAAAAAAATAACCAGAATGACCTGTAATAAATATAAAAAAGACACAAGGACTACGTGCAATTATATCAACGCAATCATCAATAAAATAAATAAAATCTTACCTTGTATGGGGATGTTCATCTTCCCACGATGTCACCAAGATGATATCCTTCTGAAGTTCGTGATAATCCATTAGCAGCAACAAGATCACAATAATCACCACAATACATGATAATTACACTTTTTAAAATTTTTAAACACCATCAACAACAACAACACTTTTATACCACTTGTAAAAACAAAAAAATAAATAATAAAAAAAAAAATTATATATATCAACTAGCTTATAAATTAATTCACTTGTTATCACTTGCTCATTGATACCAATATGTATATGTACTTATATTTTCTTTTTTTTTTTACCAATTTAACTATTTACTACACAACACTGTACTGCACTATACTAGACTGTACTAGACTACGACTACGACTACGACTACTACTGCTACTACTATACACAATATCACATATACATACTTAATTCAACAAGTTTCACAACAATCACCACTTTATACTCACTTATTTGATTTAAAGAATTATCATAATCTAAATATTTTGTATTTAATGTCTTTTAAAATTATTTACCAATTTTAGGAAAACATTATGTTACAAGTCGATCACTGAACATCGTCAATCACTGATTGTCTTTTTGATGATTTATATACAATCACTTTCAAAGAGGCAGTCAATTCTTGGTAATCCCACGAGTCACCAACATGTTGATATTTGTTTGATTTACCCAAAATGTTAAATTTAAAAGATAGATCAAGTTTATGTTCACCAGTCGCAACACCAAGTGGTACATTGAAATTAAACAGCATGAGATAAACAATAACACTAGTACCATGTGGTATTATTGTCGTTATTGTAGTTAAAAATCATTTTTCATTAACAAACATTCATCATTGTTGAAGCACCAAATGATGTGGATAGTCTGGATGAACTGTTACTTGTTATTATCAACAATTGTTGGTCCAGTACTTAATTGATGAAACTTTCAATGCTATCACCATTGTCTTGGTATATTTTTATCTTTTATTATATGGCTGGTTCAACTACACATCATGTTTGATGATTTTTAATTTATCAAGTAGTTTATACTCAATTAAGTTAATGTTTTAGTCACTTAATAACAGAATCAAGCACCATCAGTATTATCAACACTTTCTTGATGTATTTTTGTGTTTCAAGTTTGTTATTTGCTTATTGTTTATGTATAGATTTTGTCTGGTATCACATTAATCAAACTATTAACACTATCACCATTGTCTTGGTACATTTTTGTCTTTTATAACAATACTGGTTCAAGTATACACCATTGTTTGATGATTATTAATCTATCAAGTAGTATATATTTAATTTAATTAATGTTTTTATCATTTGGTAACAATGACTAACTTTCATATAACACTATCATCACTCTTTTGATGTTATTGTTTTTCAAGTAGTTTATTTCTTATTATCAATTGGTGGATTTGTCCAGCACCACATCAATCATACTTTCATCACTATCACCATTGTCTTGGTATATTGTTCAAGTTATATTTTATAAGTTTACAAGCAGGTTGTCTTGTACCAGCTGGTTGTGGTCTCATATCCAACTGATGTGTTACCAAGGATAAATTAATCCAACTATAACCATTAATAACAAGATAAAACAAACGAATGTTATTTTAATAATATAAAATAAATATACCCACTGTACACCAAAACGATTAGGGCTTCTTTGACAAGCCAATTACGTCATTTATTTAATTCCAGATATTAATAATTGTATTTGTTGAATGACATTTACATATTGGCTATTGTTAACCACAATCCTTGGTGTCTGTAAACAAATAAACATTTTGTTAAATGAATGCTTTACAAGAGTAGATTAATTATTAATAACAAATAAAAATAATGTGACTGAGGTTATAGAATGTATAATAAATAATCAAATAAATTAATAAATAATATTAGAGACAATAAAGATGATGAATTAACACTGACAAAGACTGTACAACAAAGGCCAGTTGATGCTGATACATATTGCATTTTTTTGACTAATATTTATGACAAAATGATAAATTTACATGTACCTCGACACAACAACCCCATAATTAATTAATTTCCAACAATATTTTTATAAATAATTATAAATAAATCAATTTGTCTATTGTCTTTGTCAAGTACACCTACCTAACCTCAAACAATTCTTTTAATTGTTTCAATTTAGCAACAAAATCAACTCAAATTATATTTATTAATATTATAAATAATAAATAATGATAAAATAATATAAAAATTACATACCATTGGTCCATTTTGGGGGGAGAGAATTTTTTTTTTTTTACTCTGACGTCATTGACAATGTTCATTGTTTTTTCACAAATTTTTTATCATACACTAAATATTTATTACATTTTATGTTAAAAACACTTAAATTAATTAATTTAACAATAAATAATAATTTTTAAACAATAAAAATAGCTCAAGAGTTGATCGGCGTCACAACCGTCTTTTCTCTCTGTCTCTCTCTCTAACAATGACGCGCCATCTCAAAAAAAAAAAACTCAGTGACTAATCTGACCTATAGAGGGCGCGTCAGTAGCTTAATGTTCATCAAATAATTAATTAATAATTTTTTTATAATAATTTTTACGCCAAAAATTCTTTTTTTTAATTGAATATCATTTAAAATAAAATTTATTCATAACATTTCACTTTATATTAATATTTAACATTTTATAAATAAAACCTTAACTACACAAACGCCACCTACAGTTCAAGTTATTCATTAATCTTTTTGTTGAAATGAAATGACGCGTAGTAAGTTTGAACTCATTTTTAAGCTATAATAATTGTTTAAAAATTATTATTTATTGTTAAATTAATTAATTTAAGTGTTTTTAACATCAAATGTAATAAATATTTAGTGTATGATAAAAAATTTGTGAAAAAACAATGAACATTGTCAATGACGTCAGAGCACAAAAAAAAAAAATTCTCTCCCCCCCAAAATGGACCAATGGTATGTAATTTTTATATTATTTTATCATTATTTATTATTTATAATATTAATAAATATAATTTAAGTTGATTTTGTTGCTAAATTAAAACAATTAAAATAATTGTTTAAGGTTAGGTTGGTGTACTTGACAAAGACAATAGACAAATTGATTTATTTATAATTATTTATAAAAAAATTATTGTAAATTAATTATTTATGGGGTTATTGTATCAGGGTACATGTAAATTAGTTATTTTGTCATAAATATATGTCAAAAAAATCCAATATGTATCAGCATCAACTAGCCTTTGTTTGTACAGTCTTTGTCAGTGTTAATTCATCATCTTTATTGTCTCTAATATTATTTATTAATTTATTTAATTATTTATTATACATTCTATAACCTCAGTCACATTATTTTTATTTGTTATTAATAATTAATCTACTCTTGTAAAGCATTTATTTAACAAAATGTTTATTTGTTTACAGACACCAAAGATTGTGGTTAACAATAGCCAATATGTAAATGTCATTCAACAAATACAATTATTAATATCTGGAATTAAATAAATGACGTAATTGGCTTGTCAAAGAAGCCCTAATCGTTTTGGTGTACAGTGGGTATATTTATTTTATATTATTAAAATAACATTCGTTTGTTTTATCTTGTTATTAATGGTTATAGTTGGATTAATTTATCCTTGGTAACACATCAGTTGGATATGAGACCACAACCAGCTGGTACAAGACAACCTGCTTGTAAACTTATAAAATATAACTTGAACAATATACCAAGACAATGGTGATAGTGATGAAAGTATGATTGATGTGGTGCTGGACAAATCCACCAATTGATAATAAGAAATAAACTACTTGAAAAACAATAACATCAAAAGAGTGATGATAGTGTTATATGAAAGTTAGTCATTGTTACCAAATGATAAAACTAAATGATATATTAAATATATACTACTTGATAGATTAATAATCATCAAACAATGGTGTATACTTGAACCAGTATTGTTATAAAAGACAAAAATATACCAAGACAAAAGAGATAGTGTTAAAAGTATGATTAATGTGATACTAGACAAAATCTATACATAAACAATAAGCAAATAACAAACTTGAAGAACAAACATACATCAAGAAAGTGTTGATAATAGTGATAGTGTTATATGAACGTTTGTTTTCGTTACGAAGTGACTAAAACATTAATTTAATTGAGTATAAACTACTTGATAAATTAATAATCATCAAACATGGTGTGTAGTTGAACCAGCCATATAATATAAGACAAAAATATACCAAGACAATGGTGATAGCATTGAAAGTTTCATCAATTAAGTACTGGACCAACAATTGTTGATAATAACAAGTAACAGTTCATCCAGACTATCCACATCATTTGGTGCTTCAACAATGATGAATGTTTGTTAATGAAAAATGATTTTTAACTACAATAACGACAATAATACCACATGGTACTAGTGTTATTGTTTATCTCATGCTGTTTAATTTCAATGTACCACTTGGTGTTGCGACTGGTGAACATAAACTTGATCTATCTTTTAAATTTAACATTTTGGGTAAATCAAACAAATATCAACATGTTGGTGACTCGTGGGATTACCAAGAATTGACTGCCTCTTTGAAAGTGATTGTATATAAATCATCAAAAAGACAATCAGTGATTGACGATGTTCAGTGATCGACTTGTAACATAATGTTTTCCTAAAATTGGTAAATAATTTTAAAAGACATTAAATACAAAATATTTAGATTATGATAATTCTTTAAATCAAATAAGTGAGTATAAAGTGGTGATTGTTGTAAAACTTGTTGAATTAAGTATGTATATGTGATATTGTGTATAGTAGTAGCAGTAGTAGTCGTAGTCGTAGTCGTAGTCTAGTACAGTCTAGTATAGTGCAGTACAGTGTTGTGTAGTAAATAGTTAAATTGGTAAAAAAAAAAAGAAAATATAAGTACATATACATATTGGTATCAATGAGCAAGTGATAACAAGTGAATTAATTTATAAGCTAGTTGATGTATATAATTTTTTTTTTTTATTATTTATTTTTTTGTTTTTACAAGTGGTATAAAAGTGTTGTTGTTGTTGATGGTGTTTAAAAATTTTAAAAAGTGTAATTATCATGTATTGTGGTGATTATTGTGATCTTGTTGCTGTTAATGGATTATCACGAACTTCAGATGGATATCATCTTGGTGACATCGTGGGAAGATGAACATCCCCATACAAGGTAAGATTTTATTTATTTTATTGATGATTGCGTTGATATAATTGCACGTGGTCCTTGTGTCTTTTTTATATTTATTACAGGTCATTCTGGTTATTTTTTTTAATTCTTATTTATTCATATCATGATAATTTAATATAATAACTACATGTTGTCTAAATGACATTCTGCTGTTATTATTATCATGTATATGTTACTCTCTTTATAAATATTCAAATGATCCATATACTTTAAGTAATCCTGTTTAATAATTTATACTACTGCTATAACTGATGGAAATGATTTCCCAATTAAAAAAAAAAAAACAACAACAATAACAACAACAACAACCAAGAAGATATAGTTATTTTTCAAAAAATTTATTTATTTGTTGTCTACATAATCTGGTGGTAGTTAAATTAACATAAGGTTGTCGTTTGTTGTTTTTTTTTTTACCAGTTTTCAATTGTTTGAACGTATTGATGTGCTAATGGTGTTGCAACATTGTATACTGAAGCAGCAGCTTGATAAACTGGTGATGCAACAGATTTAACAACAAGTGGTGTAGATGCTGGTACAGCAACAGTTGCAGCAACTGTTGGATCTTTACGTACAACAGCATTAAAACCATTAACATCATCAGCAGTATAATCAACTGTTCTTGTTGTTCCATCACTTTCAACAAATGAATAGCTGCCTGTAACTTGATCACCATTACGTGTTTCATATTGGCTCTTGTGATCACCAGTGATTGGATCAGATACACCATAGTCTATAAAATAACATTATTTATCATTATCATCATCATCATTAATTGAAGAAGAATCATTAAAGATAATTTTACTCACTGAAACCATATTTTGGATTTGGATTGTATGGCTCGACAACTTGCTTGGTGATGATTGGAGCAGTATAAGTTAAAGGTACACCTGAAGTAGCATATGCATATGATGATGCTGGATAAGTTGCACCATATGCAAGTGGTCCTACTGAGCTGATAAAGCTTGCATTTGCTGCTGCTACCAAAGCCAAAAGACTGATAAACCATATTAAAAAGACAAACAATTAATTTAATTTAATTTTACAACAAGTTATAATAATATATATAGAGGTAGCTCTATACTGCTGACACACATACCTTGAATGCCATTTTTGTTTAGATACTTTGTTTGTTGATAACTCAAAGTGAATGATATCTATTTGGTGAGATACTTGAGTTTATATAGTATTTTACAAACCACATAAATTATATATACTTATACCTATATAGTGCAATCGTTAGATTGGACCTCGAATTGGGCAGGAGATCGCCACACCCTTTACTCAAGTGATAGTCATATGTGTAACATTATATATAAAATTGGTGCCTAAAATTTCCAATCTAGGAAATGACCTTGTTACTTTTTTTTATCATATTTATTAGATCATTTTTTTTTTGTAAATTTCATAATTTAAATCTAGATATTATAAATTAAAATATATTTATATTAATATTTACAAATTTTTTTTTTCATGGACAAGTTATCTATTGAATAAAAAAATTAATTAACATTAAATTATAGACAAAAATAATAAGGGATAATAATATTTTTCAAAAAATTGTATGATACACATCATTATTTATTATTATTCATTTCCACATTAATTATTTGTTTGTTGTTTTGTTTTTTTTTTTTTTTTTTCGTGAACAATCTCGAGGTGCAATTTCTCTGTCTAAATTATCCAGGCTAAAAATAAAAAACAAACACTGATAATTATTTACTCTTCTTCGCTATTTACAATTTTCCAAGTGATTGGTTGTGGTTCTTCTTTATGGCCTTTAGAAAAAAATTTATTCTAATGTATAAAATTAACATTTATATATATGTTAATAATATGATAAATAATAATGATATTTACAAACCTTTATCAACAATAATATCAAAACATACATAAAAATTTCCTGTATTACAATTATCAAAATTAATAAAATAATCTTTTATCTCGCCATAACTTAAATTTCTTTGTGAATAAGCTATTTTTGGTACCACAATAAAATATATTGATTCAAGACAAAAAATCTGTAATTAATTTTGATTAATTAATTATATTATTTTCTTTATGTAAATATAAAATTTTTATTTACATACCTTTATATCAACAGATTGTCCTGTAATTTTATCAAGACTAATTTTTAAAAATACTTGTTGATTTTTTTCATAATTATCTCGTAGACATGTATCATCACCAGTTGTATAATTGAATTTTTTTTCTTCATATTGAGCTTCAATTAGAGATAATGATGATACAATAAATCCCACAAATATTAATCTTGATAAAATCATAATATTTTTATTATAATATAAACTTTTTTTTTCAATTGAAAAATTTAAGTTTATTTAACAAAAATGATAAATTTATTTTGATTAATTTCTAAACAACTTTTATTGTCTTTTTATTTTATTTGTCAGTTATACATCAGTTAAATATCAGGTGATACTAATATTATTTGGTCAGTATGTCATCAGTAGAAAATATATCATAATAATTTTAAAGAATATTATTCTAAATTTACTTGTTTTTGTTAATTATATAAAACAGTGGATATTTTTTTTTCTCTCTATATGAACTTTGTCTAATAAATATTTAATTGAAAATTAATGATGATTAAAATATATTTTTAAATATTCAAGTAGGTCAAGTAGGTCATTTTTGGAAACATACATAGAATATTTAATAAACATCATATACTATTTTAATTGGTTCAATAAAATTTCAATATTATAATTAAAAAAAAAAAAAGAAAAAATTATAAAATGGTTTTATTAATTAATAAATTAAATTTTATTAATTATTTTTGGCTTTCTAAATGAATTTATTTCACTGGAAAAAAAAAAATAACCTTCAGGATTTTCTTGGTTTAAATATTGTTAAAAATTCTTCTCTTTAAAATATTAATTAAAATATTTAATCAAATTTTTTATTTTTTTTCTCTTTGGTCATTAGATTTTTTTAAATATAAAATATCTTGACCTCGATGATGCAATATTAGCGTCATCTGTTAAAAAAACAGTGCAATTTTCAGTCTACCATATTAAATATGGTGTATTTTATATATTCTCTTTGTTAATTTTTTATTATTAATTATAATTATTATTAATTTAATATATAAACAGTCATATTTATAATAAACAATTAACAAATAATTCAAGTGTAAACGCCCTTTTTTTTTTTTTTAATTCTAAACAAATTAATTATGAAAAATATAATTAAAAAATAATAACAACATAACCTTAATAATTTTTTACGATGTCAATTTGACAGTGACATTGATAAGCAAATGTAAACAACAACAAAAAAAAAACCCAGTAATAATGTTGACATAATAAATTTAAATAATTATAAATTTTAATTTTAATTAAAAAAATAAAATAAACAACAAACTAATAATAAACACAAAAAAAAATATAATAATAATAATGTCTGGTTTATTATATTGTTTATTAAATTGTTCATTATTATGGATATATTTTGAAACAATATTATTTATATTAATAAATATAATTTATTATTTTTCAATACCATGGATAATATGGGGTACATTGATATTATTAATAATAATGTGGATATTAAAAAATTCACAACCAGATAAAAAAATTGTCAATGAAATATTAGGAATTGATCCGTGTTTATTAAATAATAATAATAATAATAGTGATAATAATTTAATTAATAATAATCAAGAAGATTACTGTATGAAAGTTGTTGCACATCGTGGTGGTGGATATGATTATCCTGAAAATAGTTTATCTGCATTTCAAAATGTAAAGTAATTATTTATTATATTATTTATTTATTTATTTATTTATTTATTTGCAATATTATTATTTAAAAAAAACATAATATTTATATTTATTTATTTATTTACAGTGTAAAGATAAAGGTTGTACTGCAGTTGAATTTGATTTAGCATTAACCAAAGATAAAGTACCAATAATATTTCATGATGATACTATTGAAAGATTAACTGGTAAATATGGTATTATCAATGAAATGACATGGAATGAATTAAAAAATTTAGATATATCAACAAAACATCCATTGAGGTATTTTTATTAATTTATTTTTAAATAATAAAAATAATATTTATAATTATTAATTTTTTGTTTGTTTGTGTTTTTTTTTTTTTTTTTTTTTTTAGGGATAAATTTAATGGTCCAGTAAAAATTGCATTATTTGATGAAACAATTGAACAATGTTTAAAAAATAATTTTCGTATATTTATTGATGTTAAAGAAAATAATTTAGAAATTATTCAAATAATATTAGATATTTATAAAAAATATCCAGAATTATATAAAAAATCAATTGTCACTAGTTTTTATCCATTAATTATTTATATGGTAATATATTATTGTTATTATTTAATTATTAATTATTTATTTTAATAATTAATTTAATTTTTTAGTTGAGAAAACGTAATTCAAAAATTATTGGAAGTTTATCATACAGACCAAAATATTTTTCATCATTAACATGGAATGGTCATGATGGTCCTGGTAAATCAAGAACAAATAATATATTTAAACATTTAATTAATTGTTTTATTGATTATATTTATGATTGGGCACTTGAACGTTTTATTTATAATATCATTGGAATATCAACAATTCTTTTACACAAAGATATTGTTAATTTGTAAGTTTATAATATTTTTTATATTATTTTTTATATAATTATTAATAATAACAATTTATTTACAGACAAGTTATAAATAATTGGAAAAATCTTGGTGTACGTGTTATTGCTTGGAGTATTAATTTACCATCTGAAAAATTACTTTATTCAAAAACATATAAAATAACATACTTTACTGATACATTATTAACTTAAAAAAAATATAAATATACTAATTTATTATTAATATTAACAGGCACATAAAAAAAAAAAAAAAAAAAGCTACAAATTTTTAAAGCTTTTTTTTAATAATAATATATAAACCAAAACAGCACATTCTATATTAACAGTATTAGAAGTACCTCACAATATTATTTTTTAATTTAAATAATTAATAATATCTAGTCTAGAATATATTTAATATAAAAGAACAATTTATATATTTACATTTTTAATACAAAAATATTATTTACTTTTTGTTTTTTTTTTTTTTTTAAACAAACATGTAATGATTATAAAATATTATAAAAATGAGTATTGTAATAATAAGATTATATCAATTTAAATATAATATATCCAATAACTTGAGGAATGTTGTGTTTAATTTTGATGAAAAAGAAAAAAAAAATATAATAATAAATTTCTTGGCGACTATCACATTACACAAATATATAATATACCCACACTCTATTAAAGAAAAAAAAAAAAAAAATAGAATTTATGTTGAGACATATTTGTTTGTATGACGTAGTATTTTTAATATTATTATTTTTTTTTTTTTTCTTTACGTTGAACATTGCTTCAGTTTCTTGAAGGTCTACGATGAGGTTAAACATCGTTTAAAAACGTCTCATTCTTTTTGGAGTAATAATATTTTTTTATGTGTGTATTATATTCGTTAAATATATATATATATGTTAAATAATTTAACATTGTTATATACTACACAGTGATATTGAATTATTAATATAAAAAAAAAAATTAACAATATTAAATGGCTACAGTAAGTAATTAATATAATTAAATAATTAATAATGTGATTAAGTAATATTTTTTCTACACAAAATAATAATTCTTAAAATAAATATTTAATAGATTTCTTTTTTTATTTTTAATGTGAAATAATTATTTGTTATTTTAATATATATATTAAAAGTTTTTTTTATATTTACAGTGTCATCATCATCATCATCATCATACAACAGACAAGCCAGATGGCTTTCACTAATTTAACTGGAATTTTCAAGTTATTTTGACGTTTTAATATTTATATATATTCAACGAAATTTTCGAAGAACGTTCCATTTTTAAATGTGCCATTGAAAGGAAAATAAAATTCTTATTTTTTATATTTTTGATCTCAATATTTAGCTGAAAATATTAATACATACAGAG
Source organism: Lysiphlebus fabarum (assembly GCA_011426435.1). NCBI lineage: Eukaryota > Metazoa > Arthropoda > Insecta > Hymenoptera > Braconidae > Lysiphlebus > Lysiphlebus fabarum. The sequence goes on from WSYQ01001104.1 coordinate 60,959, forward strand.
ATTTTGTTGTATATTATTTCGAGGCTAAATTAAATTATTAAAAAAAAAAAACAAATTGTGAGTTTTAAATATATAAATATTATAAAATATAAAGGTATGTTTTTTTTTATATAATATAAATTAATTAATTGTGTGTAAATTAATATCAATTAAATTTTATTTTTTTTTTTTTTTAGATAGTAAAATTAATATATAAATGGATAAGTGGATAAATCGTAGTAAAAAAAATGAAAAATGGGAAATAAGCCAAGAAAAAAAAAATATAGAAAATATAAATGATAATATAATGAAGAAAAAAAATAAAAAATGGTCAATTGGTAATTTATTTAAAAAAAAAACAAAAAATGAATCATGTCAAATTGTTACATCACCATCATTAATATATAAAAAATCACCAGAAGATGTACCAGGTCCAAGTAATAATGCAAATGATAAAATGATAATAAATAAACAAATATTATCAGATAATAATTTAAATATTAAAAATAATACAAAAGATATATTTGATACATCAGATAATAATATAATGATATTAAAACAACATACAAATGATACAGATAATAAATTAATTATTAAAAATCGTAAAAAACCAAAAATAATAAAAATTAAAAATGAACGTTATTGTAATAGTAGTACAGATGATAATGATAATGATAATGATATTATTAATATTATTGATGATTATAATAATTCAACACAATCAATGAATTTTAATAGTGAAGATAATATAACAAATAATTTATATAAAAAAATTGATATACCAAATAAAAAACGTTCACGTGGTGCTAGAACAGAACGTTATATGAAACGTATTTATCGTGATGATAATTATGATATTAATAAATTAATAAAATCACAAAAAAAATATTTATCTGATACATTAACATCAAAATTATTAACAACAAATAATAATGATACAACAAATAAACAATATTCAATTAATAAATCATATTCATATGATAATAATATCATTCTAATTCAAATTATCATTTATATAATAGTCATGCAAATATATCATTATGTCCAACAAAAAGTTATAATTGTTATCCTCATATACAACAAAATGAATGTTGTTTTAATGATAATATTTATAATAATAATAATAATAATAATGAATCATCAGAACCACCAGAACCACCACCAAGATCATGTAAATCAAAAATAATAAAACCAACAAGATATTCATTACAACAAACAGATATTAATATTAAAAATAAACAAAAATATATTAATAATAATACTGGTTCACTTGATCGTGATTATAATATTAAAAAATTATCATTAAATAATAGTAATAATAATAATGATGATATTATTAATGATAAAAAATTAAATGATATTGAAAAACGTAGATATTCAAAAAATTTAGAAGATGCATTACAAGAATTAGAATTAATATATAATTCATTAAAATTAAATGATGAAGATTTATTAGATCGTGCTGAAAAACGTTGTATGGATGAATACAGATATAATATATCATGTAAAAATAATAATAATTTAATTAAAAATTTATCAGATACATCATCAAATGAATTGACAAAAGAATTATCATATAATAATAATAATGAAAATAATATTAATACACGTTTAAATGATGATATGGCATACAGACGAATGAAAAAATCATCAAATTCAAAATTATCATTATATGAACAACAATTATTATTACCACGTTCAAGTTATTTATCATCACCAATATTATCATTACATAATAATAGTCATAGTAATGATAATAAAATTAATAGTAATCGTACAACACCAGATTTAACTAAAGATGATGTTGCATATCGTTGTATAAATCATTCAATAAATACACTTAAAATTAATGATCCACAACCACCATTTGGTATACCAATTGGTCCAATAACATGTTCACCAGAAAATGATTATTTACATATTGATCCAATTATTATCAATAATAATAATAATGATAGATCAATGTATTTACCAAAAAATGAACCAGATATTATTACTGATGATTTAGCATTTAGAAATTTACGTAAAGATAATAATAATAATAATAATAAAAAGAAAAAAATAACAAGAAGTATGTCTGCTGATATTTATGGTATTATTAATAATAATAAAAATAAAAATAAACAAAGTACATGGTATAAAGAATATGTTAAATTAAATCGTCCATCAAGAGTATCTGGATTTATTGATAATTATATGGATAAATATAAAATTAATGACAATAATATAAAAACAAAAAATAATTATAATATTGATGAAAATTTTCCACATGATAATATAACATGTAATAATAATGATGATACTGATTATTCAACTTTATCAAATGAAAAAAATATAAAATTAACAATAAGTGATAATGAATTAACAGAATATAAACAATTATGTCATGATCTTGAAAATTTAATTATGAAAACATCTGAAAAAGTTAAATTAACAGATAATAGTAATAATAATAATAATGAATTTAAAACATCATTTGATGAATTTATTGAATTAGAAGAAATGATAAAAAATAATGTTGATGAATTAAATAATATTGATGATAATAATTTACATATAAATCGTGATATTGTTAATGTTGTTGTAGAAGAAAATAGAAAAGATGAATGTCAAAAAAAATTGAATGATAATTATGATGAAGAAGATGTTGATGAAGATGAAGATGAAGATGATGAAGATGAAGATGAAGATGATATTGAATTAAAATTTCAAGAAATTTATAATAATACTGATGATAATAATATCAATTTAAAAAATCAAAATAATTTACCATTCAATGATATTGTTATTAATAAATTATCAATAAATCAAAAGGATAATAATACAAATAATATAATAAATGATGATGATGATGATGATAATAATAATGATGAAAATTTGATGATTACAAAAAAAAATGAAGGTGAGATATTTGACAATAAATGTAAAATTAAAAATGTCAATAAATCACAATCGTTAATTAATATATGCTTCGTTACTAATTGCTTAACAAAATATACCATTGCATTGTTGTCTATGTTTCTAACACTTTTAATTGCAATTATAATTGCACATATATTTTTTATTATTTATTATTAAAGCTGCATATTTAATCAAGTGTTATAAAAAATTTTAATCAAAAAAGAAAAAAAACAAATCAATATTATTAAAAGACTGAATAGTTTTTTTTTTTTTTTTTTTTTGTCATTGTTTTTGTTTGCATTCATAAGTGATATTGTATTGCTTGTTAATAATATAAAAAAAAACAACAAGTTGAATGATTCTATAAATATATTTAATGTTTTTTTTTTTTTTTTTTTTTTGTTGAATTATAAATATAATGTCGCAGGTCGTGTAACAGCTCTATGATGATGTCGTTGATCGATGTTAACTGGAAAAAATTCTACAATAATATTTAATAAAAAATTATTAATTAATATATTAAAATCAAAACAAATTAATATTTGTTTTACACAATAATGTCTTCATATTTGATATAATAAAAATTATTGTTATAATTTAAAAAATGTTTATGTTTGTTTTGTTTATAATTAAATAAATATATTATTATTGTTTTTGTGTTTTTATAATAAAAACAAAGTCTTACCTTAAAAAAAAAAATATATATGTTAATATTATTACTGGTTTTTCTTGTTTTTTGTTATTCTGAAAATGAAATTATTGTTGTTTTAAACAAAATATACTTATATATTTTTGTGTATTTTTTTATAAAAAAAAAAAAACAAAAATATTTCATAATTAATTTTTTCTGATTTATCAGCTAATATTAAATGTTGTTTTTTTAATAAAAAATTATTTAAATTTATTCATCGCGAAAATACTCGATTAAATTTTTAAATTTAAAGTGGGAAAATTTAAAGTTATTTAAATAAATAATAATAAAAAGTTTAAAACACTTTTTCTTTTTTTTTTTTTAATTACGTAAATTGATCATTGACGATGTCACTATTTATATATACATTATATTAAATTCTACATCAATATATATATATTTTTTTTATTAAATTTAATTATATACAATATTATAAACAATCAATGTCAATTTAATAATTGATTGACAAATTAATTATAATTTTAATTGAATTTTTAAATATAAAATTATTATTTTAAATAATCTATATATTTAAAAATTATTAATTTTATTTTTTTTATACAATTAGTTATTAATTATATTGATTAATTTATTTGACATCGATTGTTTGACTTTATTTTATTTTATTATCATACTATATGATATTATTATTTTAAAGAAATGAATTTAAATAACGTCATCTTGATTTTTAGTTTAACATAAAAATACATGTGTTACCAATAAGATCACTGACAAATTATTTTTTTTTATTATTAAATTGTTGAATGACGTCAAATAATCAATCAATCCAATTTATATTATTATTTATTTATTATATATATTTTCATTATTTTTAAATTTAATTTATATATGGATTGATTGATCAAGACATCAACAATTTATTAATAAATTTTATTTCGATACGTACAAATATCACTTTACTACTTTCAACTATGAAAATTATTTAATTACAATTATTTATAATTTATATTTATACATTATTTAATTTTTTTTTTGTTCTTATTTATTATTTTTGATGTTTTAAATTTTTTCTTTTTGAAAAAATTCATTTTTTGTTTTTTTTTAAAACTTAAATTTTAATTATTATTAATTATTAATTATTATTTTATTTTTTTTGATTTTTATATAATTAGTACAATTATTTAGTTTATCTATTTTATTTTTCTTTTTTTTTTTTTGGGATGACAATGTTAATGTATACATGAATTTTTTTAAATTTTTTAATGAACAATCAATTATATATTTTTATACTGCCAATAAATGACCATTAGTTGATTTTTATTTTTCATTAAAACATTGTTAATACATGTTTAATTAATTAATCGTATAAAAAACACATGATTTTTATTTTTTTTTTTTTTAATTTTATATATTGAATTTATATATAAACAAAGTTGAATTACTTAGATACATTAAAAAGTAATTTTTTTTTTTTTTAATTTAATTTTATTTATTATAATTATTTGTATTTTTATATGCTTCATCAGGTCAGCCAATTTTAAATGAAATTTATATATAATTATATTTTTTTTTATATAAATTTTTATAGTTCAGATTATTCGGAAGTTTTATAAGTTGGATTAATGAAAAAATAATAAATGTAATATTTTTTTTATTTGAGGTTGAATATGGAAGGACATTGTTTATTTAAATTATTTAATATTTTTCTATTTAAATTTGTATATTTTAGTTTAGATATATATTTTTTTTATATGTTTTAATCATTTTTAATAGATTTTTTTTTTTTTTATTATTGTTTATTGTTTGGTGTAAAAATATAAAACATTTGAAACTTTTTATTTTAAACATTGTTAGTTACTTTTTTTTTTTTTATTAAATTTAATTATTTTTTTTTGAATTCTATTGATAAGTTTTGATCACTTTTTATTATTTTTTTTATATATAATATTTTATTTAATAATGTTGTCGCCCGGTTGAGCGAAGGCGGTAACATTTTTTTTTTTCCTGCAAATTAAATTATTGTTTTATTGATTTAATTATTATTATTATTGTATTTTCGTTAATTATATCCGAGATTAACTGTACAACACATCAAGGTAAAAAAAAAAAAAAAAAACAATTTTAACAATATATGCAAATAAAATTTATGTAATTTAAAACAAAAAAAAAAAAAAAGTTGTTAATTTTTTTTTTTTTCTTTTTTTGCCTTGTTTTATTTATTTTTTAAATTCAATCTCATTTTATTTTTTCGATTTTAATCTATACGTGGGACTAGTAGGTGAGAATTCATGTAAGATGAAAAAAAAAAAAAAGGGTATTATAAAAAAAAAAAAACGAAAGAAATGAAAGGACCAGACGCAGGTCTAGACGGGATCGAATTTGGTTATCAAGGCTGTTTGGTCGATGATTCACACGCGATTGAATTCAACGCAGTAAATTTTTATATCATATGTATATATCATCAACCAAACATATATATATATACACATATAAATAATAATAATAATAAATATATATATCAAGAAAAGTATCAGTCTCAACAAAGAAGACACGATGAGACTGATGTCCCTCGAAAATATAGTCAACAATTTTTATCAATATTTCATACAGCCATTTAAATTGAATAGACTCTTGATATAAAAAAAAAAAAAAATTAAATACATATTTAAAAAGTAAAATGATAAGAAAATAGAAGTTAAAAAGAAAAAAAGATATTTTTTATTTTTTTTTTACGTTAAAAAATAATTAAAAGCCAAAAATTTGTGTTTTTTTTTTTTGAATAATAAATAATTCTTTTCTTCGTGTTCATTACATTATGCACATGAATTATATATTTTTTCTTTGGTTTACCCTGTACGTGTTTATAAATGCATGTGTGTACAGATATTTAAAGAAATATATATATATTTTTTTATTTTTCGAAACTTGTGGTTTTTTTTTTTTTTTCATAATGCCGCATCGCACGTTCCTTTATACTACTTGGCAAAAATTCTCTATATACAACGAATGCTAGTAGGTATAACCCGTATGTGTTCAGACCAAAAGAGTACCATTAAAAAAAAAAAAAAATAAATATGGTCAGACTCAGATTCGAAGGTCATATGGACTCTAAAACATTGGCGTAGTTTTTGTCTGATGCGAGAAAAAATGCATCAGCGTCATCAGAAATTGTTTGTTAAAAATTAAAAAAAGTATATTGTTGCTAACAAAGAAAAAATTTCATAATTTAATTATTAAAGCTTTTTTTTTGTTGTTCTAATTATATTGTAATAATAAAATTTAAAAAAAAAAAGCACAAATATCAAAACAAAGATAAATAAAATTTAAAAACAGGAAGTATATAAGATGGACATGTTTTTTTTTTTTCATTTTATATAAATTTGTTTGCTTTTTTTTTTACTTTTTTGTTGTATTTTTTTAGTATATAAGGTCACATACCCAGTTTCTGAACAGTTTAGGCTAAATTTTTTTTCAAGTGCTTTTCACATTTATAAAAAATGAAAAAAGTTTATGTTTTAAATTTTTTTCTAATAAAACAAGGTTTAAATTTAATGAAAAAAATTTAAAATATATAAAAAGTATAATAGTTAATTTATAATTAATTATTTAATGAACCCCTCTCAAAAGCCCAGTTTCTGAACGGCAAATAATGTCATGTCATAGTTTCTGAACGGAAAATAAACCAATTTCTGAACGAAAAAAAAATACAATTGTGTTTAAATTAAAAAAGTCGAATAACACATATTTTGAGGTTAAACATGGGTTTAGATAGGAGTTCAACAACTAAGCTAGCTACTTATTTACTATACCAGTTATTGAATTCACGATAATTATTTATTAACTTTATTTGAAAAAAAATTATGTATTTAAAAATTAAAGATTATTTAATTCTGAATCGATTACAATAAAAATATATATTATTATATAGTTACTAAATATATATATATTTTTGACAAGCGACAGACAACTCTAGACGTTCAACACTACCACACAACCGAAAAATGGCGTTATTTATAAAGTACGAGTTTCTTGATATTTTTTATTTTTTTTGAGATATTTATAAACTACATTAATTATATACACCGTGTTCATTAGTTTAATGAAAAGTTTTTCTTTCATATAAAATTTTTTTTTTTTATGATAGAGTAAACAATAATTAGTAATTGTAACAAATAGACATTATCGTTCAGAAACTGGGCGGCGTTCAACAACTGGGTATGTGACCTTATATATATATATATATATAA
>WSYQ01001105.1:0-17816 GCA_011426435.1 Lysiphlebus fabarum
ATGTTCGCTTGATTAATCTCATATTTATATTAGACAATTTATAAATTTTTTTATTTTTAATAAAATAAAATAAAATAAATACAACAATGAAAAAAAATTAATAATAGAAAATTGAAATATATAGTATTTTTTAAATTACAATAAAATCAATGAAAAAAAAAAAGAAACAAATTAGTTTATATATATATTGTTATTACAGGGGGAAGAAAAAAAATAAAATAAGTGGGATTTATGTGTTTGAAAAAAAAAAAAAAAAAAAAAAAAAAAAAGGAGGGTTAAGGAGAGGGGCAAGATGAGAAAACAATTTAGTGATTTGCGATGGTCGTCAGAACCGTGTCGAAGTGTACATGACTGGGGCAAAAATAAGCCGCAATTTTCTGGTCGACATAACATATATATATTGGACGTTTATTGAAGGGAGCGATGAGAGGAGGATGAGGAAAAAAACAGGGAGAATTAAGCCCTGTTATTTGTGCAATAACAATGGCACAAAACGGCACGATTGATCCCTTATTTCTGATCACAGGTATCTACTAGATTAGTTGAGAAAAAAAATTAAACAAAAAAATAAAATAAAATGATTGAAACGAATCAAATGAATGATCTTTATATATATTTATAAACTTACTCGAGTATTTTATATTTATGTCAATTGTCAAAGGAATAAAAGAACTTTTTTCATTTACCCGTTTATTATGAATTTAATATTTCTATATCAATTTTACTATTTTTATTTTTATTGAAACACGAGTTGAAATTACCACCCCATCTTTATCATAGAAATTTTTAATATGGTTTTTTATAAAGAACTTAATTTGTAGTAATTTTTAAAGAGAAATTATTTAGGTTCAATTTGAAATAGTTTTATTCAAAAGGATAAAACTTATGATTTTTTTTTAATTTTAATTTTTGAATGACAAGTTGATTAATATGAATTTGGGATATTTGTGCTATTTTATACTCAATGATCTAGACCTGGGAAAATTCCCAAAAAATAACAGAATGTTGCTTTTTTAATGCTCTACAAGATAGGCTAAAAAAGTATCGAAGAATAATTTTTTTTCAAAAAACGATATTTTTGAAAAACTAACCTAATTTATGAATGGCAAATCAATTTGTTTGAATTTTGGTTGTTTGTGCTATTTCACACTCATGATCTAGACCTGGGAAAATTCCCAAAAAATAACAGAATGTTGCTTTTTCAATGCTCTACAAGATGAGCTAACAATGTATCGAAGAATAATTTTTTTTTAAAAAAAACCAACCTAACTTTAGGTGACTCAATTTTACAACTCCAAGTAATTTCTATTGGGTTCTTAACCCTCTTTCAACCCCTAATTTTAAAACTACAATTTCAAGCGTCTTCAATAAAAATTACTATAAATATAGAGAATTTTTTAAATAAACTAACTAAAAGTTATTCAATAAAATTAATGTAAAATTAAATTTAATATAAATTGCATTTAAAAAAAAAGTAAACAAATATACTTTAGTATTTTTATCAATAAGAATATTTGAAAAGCTCCAAATAAAAAAATCATATATTTCATGATTCAATGAGATTAAAATTGAGGCAAATATTTTATATTTGTATTTTTTTTAAAATAAAAAAGAGTAACAAAAAAATAATATGTTTTTCCTTTCAAGTGAGCATGAATGAAATGAAATTAAAAAATATATCACTCGGTACTTGGTATTTCATATGTGTACAGTCAAAAGCAAACAAAATACGTTTGATATTTTATTAAGCTGTACATATATATAAAAAAAAAAAATAATAATAATAATAATAAAAATTATGAAATTTTGTATATTCATTATTATAATAATACAGTAGATTATGATGATATGTTGTTGACTGATAAAACTTTTATACAATATGAATGTAAAAAAAAAAAAAAAACGAAATTAAGCTGCAAGTATAAATTTGTTTGCAAATGCATTTGTTGATAAAAAAAAAATAAAAAAAAAAAATTTTCATGATATTATACGACGCGTGATGATCGTCTGTTTGCACAGTAAATATATCAATGAATTTACGATCTTCATAAACAGTTTTTAGTCGGGGAATGTGTTTGCAAACTTCCATACCGCGTATATATATTTTTACTCATTTGGCGCGACTTACTATTAATTTTTTTGCAGATGGAAAGTGTTGTATATAAATATATATACTGTATACGTTAACGAGGCCACATCCTGTGAAAAACATGTTTTTTTTTTTTCATCTCAATTTTATTTATTTATTTTTATTAATATTGCCAAGTGTAAAATGTTTGATACTTTCTTATATATATAAAAATAATTTAAATTACAATTTGTGATAATTTTTAATTATTATTATCACTATAAAATAAACAGCAAAATGAACATGATTTTTAATTTTTATTTAAATAGCAATTGGTATATATTATTTAATTATATATATTTTAAAAAATTAAATTTAAAATAATTATTTGTTAAATAATATAATTGATGAATTATTGTTTTTATATTTTTATATAGTTGAATGAATTTATTATTTATTATTATTAAATTGTATTATCAAGTTTTATAAATCAACAAATAATAATGCCCATCGATTTTATTCAATTTTGAGTATTATATTTAATCCACGTCACTCAAACTACCTTTATTATAATTTTCTATTTTTGATTGAAGAATGAGAGATGTTTGGCAATAAATAGTCCCTTCAGTTCCGGCTTTGAGCTTTTGGTATATATAAATATAACCGAGTGCTTGTGTTGCAAAATGGCACGTCTAACCGTCAAAGGTTGAAGCAGCACAAGAAGAGGGATGATGAGAAAAAAAAATAAAATAAAAACTAAACAGGGTGATAGAAGTAAAAAAAATATTTTAAAATGCTGAGAATGCAAAATAGATGTATCGATTTATATAATATTATGCTTTATATTTTTTAAGTAAAATTAACTTTAATAAATTGATTTTTATATTTTTAATATTATTTTATTTATTGGGATTATTATTTTGTTGTTTTATAATAATTTATGATTATACCGTGACATTAATAATCATTGATAAATGACCATTAAAAAAAAAAATTCAAAAATAAATATTTTATATAAAATTTACTAAAAAAAAAATTATTTTATACACCAATTTAATATTGAATTGAATTTTGAAATATTCTGTATTTATGTTTTATTCATTTTTTATATTTATTTATTTTTTTTTATATTATTTTTTATACACTCTGACTATATTTTAAAACTCAAGTACAACTTTTGAGCAAGTAGATGGCCAATGTGAATTTCAAATGTATATAAAATTAAATAGATAAATAAATATAAACTTTTGAATTATTTATATTCTTTGAATTAATTTTATAAATAATTAAGAAATAATATTAGTTATCTATTTTTTTTTTTTAAATTTACTTTTTGGGATTATTCATATCATAGAGCTTTTATTTATTTTATTTTTTCAGTGATCAACAAATATTTGTACTCACTTCAATTCATTCATGGTATATTTACCCTTCAAGATACCAACTTTGTTTGATCAAATAAAACGATTTTAAATAATAATAAAAAAATTTAAGTATACGAAAGAGCTTTTAAATTTAAAAAAAAAAATAATGATAATATTAAACAAAAAAAAAAATAAATAAAATTGGATTTGAGGATAATTTTTCTCAAAGACAGACAGAGTTTTTTTTTTTGTTTTTTTTTTTATCTGTTAGTAAGCCATAGTCTATCTCATTTATGCCAACATAAATTTACCAATGCCAGTTATTTATCAGTAAAAAGGTATATATATATATATAAAAGTATTTATCGTCTTGTGAAAATTACGAAAAAGAAATTACCAACTCTCGTAAATACACTCTACTATTTCTTTCAAAAAAATAATACTCATTATATTATAAAAACAAAATATAATAAAACAAAAATTTTATTAAAATGATTTTTTATATTTTGATATTTTAAAAAGCTTTTTTTCTTTTCTCATTTAAACTTTTTAATTTATTTATATATCGTTTTTTTTTTTTCTTGTTTCTCATTTTATTTTAAAATTCTTGTAGACAGGTTTACCTCTGTTATCAACTATGTTTAGTTAAAATTATTAATAAATATAAAGATAAAAAAATAAATAAATAAACAACAACTGTATTTATATAAATATGGGCGGTCTACAGAAGTGAAAATTTTTTTACAAGAATTTTTATGACAAACCGGATGAATATCAAACGATTAAATAACCAATTTGTCATTCTTATCATGAACATAAAATCTGGCGATTAATTAGTAAGATATTATATTTTAAAAAAATTTTTTAATTTATGACAAATATTTGAGTTATTTTATTTTTAATTTTTTTTTTCTTTTTTAAATTTTATTACATCGCGTTTCTATTTATTTTTTTATTTACAGAGTTGGAAATTGAAGGTTTTTTTTTGTGTTTTGACTCCTATGAATCCTAAAATTCAAACATATTTACCTTGAATTTTCCTGAGACAAATCCAAGTACACCCTGGGGATAAATTTGCACTCACAAGAAACACTACTAAAAATCTCCAAGTTTTCTAAAACCCTTTTTCCTATTTTTTTTTTTTAACTTATTTTTTGTTCTTTTAACTTGTTTTTTTTTTTTTTTTATATTATTTCTATTATTCGAGTACCACTAATTTTGCCACACGACTTGTAGACACATATATACATACAAAAATGTCTGGAATCGTAAAGCCCACAGGCAAATTTAAGAAGCGTGTACGCGTTAAAGTTTCAAATAAAAAAGTTTTTTGTTAAACTTTCACAATCAACTATTATATATATATACATATACTATTTTATTTTATTTTTAAATAGATACTTGGAAGTTTAAAGAAGCAATTCGTCAACTAGTTTAAGATAAAACAAATAAAAAAAAATTTGAACTCAATTTTACAAACATGTATATATGAAAGTTTTATGATAAAAATTTTTTTAAACTATTTTTATGTTTATTTAAAAAAGTAATTGTTTAAAATAAAAAATTTAATTTTTATAAATAATTATTCAAATAAGGATGAATTATTTAAAAAATATAAAATAAATCAATCAAACATCAAAAAATCAATTTAAAATGATGTAAAAAAAAAATAAATAAATAAATAAAAATGACAATATTATTATTTTTCATGTAAAGAAATACTATTTCCGGTTTCTGAAGAAATTTTATGATTAAGAAAAACAGTGGCTATTTTATGATCTGTCTCGTGAGAAAGATGAGTAAAATGAAGGGATATTTATTATCCGGGTTAGTGTCACTATATAGTTGGTTACACAAACCCGCATTGGAATAACAAAGTGTAAAATGGTTTTACTATTTATTTATTATAATAACAGTATAACCAATGTCATGCTTATAAGTGTCTTGTGGTATAACACTTTTGATACCAAGTGTTACACACCAAGCTCCAATGTATTCTCTATTTTGTATGCAATATTTTTTTTTTATAAAAAATTTTTACATCAATTATACTGACTTGGTTATATGACCAAAGCTGAATGTTATAACAAAAAAAAATATATATTTATATTTCTTTTAAAATTTAATAACTAATTTTTGTTTTTAAAAAATTAATTTAAAAAAGAGAAAAAAAAAATGATAAATAATACTTGTCAATTATAAAATATTTAATATATAAATTAAAAAATTTATTGATACTTGTTATTATATTAATGATGAATATAATTATAATTTTGAAAAAAATAAATAATTTAATTTAAAAAAATAAATATCTCACGTCAATGAATAATGTGAGTGTCATTGGACTCCCACGACGACAACAACATGATCACAAATTGTTTTCATTGTTAATTTTAATGAAAGCGATAACTCGACACTAAAATTATATTATATATTTGCGTATGTTCATATTAATACGTGGGTGATTATGTTAATGTATATTTAAGTGTGCCAAATTTATGCCAATGGTATATATTGAAAATTTTAAGGGCCAAGTAAAATCCAATTTAAGTGAAAATAACAATCGATTTTAATAGACATTTTATTACGTAGCTAAATAATGTCATACATTGATTATTTTGTTAAACAATTAGCAAGTGAATTAATATAAATTTACACCCTCAAATATTTTCGTATAATAAATTATAAAAATAATAATTTTATTTTTTATATTTTCTCTTTATACTTGGTGTGTGTATATTTAGGGGATTTAAAATAGCGAGATTGTACAGAGCAGTTTATAATAATATGCGGTGGCACATTCGACCCATTTTTTTTTTTTTTTTTTTGTTATTATTATTAGACACATGGGGGATTTAAACTTTATCCTATTGCGGTTTTATGACGTGACCTTTATTTTTTATAGTTATATACATGCGTATATACAAATTTAAAATTTTTATTTCATTTTTTTTTTTTTTTTTACTATTCATCATCCCTTTGGGTTTTATTAATATTTTTTTTTCACCATTTTTATGAATAATAATATACCGAGGGAATAATAAATATAAATTGATAATTTTGTTGTAAAATATAATTATTTAAAAAAAAAAAAATATTAATTTTAATAAATACTAAAAAAATAATTTAATAATAAAATTATTATTTATTATTATTTTGATAATGAAATAATAATTTATTTTTTTTTATCAATTTTTATTTATTTTTTTTATTATTTTTTCAATTTTTTATACATATACTACTGCATATAAGAATGATTTATTCGACATTAACTTACAGACTTAAAGTCTCATTAAAACTCAGCCGGTGGGACGAACAAGATGTGTGTTGTTACAACAATCTACCTTCATCTTTCTCATTACCTTTACTTCATTACTTTTTTTTTTTTATTTTTCTCTTTATTTAAATATACGCTTGTTTTGTCTTCAATATAACATACAACAAACAAAATAAATGAACAAAGACGTAATTATTTTTTAAGCTCATAAAATTTGACTAAAAAATTTCATTTATCTATAAAAATATTTTGTGTGATATTATTATGTTGTTTTATTTTTGACATTAAAATTATATACCCGCATGTATTTACTTGATTCATCGAGATTATTAAGTTTTTATATATTTTTTACTTTAAATTTTGCTTGCGGTCATTTAAATTTATTCAAATATATCAAATTAACACCTCAAGGGTTTTTTTTTAAGTAATAAAAATGAAACATTATATTTCTCATTAATTATTTTTTTTTTTAAAGAATAATATGTATATGATTTATTTTAAAATATTTATATTAATTATCAACAATGTAATACTAATATAATGTTGTTATAGAAAATTTAAAAAATAACAATGAAAGTTAATTTTTATTTTGAAAAAGTATAATAAATATTTTTATCTATTTATTATTATTTTTAAAATATCTAAAGATATATATTTTTCATCATCATCATCATCATCATCATAAAATATTTTATTTCTTAATTTTAAAAATTATTTGAATGATGTCAAATATATAGGTTTAGGTTCTTGGGTGTCAGTTGATAATTGGAAAAAAGCCCCTGGTGATTATTTATGTGTACACGCCTGGCGGTCGCTATCCAAATCTTTTTTTTTTTTTTTTTTTTAATATATCTGTCTATATATATGATAAAATATATATAAATATATGCTAAAGATGAATCTAAACTTTCTTTAAATTTTGTACCAGAAACACCACAGGAAATTATGAACACGAGCCAATTTTTGTATCTTTAAACAACAAAATGACTAAACGAATACTGCACAAAATTATGCATCCGGTCAAACTTATAATATATATAAATATTTTTTTTTCTACATGGCATTATGCCCATTTTTGATAATATCAAAATGACAAATTATTTGTGATTAATAAATCTCGTTAAAATTTAAATTAACCATATTATTATTATTTTTTTATCTTCAATAAATATACATACATGTTTTTTTTTTTTTCATTAAAATTTTATGAATAAAAATAAAAGAGTTTAATTTTTTATTTATAAATTAATGATTAAAATTTTTGAATGACAAGTTGATTAATATGAATTTGGGATATTTGTGCTATTTCACACTCATGATCTAGACCTGGGAAAATTCCCAAAAAATAACAGAATGTTGCTTTTTTAATGCTCTACAAGATGAGCTAAAAAAGTATCGAAGAATAATTTTTTTTTTAAAAAACCCTTCTTTGAAAAAACCGGCCTAACTTTAGGTAACTCTATTTTAAAACTCCAGGTAATTTATCAAACAAACATGTTTAATTTATTAAACAATAAACATACATGTTTTTTTTATATTTTTTATTTCAACTTGCTATGAAATGCTATGAATAAAAATAAAAGAGTTTAATTTTTTATTTATCAATTCAATTTATAAATTAATGATTAAACAAAAAAATAGATAAAAATTGGAAAATTGCTTTGAGTAATTAAAGATATATAAAATAAATATCAACGAATGGTTATTTTTAAAGCTCGTTATCAAATATATATATATATATGAAACAATATAGAAAGAGATAGTTTGAAAGTGTGATGCTAACGCCTCGTTAACCATTCCATGTGTACTGTCTAGTCTATATGTACAAATGCATGCAGGACGATTGCTAAATGGATGCAACTATATATATATGCAATATATAGTACCAATAATTTATCGGATCGTAAATTTACGCTTTCCCAAATATAATCCCTTCCGGATGTTCACTAGTGAATAATCATTAAAAAAATATTATTTTATTTCCAAGTATATTTATAGTTTATCTATATTTCTTATGCCAATTTTTGAATTTTTGACGTCTAGAAAATTTTAAGACATTTTTGATATGATCATAACTAGCAAGTAGTTGTTAATGTTGTACCAACGGATGTTTGACGACGTATCATAAAATAACTATGATTAATAACTTGAATTTAAAAAATATTTTTATATCCACATACTGTGTAACGAGTTGATGCAAATTTAGGTTGAGGTTAGTTTTATCATTAAAATATATACACATGACAAGAAGATATATGTATATATATTATATGAAATAATGTTTATAAAAATTTAAAATATCAGTATATGTATATTAAAAAGCCAAACAATTTTCATCTCATCGTATTTTCATGTACTTGTATGTATATACAATTCAGAGGATCATTTGAATTTTACATCAAGTACATAACGGTTATGAAAATTAACAAGAAATTTAAAATTATATTGGCAGTATATTATGTGAAATTGTTAATAGATTTATTAATTTTTTTTTCCATCATATGGATTTAATTTTGAATTTTGAATTTTGAATACTATTAAATTCATATGATAAATATAAAAATTATAATTTAATTAGTAAATATATTTTTTTTTAAGTAGAAGAAAATTGTTTTAGTCAGACATATTGAGTCAACAATTTGCCTTATTTTTTTTTGTTAATTTAAAAAAACAATATATAAAAAATTGAAAAACACAGAAATGAAAAATGCAATGTGCATTTTGATTAGTCAAATATGATGCAAGCCGATAAACTGTTTTTGCGTTAATTTGAATTTTGGTAAATAGAGTTTTCAAGCACATGCAATCAATCATCTGTTCAGTTTAATTTTTAGAGAATAAAAAAAAAAAAACTCTTTTTTTTTTTGTATGTTTTCTACATTTTACATGGTTTTTTTGTTCTTTTTATTTTTTGCTATTTTGACGTTAAAATATATATGATGTAAAATATGGTAACTGATCAAATATTTTATTAAAATGAAATGGATTTGCAAATTTTTAAAATATTATCCTGCTGACTACTAAATTATTTAAAATAATTCTCTTTGTATATACAAAAAGTATACTAAATTATTAATAATGAATTTTTAATCTTTTATTTTGATAATAATACAAAAAGAGTTTGAATATATATTTAAAATAAAAAAAATAAAAAAATTATATTTATATATAATTTTGCACGTTCAAGGGATTAACTACATATTCACTGTAAATTTACAAACCACCGAGATAACCAAATAAATTTTTTAGTTATTCTAAAATATTGTTATACAAAAAAAAAATAAAATATATTTAAACTCACCCTTGATGAAAGTTGATGATAAAAATATGTTATTTTTATCTGTAACAATAAAAAAATAAAAATATATTAAAATAAATTTTTTTTATCCAAATTATAATTAAATTATTTTAAATTAAATTAAAATACAAAGAAAATAAAAATTAATTAACAATAAGCTTTCAGTTTTATATACACAATGCTGTTTATTATAAATTTCAAATAATAAGATAAAAATAATAATAAAAAAAAATATAAAAACATTTTATGGCTTTGGCAGGTCATTGGGAAATTTTGACGACTGCATGACATGAGAGAGCACGTTACATGGTCTTACCCTTTAACCACGTTATTATATAGACACTGTGGTGTAATAAAAAAAAAAAAAAATATATATATAGTATTTCTCTAGAACAACGTTGGTACCGTACTGATTTTAATTTACGTAATCCCATAAGCTTCTAACACGATTTTACGCTTTCAAATTTAACGCGTGTTTCACTGTGTGACACCATTTTACTCTGTCATCTCATAAATGCTATTCTCAATGTGTGTGCATGACACAAAAAAAAAAATTATTATAATTTTTTTATGTTCATTTTATAATTTTAAAAGATGAAAAACAAAATAAATAAATAAATAAATAAATATATAAATTTTAGTATTAAAAAAAAATTGCAAAAAAGAATGGAATGTGAGAAAATAAAACAAAAAAAAAAAAAAAAAATTGTATATATTTATATTCAGTGATATGATGGATGATTTCTCGATCAACACCTTTGGTCTTTTGTATAAGCAAAGTGGATATATATATAGTTGGTGGTTTTGTTTGCGTGATGGGTGACCTCGGGGGTTAATTGTACCTTTCAGTGATGATCCCATACCATCGTGTGCCATACACTAACCCATCGATTTTAAACTCGATAAATCAAAATAACTCTGTCCTTTATTTATATTTTTTTGCCAAATTGATGCTAAGAATTTTTATATATTATATTTCTCCCTCGTCAAAATAAACCACCAACACATTGACTAAAAAAATTCATTCAAAAAAAAACCAAATGATTATCAAAATTTCATTAAAAAATTATATAAAAATTTATTACAGTATTAATAATAATAATAAAATGAATTTAAAGTCAAAAAAAAAAAAAAAAATTATATATTTAATGTTATAATATTTTAAAAGCTTAAAATCAACATACTGGCATTATTGATAAAATAATAATTATTAATTTTATAAATTTTATAAAAATTTGATAAAAGAGTACTTGTACTCTATTTTGCATTTTCATGAACACACATGCATGTATATGTTGATTAATTATGCACTTGAATTATCTAAAATAGGCAAGTATATTGAATTAAATTTGCCCTTTGCCTTTGTGTATTTCAATATAGTCACGATGTCATATATCTTTTGCACACTCAACCTTTTCAACAGAAGATATGTCGCGTAATCCGTTTAAGGTTGCAAGAGTTGAAGTGCTTGTAGACTTGCGACCTGTACGTGCCACTCGACAATAGAAGCCTTATATATATATAATATAAAATTGGTACACAAACGTGGATACACAAGTGCCTATATGAAACATGCTTGTATACGACATGATGGATCAATTTTATGTGTGCTTTCGTGAAACAAGGTGGAGAGAAATGATAGGGTAGAATTCAAAGGCGTTTATTCAATAATTTTTTTTTATTATATATTTTGTTAGTTTTTTTTTTTTATTTTGAATACTACGTGTCATTACACTGTAAAGCAAAAGCTCAATTTTCAATTCAATGGTATATTTTTTTAAATGTTTTATGTTTTTTTTTTTTTTTTTCCATCAGTTTGATATGATTTTAAATATTTTAAATACTTTAAATTGTAAACATCAAAGAAAATTTAAAAAAAAAAAAATGAATTAAATGATTTTAAAAATAATATATTTTATTTGTAGATATATTAAAATATTTTGTAATTAATTAAAATGATAAAATTCCCAACGGAAAAAATAATTATTTTAAAAATATTATATTAGTCAACTTTTTTGATCTAAATGTTTTTCTAATTGTGTTGTTGTTGGTTTTTTTGTTTATTTAATGAGACTATAGACAGAAACGATTGTAAATAAAAGCAGTTGATTGAAATTAATGAGTTTTTAAATATTATATATTTTTTCATAAAATGGACATTGAACAGAACCACAATAATGTCATTTTGATTCAGAGGGAAATACCGTCTGATAAATATTGATACAAACAAAAATATAGCCGGAGGTAAATTTACGTCTATTTAAAAAGCTGCTGACCAAAACAAGAGCCAGTATAAATTAAATATTTGACAATTCAATATTTATATAAAAAATATTAACACAGTAAAGAAAAATATTTAAAATTTATTTAAAAATGAAGAAATTTTTATTTTTAATATTATTAATAGTTGTAACTATTGATTGTTTCAAAGTACCTCCATTGTTAAGTAAGGCATGTTTTGATGAAAATATTTATTGTAAAAATGAAACAGTTGCTAAAGATTGTGAGGTAAAATAAAAATGATATATATATTTTTAATAAGTGTGTATATAAAAGAGTAAAAAAAAATTGTATTTGTCAAATAATTTTAGAAATTTGATTACTGCAAAGATAAAGTTTGGCCAAAGCCACCTACAACAGCAAGAATAGAAAAATCAACAACAAAAACAACAACTATCAAACCCTGTACATATTCAGTTTTAGCTTACAATTTCAATCATCAATGTTATTAATTTCATCCAAATTTAATCAATTATATTATAGAATACAACATAATTTATTAATCACAAAAAAAATATTATAAAAAAAAATGTTTATAAACTCACATTCAAGTAATATAAAACAAGTGTATATAAAATCAAAAATAAGTGGGATCAAAAGATTTCTAGAAAATCATTTCACCTTCACCACCTGGTGTATGGTTAAACTTTGCTTTATGTATTTTATATTTATATATAAATTGTATATATAGACAGACACAGGTGTTCAGCATACAAACTACTATAAAAAGTAAATATAGTTTTTTTTTTTTTTTTTTTTTTTATTCTTTACTCAAGTTACTTGCAACCACCTACGTTTTCCACAACTTCCGTTGCATAAAAGCCCTCCAAGGTACCCACATGTACACACCAATAGAAAAGCATTAAAAACAACATGATAGATAAAAACTGAGGTCAGTTATATACTTCTACTCAGTAAAATATTGGTATTAAATCATTGTAATAAAATATACAATACAAATATGACTGAATAAAAAAAATAAATATTTATTTAAATTTATTTTTTCTATCATTATATTTTCATTGAATATCAATATATATATACTAAAAAAATAAAAAATCTATAAAATTATTTAATACTGATGAAATGGAAAATATATATTCAGTTTGAGAAAGGATATAATAAATATGTGTGAGTGCAATGAATAAATAAAGTATGTTAATAATATAGAAGAACTTAACAATCTACAAACCGCATACTATTATTTAAAATGATCAAAGTAAATGTGTGGTAAAGATATATTTCATGCACTAACATTTACTAATTAACAAATTAAATTTTAAATTATATATGTTAAAGTAATTTTGTCAAATGTCTTTTATTATTTTTCATGTATATATTTAACAAAGAATTTATAGAAAAATATCATCTCTATTAATTTAAAATAAACGTTTCTTGTAATAAATTTTTTTTTATTTAATTTTATAATAATTTTCTTGTACCTTTATTTTATGCAATTTTATTTTATTTTTTTGTATAATAATTTATTGAATTTTTTTCTTTTATATAAACACACACTCTACACAGTTTGGTCAACCACGAAATATTAATTAATTATTATTCAGAAAGCGTATCGAAAAAAAAATCATCGTGATTTTTTTTTTTACTTTTAATTTTTTATTTATTAACCACCTGTTAATTCACGGTATATATTTAAAATAATTTTGATAATTTTATAATTTTATATGTATTTATAAAAAATTTATTTATCATTTTTTCTTTTAGAATAAAATAGTTTTATATATGAAAGAAAGTTTGAAGTATATTTAAAAAGCCAAAGTGAACATAATATTTAAATATATACAGTTGATTATAAAGTGTTTCGTGTGCTTGAGAGATAAAATTTTTTTTTTATTTTTTCTTGTTAATGTCATGGTTTTTCCATCCCTCAGGATCACGAGTTTCTTTTTTTAATTTTTTTTTTTAAACGACAGAAAGAACTGTCGTTTCAGAGGGTAAACGAGCCTTTAAAGAATTTTTTATATATAAAAGTGTCGCAGAAATGAAAATGTTATCGCTAGAATTGGTATGTCTGACTAAAAAAAAATATATATGAAAAATAATAATATCGTTATTCAAAAACTAGTGAATTAAATAAAACAAAAAATTACTAGTTGAATTATTTTTTATATTATAGAAATTTTCGATTTTTTCTGTATATAAAAAGTACACTTGTCATCGATTGCATGGAATTTTTACTAAGAATATAAGAAAATGTTTTTCAACTGAAATACCCTATTTTTTAAAGACTGACACTGGTTTGGAATTCAGACATTACTTCAAAGCCCAAGAAAATCTTAAAATGAATTGAAATTATTTATACAATGCTTTGTAACGACGTCTTCCAGTGTTATTAACTCAATTGATTCATAATCCAATGAAAATTTGACTAAAAAGAATTTATTTTGACCAAAATGCCTGATTTTAGCGAAAATGACCTCACAGTAGAGGTAAAAGTCGGAGGTGGATGTTGGCGCCAAAGTCTAATAAAATTTTAAAATAAATAAGAATAATTTATTTTATGATTGTAAACAACGTCTTACATTGTTGTTAACTCGAATCAATCATAATCTGATCAATAATTGACTCAGAAAAATTTATTTTACCCAAAACGTCTCATTTCCACAAAGGTTACTCTAGTCGGAGGTGGATGTTGGCGTCAAAGTCCAATAAAATTTTAAAATAAATAGGAATAATTTATTTTATGATTGTAAACAACGTCTTACATTGTTGTTAACTCGATTCAATCATAATCTGATCAATAATTGACTCAGAAAAATTTATTTTACCCAAAACGTCTCATTTCCACAAAGGTTACTCTAAGTCGGAGGTGGATGTTGGCGTCAAAGTCCAATAAAATTTTAAAATGAATAGAAATAATTTATTTTAATTGTAAACAACGTCTTACATTGTTGTTAACTCGATTCAATCATAATCTGATCAATAATTGACTCAGAAAAATTTATTTTACCCAAAACGTCCTATTTTCACTAAGTCGGAGGTGGATGTTGGCGTCAAAGTCCAATAAAATTTTAAAATGAATAGAAATAATTTATTTTATGATTGTAAACAACGTCTTACATTGTTGTTAACTCGATTCAATCATAATCTGATCAATAATTGACTCAGAAAAATTTATTTTACCCAAAACGTCTCATTTCCACAAAGGTTACTCTAAGTCGGAGGTGGATGTTGGCGTCAAAGTCCAATAAAATTTTAAAATAAATAGGAATAATTTATTTTATGATTGTAAACAACGTCTTACATTGTTGTTAACTCGATTCAATCATAATCTGATCAATAATTGACTCAGAAAAATTTATTTTACCCAAAACGTCTCATTTCCACAAAGGTTACTCTAAGTCGGAGGTGGATGTTGGCGTCAAAGTCCCATAAAATTTTAAAATGAATAGAAATGATTGGTTTTATGATTTAAAACAACGTCTTCCATTGTTGTTAACTCATTCGAATCATAATCTTATAAAAGTTTGACCGAGAAAAATTTATATTGACCAAAATGTCTTATTTTTCTCAAAGTTGACTCTAAGTCGGAGGTAAGAGTTTGCGTCAATATCCAATAAAATTTTAAAATGAATAGAAATAATTAATTTTATGCTCTAAAACAACGTCTTCCATTGTTGTCAACTCAATGAATTCATAATATTTTAATATTTTAACCGAGAAAAATTTATTTTAACCAAATTGTCTCATTTTCTCAAAGATGACTATGAGTCGGAGTTGGAAGTTTGCATCAAAGTCCCATAAAATTTTAAAATGAATAGAAACAATTTATTTTATGCTTGGAAACAACGTCTTCCATTGTTGTTCACTCAATCGAATCATAATCGTATAAAATTTTTACCGAGAAACATTTATTTTAACCGAAATGCCTGTTTTTCTTAAAGTTGACTCTAAGTCGAAGGTAAGAGTTTACGTCAAAGTCCGGTAAAATTTTTAAATGGATAAAAATAAATCATCTTTTGATTGGAAACAACGTCTTACATTGTTGTTAACTCGATTCAATCATAATCTGATCAATAATTGACTCAGAAAAATTTATTTTACCCAAAACGTTTCATTTCCACAAAGGTTACTCTAAGTCGGAGGTGGATGTTGGCGTCAAAGTCCAATAAAATTTTAAAATGAATAGAAATAATTTATTTTATGATTGTAAACAACGTCTTACATTGTTGTTGACTCAATCAAATCATAATCTTATAAAATTTTTACCGAGAAAAATTTATTTTAACCGAAATGCCTGTTTTTCTCAACGTTGACATTCAGTCGGAGGTAAACGTTGGCGTCAAAGTTCGGTAAAATTTTAAAATGAATAGAAATGATCAATTTTATGATTTGAAACAACGTCTTTCATTGTTGTTCACTCAATCGAATCATAATCTTATAAAAACTTTAATTAGAAAAATTTATATTGACCAAAATGTCTCATTTTCTCAAAGTTGACTTTAAGTCAGAGATGGTAGTTTGCGTCCAAGTCCCATAAAATCTCAAAATAAACAGAAATAATTTCTTTTATGATTGGAAACAACGTCTTTCATTGTTGTTGACTCAATTAAATCATAATCTTATAAAATTTTGACTTAGAAGAATTTTTATTAACTAGTGAATATAAAATGTAGAATACGAATTAATTTTAAAATAATTTCTGGCTGATGTATATTTAAGTATTATTAAAAAAATTTTCTCGAGTTAAACAAAATTTTAAATACTCAAATTAAATTAGTAAATACAATTCTACAATATTTTTTCAAGTATTTTTACTACCGTAATCATCAATTAAAACTGATACGTCAATATGTCTGACGAAAACAATTTTCTTCTACTTAAAAAAACAAACAAATATATATTTACCAATTAAATTTTAATTTTTATATTTATATCATGTAAATTTAATAGTATTCAAAATTTAAAATAAAATTAATTTACTTAGTTTTAAATGGTATATAAAATCTGTCAAATAAATATAAATTTAAAACTTTTAAGTGTAGAAAGTTAATTATATTTCTTCCATGAATAAAATGCTCATGCAAATAGTTATATAAATTCATTCACAAAAGCCATATGCCACCAACCAAAAATCTTATTCAAACCACTATAAATAAAAAAAAAAAAATCCGAAAAAAAGTTTAATATTATTTTTTCAAACTTGTTATCTTTCCAAAAAATTTTTCCTACACTTTTATAAGTAAAGCAGAAAAATGGAAATTTTCCAACAAATGTATCACAAAAAAAAAAATTGTCTCTTCAGTGGTTTATTTTTTTTTCCGATTGTCGTTGTCGTTTTTCATGTATATTCTATCAGGTTTCGATTTTCCCAACGGGGAAATTCGATCAAATGATCGTATACTCCTTCGAGACTATCACAATTGTGGATACCCTGTCAGCTCGTTAGACAAAACGACATAGTTGATATAACTTTTTTACATTTTTTGATATCACGAAGAAACAGAACGATATATATAACTTGAGCCAAAAAATAAATAAATAAGCTGCTTAAAAAATATTTTTTTC
>WSYQ01001106.1:0-87352 GCA_011426435.1 Lysiphlebus fabarum
GACAGAATATAAGGCCCGTTATCGACTTCGATTGGTTCCGAACAAAGATAGTCTTACCTTGCTGAAACTATTCACAACGAGGACAAACGTATAAACGAGTATAAAAATAATATAAAAAATAAGAAAAAATAAGAAAAAAAGAGTTACACGAAGAGATTGTTCATGATGAGGTGGTTAGACCGGTTTCTGCACGCGTATGCGTGAAAACGTGCTTATATACTCGTATAGCTTTTTACGCATAATATTATATATATATATCTATGTATATACATATATTTATTTTTATATATATTCCGTTTTTCTTTCTCTTCACCTCTCAAACTTTTACCTTTTTTTTTAATTTTTTATTTTAATAATTTACTCTTCATATTATTATTATATATTTTTACTTCAATGTATAACCAACTGAAAACACCATAGCAATTTATAATACTTATATATTTTTCTTTCTTCATAACATAATGATCATATTTTTATTTATTTTTTACAGTTTGAATAAAATGATCATTTAAAACATATCAAATTAAATTAAATTAAATTCAAGTTAATAAATAATTTCTATTAAAAAATTTTTTATTAACTCTGTTTTTTATAAGTTAATTTTAATTTTTTTATAATTTTATAAATTACATGATAATGTTATTTATATCCTTTTATTTCAATTATTTAGTGGCTTAAAATTCAAGTGATTAAGTAGCTCAAATTGATATATGATTTTTATGATTTTAGGGGGTATGTGTTTACATATTATGTTGACGATAAAAAAAATAAAATAAAATTTTTAATGATGTTACTTATAAGAAGCATTGAATATATAGTGAAAAGATGTTTGGTATACCATTATAATTTGTATCAGTTTTATTAAGAAGCCCTATCTTTCAATGTGTTCATTTATCTTTATGTTTATTTATTTTTCTATTCATTCACCTGTGCAATCGCATATTTTCTTCAGCATAAATCGTTTTGATTATATATTTTCATGTCATGTATAGATTATTTATTTATTTATTTATTATATTAATTTTCAAACTTGATATGTAGTCGAACGACACTTGCAACATAAAATCTGCATTAAATAATTTGAAAAAAATGGTCTTTTATTTGTGAATTAAATATATAAAACATAAAAATTTTCTAAGTACAACTTATATGAACTGTGTCATTGACCGATAATACAATCTGGGTAAACAAGTAGCCATATATACAGACATTTGATACGTTGAATAGAGTATTTAGTTAGTTATTTCAAAGTGTTGATGTCAAGAAATTGAAATATAAAAAACAAAAAATACATTGACATATAAAAAATGGTCAGTGTCATCAGTGCAACATTAAATATGAATTTTTTTTTCATTCGATTTTTGTTTCTTCTTCATATGTATATTTTTATTTAATTTATTTCTTTTTCATTTCAGTTGCTTCCTCATCAGTCATCAACTTTAGCTGAAGATTGAAGAGCTGGTAACCGGTCTTACTAACCTTAATGGGCCCCTTAGCAATACTTCAAAATTGTTATGGATGAACGGTAGCCATCAACACTGAGAAAATCTGTTAACATAGTATAAGAAACTATTTGTCAGTAACTTAAGTAAGCAAGGTAGATTAAAAATTATATAAATTGAGTTTAAAAAAAATAAATAAATAGGATGGGGGCGATATTTGGTAAATTGTCTGAAGTTGAGAAGAGTTTTCTGGGGTTTGGGCGGATGTTGAGAGACTTCAGGGTAAAACCAAACTAGCGGAAGTAAATTTCGAGCAATTTTTATTTTTTGTACACGTACTTATTTTTTCATTCAACAATAATTATCTGAAGGTTTCATTGCGGTTTAGTCTGTACATTTATTTATTTATTTGATTTTTTTTGTTCATCTCAACGGTAGCTGCGTCGATTAACAACTTCTGATGAAATCATGGGAAAATAAAAATTTATTGTTACAATTGATTATTTTTTTTGTTAATATTAACCACAAGTTCTGTAAATAAACATATCAAAAATGAACTATCGTATAATAATAAAAATTATAAAGATATATAAATGTGGTATTCTGTAAATAATTGATTGAAATAAAAATGAGAAATAATTTGAAAACTATTATGACCACCTTACTTTACTTTATTTTATCACCATTTACGAAAAACTTCTCTATCTTCTTGATGGTGTACAAGGTCAGCTGGTGAATCCGGAATATAGTGGGATGTTGTATAGTCATCTACAAAGGGCATGAAATGAAAAAAAAAATATATATAGACTATATAAAGATACAATATAAAGAGAGGATATATGAGGCGATTGAGAGCAGGGCCCTATAATTACTTTGTGTTTTGATCCAAAAGAATACTCCCCTTTGCTTATTTTTTTTTTTTTTCTCTGAATTATTCCGTGGAAAAATCTCGATTTCTTTTCCCCTTCTTTGTCTTTTTGATTTCTACTTATCCACGTTTTACTCATCACATCAAGATTTTTGTTTTCAAGAAGTATCAAAATATTCGCCCCAAGCACATATCAACTTTGTTTGTCCTGAAAACGTGACTTGACGAAAGATTCGAGGTTTTGTTTTGAAACGTATTTTTTGTTTATGCATGTGTCCAATATATGCAATCGAATTTTCTATATATTTTTATTTATCAGTATATTGTTGTTTTGTTAACATATTCTTATTAATTTTCTGATATTAATAATAATTGAAAATACCAATCATTTAAAACAGATAGCGTCATGTCTTTTATTTCACTTAGAAACAATAAATCGAGCAAAAATAAAATATATCTCGAAAATATCAGGTTTTACTAGGATTATAGAACTAGGAAAGAGGTATTTGATGCATCTTCACTTTTTTTTTTGGGATCAATATTTTTTAAATAAACTATTATAGGACTTTTCAACAAAAATCGGAAAAATACAGGGTTTGATCAGGGTTATAGAACTTGACAAGAGGTATTTGATGCTGCTTTTCTTTTTTTTCTAGAAATAATATTTTTTAAATGAATTATTATAAAGCTTTTCAAAAAAATTCAGAAAAATATCGAGTTTTACTAGGGTTACAGAACTAGGGAAAAGGTATTCGATGCTGCTTTTCTTTTTTTTCCAGGATCAGGACTTTTTGAAAAAATAATTTATGAGGCTTTTAAAAAAAATTGGAAAAATACGGGATTTGATCAGGGTTATAGAACTAAAGAGAGTATTCGATGCTGCTTTTCTTTTTTTTCCAGGATCAGGACTTTTTGAAAAAAAAAATTCTGCTGTCTTTAAAAAAAATCAGAAAAATACGGGGTTTGATCAGGGTTATAGAACTTGAAAAGAGGTATTCGATGCTGCTTTTCTTTTTTTTCCAGGATCAGGACTTTTTGAAAAAAAAAATTCTGCTGTCTTTAAAAAAAATCAGAAAAATACGGGGTTTGATCAGGGTTATAGAACTTGAAAAGAGGTATTCGATGCTGCTTTTCTTTTTTTTCCAGGATCAGGATTTTTTTATAAATAAATTTATGCGGCTTTTAAAAAAAATCAGAAAAATACGGGGTTTGATCAGGGTTATAGAACTTGAAAAGAGGTATTCGATGCTGCTTTTCTTTTTTTTCCAGGATCAGGACTTTTTGAAAAAAAAAATTCTGCTGTCTTTAAAAAAAATCAGAAAAATACGGGGTTTGATCAGGGTTATAGAACTTGAAAAGAGGTATTCGATGCTGCTTTTCTTTTTTTTCCAGGATCAGGACTTTTTGAAAAAAAATTTATGCGGCTTTTAAAAAAAATCAGAAAAATACGGGGTTTGATCAGGGTTATAGAACTTGAAAGAGGTATTCGATGCTGCTTTTCTTTTTTTTCCAGGATCAGGACTTTTTGAAAAAAAAAATTCTGCTGTCTTTAAAAAAAATCAGAAAAATACGGGGTTTGATCAGGGTTATAGAACTTGAAAAGAGGTATTCGATGCTGCTTTTCTTTTTTTTCCAGGATCAGGATTTTTTTATAAATAAATTTATGCGGCTTTTAAAAAAAATCAGAAAAATACGGGGTTTGATCAGGGTTATAGAACTTGAAAAGAGGTATTCGATGCTGCTTTTCTTTTTTTTCCAGGATCAGGACTTTTTGAAAAAAAAAATTCTGCTGTCTTTAAAAAAAATCAGAAAAATACGGGGTTTGATCAGGGTTATAGAACTTGAAAAGAGGTATTCGATGCTGCTTTTCTTTTTTTTCCAGGATCAGGACTTTTTGAAAAAAAAAATTCTGCTGTCTTTAAAAAAAATCAGAAAAATACGGGGTTTGATCAGGGTTATAGAACTTGAAAAGAGGTATTCGATGCTGCTTTTCTTTTTTTTCCAGGATCAGGACTTTTTGAAAAAAAAAATTCTGCTGTCTTTAAAAAAAATCAGAAAAATACGGGGTTTGATCAGGGTTATAGAACTTGAAAAGAGGTATTCGATGCTGCTTTTCTTTTTTTTCCAGGATCAGGACTTTTTGAAAAAAAAAATTCTGCTGTCTTTAAAAAAAATCAGAAAAATACGGGGTTTGATCAGGGTTATAGAACTTGAAAAGAGGTATTCGATGCTGCTTTTCTTTTTTTTCCAGGATCAGGATTTTTTTATAAATAAATTTATGCGGCTTTTAAAAAAAATCAGAAAAATACGGGGTTTGATCAGGGTTATAGAACTTGAAAAGAGGTATTCGATGCTGCTTTTCTTTTTTTTCCAGGATCAGGACTTTTTGAAAAAAAAAATTCTGCTGTCTTTAAAAAAAATCAGAAAAATACGGGGTTTGATCAGGGTTATAGAACTTGAAAAGAGGTATTCGATGCTGCTTTTCTTTTTTTTCCAGGATCAGGACTTTTTGAAAAAAAAAATTCTGCGTCTTTAAAAAAAATCAGAAAAATACGGGGTTTGATCAGGGTTATAGAACTTGAAAAGAGGTATTCGATGCTGCTTTTCTTTTTTTTCCAGGATCAGGACTTTTTGAAAAAAAAAATTCTGCTGTCTTTAAAAAAAATCAGAAAAATACGGGGTTTGATCAGGGTTATAGAACTTGAAAAGAGGTATTCGATGCTGCTTTTCTTTTTTTTCCAGGATCAGGATTTTTTTATAAATAAATTTATGCGGCTTTTAAAAAAAATCAGAAAAATACGGGGTTTGATCAGGGTTATAGAACTTGAAAAGAGGTATTCGATGCTGCTTTTCTTTTTTTTCCAGGATCAGGACTTTTTGAAAAAAAAAATTCTGCTGTCTTTAAAAAAAATCAGAAAAATACGGGGTTTGATCAGGGTTATAGAACTTGAAAAGAGGTATTCGATGCTGCTTTTCTTTTTTTTCCAGGATCAGGACTTTTTGAAAAAAAAAATTCTGCTGTCTTTAAAAAAAATCAGAAAAATACGGGGTTTGATCAGGGTTATAGAACTTGAAAAGAGGTATTCGATGCTGCTTTTCTTTTTTTTCCAGGATCAGGACTTTTTGAAAAAAAAAATTCTGCTGTCTTTAAAAAAAATCAGAAAAATACGGGGTTTGATCAGGGTTATAGAACTTGAAAAGAGGTATTCGATGCTGCTTTTCTTTTTTTTCCAGGATCAGGATTTTTTTATAAATAAATTTATGCGGCTTTTAAAAAAAATCAGAAAAATACGGGGTTTGATCAGGGTTATAGAACTTGAAAAGAGGTATTCGATGCTGCTTTTCTTTTTTTTCCAGGATCAGGACTTTTTGAAAAAAAAAATTCTGTCGTCTTTAAAAAAAATCAGAAAAATACGGAGTTTGATTAGGGTTATAGAACTGGCGAAGAGGTATTCGATGCTGCTTTTCTTTTTTTTCCAGGATCAGGACTTTTTGAAAAAATAATTTATGTGGCTTTCAAAAAAAATCGGAAAAATACAGGGTTTGATCAGGGTTATAGAACTGGGGAAGAGGTTTTCGATGCAGTTAATCTGTTTTTTCTGAGATTAAACTTTTTTAAATCAATTATTATGATAAATTTTTTTTCATTTTCGATATGAGTAACGCAAAGAGAGACGCATCATTAGGAAATGATACTGTCTACCTGATGTGTGTATGAGAAATGGGACAGAGAGACCGCAGACTGTAGCAATTACAGCTAATGAAACGCTCAGTCCCAATCGAGGTATATATATATATATGAAATAACATAATAATAACAAAATATGATCAAGAAAAGACGACAACGTTGGCAATTATTGGAGACGGTTTGTACATATTGTATTTATGCATGTAGACTTTGTAGACTTTTTACTTATATACACTGTATATATGTAATATATTTATACATATAAACTCGAGAGTTTGTAAAAATTGAAAAGTCTTTGGATAAACAAGCACCTTGGTAAAGATTGCGTGCAAATAAGTCGTAAAAACTTCGTTTCTCACTTTTTACTCCACCCTGAACAGTGAAATGAAAATTATCGACGACGTTGCACGTAAAGTTTAGCTCACAGTTTTTTTTTTCTTATTTATTTTATTTATTTATTCATTATTATTATTTATTTGTTTTTTCTTTTACTTTAGTTTCTTGTTTTTCTTGTTTTTTACCCTTCATCTTGACTGACCTCGTGAATATTGAGTTTAAAAATAAAATACTCTTCAATTATTATTTTTACCTTTTTTCTTTTTTCAATACAAACACCTTCAAAGTCATTTAAACTTTTTTTTGTCAAATAAATTATTTTTTTTTCAACCTTAAATTGACTCCAATTAAATAAAATTTATATACATTTATTATATTTTAAAAATGAATAAACTTGCATGAAAAAATAGAATAAATATATATATATATAAAGAAATGATTTATGGTAAACTTTTTTTGTATATACCTGTATGACAATGCTATTTACACAAGTCATTTTAAAAAATTTAAAAAATTTAAAAACACGTGTTATTCATAAACCCGTATAAATGTAATACAGATACATGTGTAATAGTCATACAATAAAAATGTTAAAATGCTTTTGTTTGATGTGATTCACCACACTGAATTTTTTGTCGTAGTAAACATTGGATAAATAATATATAGACAACAATAATATATGTGTCTGTAGATATATATTATATGACACAAGGTGCATATATATACATACAGAATATTGTTGTGGGATTCAGTTTGTTGTTGTAAATTTATAAACATGTAGAATAGGTATAAATGTGACTGTATATTTACACAAGACTCAACAGGTATATCAACGTTGGACTCATACTCCCTTTTGATTTTGCCCTCTGGTACACGTACTCGTTGTTCATCGTATGATGAAGGGCTCCCGGTAGTATTGTTCCCGAATGACTCACTGGGTTAACCATAAAATATATACACTCGTATTTCTCATAGAAATTTTGTCCAAGTGATAAACCAACATTGAATAAGCTAAATTCATGTTAGTTATTATTTTTTGAATTATTTTCTGTTTATACATTTTTATTTTTGATTATTCAAATTGTATGTGCACCTATTTATGGTTCTTTCATAAAAAATAAACAAAAGTTATTGAGCATTTCTTATTTTTATTCTTTAGCATGAAACACATGTCACGTGTGGCACTTGACCCAATTTCAAACTTGATTGGTAATTGACTAAATCATATAATTGTTTTTTTTTTTGAATTTTAAAAATTTATTTTATTAGTTTTTTTTTTTCTTTTAATTTATTATTTATTATATTTATTCTTTTTTTTTTTTTTGTACTTGAAGAATATAAATGTAATGAAATTATTATTTAATTTAAAACGATAATCATATGATTCTGAGATGATTGTCATTTGTGTCAAGTTATTCGTGATGTCTCATAACATTTAACGATTACGGTCATGTCTCCATATGTGCGCTGATTTTTTTTTTTTTTTTTCTCTTTCAATTTTGAAATGATTTTATAATTTTTTTTATCTGTTTTATATTTCTCTTTGATTTAATATATATAATTGACGAAGACTCAGGAATCATAATCTTTGCTTGAGTGATTTCAGTCGTCCTCAAAATGAAAAAAAGAAATATACAAGTTTTATATCTGAAGGGCAAATAAAAAGAATATGTTTCTATCATATGCCTATTTTTATTTCATTTTATTTTAGTATTTTTCTGTTGATATCACTGTTGCTTTTATTTTCTTTTGAGAAACCAAATATATGTATAGTATATATAAAATCTAGAGATAGCATATACATAACCAGAGAATTCAGTGAATCATCCAGTATTTGCAGAGAGCTTTATCCAATCGTACAACTTATTTTTTAAGTATCTTGACTCTGGCCACTTGCCCAAGTATCTTTCTCTTTCTGTTTTTTTTTTTTTTTCTTAACCCAGTCCTCCGTAACAAGTCGACTAGTGACATAATTTTACCACGATGTTACACCATATGAGTCAGCTACTTCCTTTTGTTTGTTTCTATAGCAGAACTTCAAAGATAACGTCGTTTATACTTTTTTAAAAATTAACCGTTAACATCAGGCACACATCATCACAAAAATAAATAAATAAACAAAATAATACCAATGAAACAAGAAATAATAAATATATTTTTAAAAAAAATTACATTTTATAAGTATATTATTTTTAAATTTAGAATTTTTTTTTTTTTTTTTTTCATATATTTCCCAAGTTAAATAATTATCTTATACCTGGCATCAAATTCGTCATACTTAAACAAACATCGAGACATTTATTCTACATAATTGTGACTATCTTTTTTTTTTTTTTTAGAAATAAAAAAAATACATAAATTTTGTTTTTAATACGCAGTAGCTGAATCCTTTTTAATCATTTTAAATTTTATCAGTACAAAAAAATAAAATAAACATAAAGAAATAATAAAATATCTATAGAAAAATTAAAATTTTAAATAACACGTAAAAAAAAAAAAACCTTTCACTGTCTGTCACTTAAAATGACAGACCAATCAGTGAAAAGAAAAAAAAAAAAGCATCCAAATCAACGAACCATAAACAGTTGGTTGACTGATCACAAGATGAATAATCATTAAATCAGGTTTCTTTATTATATTTATATAAATTTATATATTTTTTATATTTTATTTAATAATTTCTACGAAATAACCACGAAAATAAATAAATAAATGTTTATAAATAAATTAAAATCTGTTACGCAGTAATTGTAATTCTTTGGCCACTGAATGTATAAATACAATTGCAGTATGTTGACCCTCATCTTTATTATTCATCTCTTCATTCTCTTATAAATATATGCATATATGTACATATATTTTTATCATATATATAGTTTAAAAAAAATAAAGAGGTGTAGCATAACGAGCCATCTGCATATCAATAGATCCCTTGAGCTCAATCTCACCCTTGGTAGGATTCGCAGGTGTACCCACCCTATTCACCTCAAAATAATACAAAAAAAAATAAAATAAATATAAATAATAAAAATAGTTAAAAAAATAATCAAATGAACGAATCCTATATGGACAAGTGTGTTACATAATGCCATCGTGAGCCAGTAGAAACGGTTACACCATCGGATTTTTTCTTTTTTTTTTTTTTTTCTCCTCCCTCAATGGGTACATAACCCCAGGAAGCTTTATGCTATATGAGGGCGACCCTCTAGTTCATTTGTAGGGAACAGACTAAATAAAAAAAAAAAATGTAATAAAAAAAATTCATGTATGGGAATCTCACAGGTGCAGAGTTTTCTATGATGAAGTCTGTCTGACGTTACCTTTAGCAATTGTATGAGTAAAAAAATTTATTGAGTAAGACAAAGATGACAACAGATGCTCAATATTAAAATGTAATATTCAAAAAATATTGTAAAACTTTATGGTACTCATCATTGATACACGTACACATGCCTTGAGGTAAAAAAAAAAAGAAAAAAAAAATATTCATAGATTCGTGTATATGTATATGAGAAACAAAATGGTTGGTTCGAAGGTGATGACACTACTAAAAATGCACGTGTATGGGAATTTGATACTAAATAAGGGGAGTAAAATAGACAACGGGTCAAGAGTACCATTGCACAAAGTCTCATGGAATATATTGATGTATATATAACTATACAAATGAAGGGGGTTGCATTGATCACGATCCCTTGAGTATCATACATATCGTCCTCATTTCACCTTTATATAAAATAAAAAATATATTTTTTATTTTTAAATTGAAATTTGAGTATTATATACACATTGAAATTATAACAAGAAGGTTTGTCCAAGTGAGAATGACTCATAACAGAAATAAATATATAATATTTAATAAAAAAAAAAATAATAAAGAAAAATCTTATAAAGCAATGAATATCATCATTTTATTTGTGTAAGATGAGTTTTAAGAAAATCGAATGTCAATTGCTGATTGAGTAAATAAAAATCACAATTCAATGTCAGGCTTGACTGACTCGTATAGTTTGAAAAATAAAAATAATAAAAAAAAAAAAATGAATTGAATAGAACTACATATATACCTTTTCTACTGTTTCTTTATATATATTTTTTTTATTTTCTACTGCAGGCTATTTGATATACCTATATGTTATAAAGGAAAAAAAATAAATAAATTCAACAAAACAAGTTAAATCCTTGAATGTATATTGGAGGGCAAGTCTAAATTTTAGAGCTCTTGACCTTGACCACAAGTTTCTACGTTTTTTCAAACTTTCTATTTAAGAGTTTGATGAAAAAAAAAGATAAATTTTTATATTTTTTAGTTTTGCAGGGTTTTAGATGTTGCCTCTGACATAAAATATAAATGTAACAAATAGAAAAAAAAAAAAAAGAACATTTAGGATTAGAAAAAAAAATTGAATAAAATATAAATAAATAAAATAAAATAGAAAACTTGTCAGTAGACAAGTATATATTTGTATTTCATCTAAAATATAATCAATGTGTGATATTTTTTATATTTTTTTATGGTAGATTTACTCAAAGTTTATGAGTATATATTGGAGGGAACGATGTAAATCGATCAGACACTAGCTTTGGGTCTTGCTTCTGTACAACAGAGAATCAAGAAGGGCCTGATGAGTCACGAACTTGGTTCCCCATGGTGAAGAAAATAGTGGTTCTCAATTATAAACTTTTGCAAGTATAATTTATTTAACACAAAGTATCATCCTTATCATAATTAAACCAAAAAATAACCATAAAATTTTCAATAATTATTTCATTTCATAAATTTAAAATATAAAAATTAATTTAATTATTTATCAATAATTTTTATTATATTAATCTCCAAATAGCTTTTGAATATTTGCAATTTGAATCTAAAAATTATATATTTAAAAAAAAACATAATATTCCAATTAATTTATCGATTACACCAAAAAAAAAAGTATATAAGAAATAAAAAATAATTATAATTCTGGGTTTTATATTGAGTTAAATTTTTATGATATAAAGCAACATATCGCAGATAAATAATCAGCAGAAGCAATTTGAGAACCGTCTGATGAAGGCAAAGGGAGTTTGGGTACGTTAGAAACACGTGCAAGTCTCGAATGGTCCAGGTCCCCCCTGTGAACGTGTACTCGTCCGAACATAGGGACCAACATTGCCTTGGTATATAAGTACATGTGTGAGTTAATAAGATATAGGAGTATTCACTTTTTTTAAATATTTTTTACCTCGATTTTTTATTATTATTATTATCATTATTTTTCGTCTGGTTCCCTATGTGTATGTATTTTTTTTATTATATTTTTTTCTTATTATATATATATAGCATCAAAGGGAGGTTTGTATTTGTGCATTCAACATTGTTTGTGTAGGTTAAATCTTTCTCCTTGATTTCCTCTCTATCTTTATTTTTCATTTTTTTATTACTCCCTTGATTTTTTTATTTATCCCCCTCTGGGTTAAATAAATCCCCCTTTTCTGTTTTTTTCCTGACAGGTTAGCCACCTGTTGACTAACCTGAGCCTTAAGTCTGCCCACACGTTTCACATATAGGGAAAAAAATAAGAGTGAGGGACCCTTTTATATATAAGGTTGTTTTTAAACTACCCCCTTACTTTACTCTTTTTCCTCTTTTTTAAACACAGTTTTTTTTATTATTGTTATTATTGTTTATTATATTTTTTTAAATCTTTACCTTTGAACATGAGGTCAGGAACCTTTTGTATCCCCAATGTAAAATTTTGATTTTCTGATGTTTTTTGAAGATATCCAATTTGCCTGAAAAATCATAGTTATAAATAAACTTAGTCTTCCAAATTTAATCTAAAATTTATATTAATACACATTAATAATAATCCTATAATAAGAAGTACACTTGATCGCATTTTATTCGTAATTTAATTAGTTTAAATTTTTCAGCATTTGTTTATAATATTAATATTTTTCCCTACGTGTTGTTGTATTGTGGCTACGTTTAATTTTTCTGAGCAATTGAAAATATTAAGTATTAAGTTTATTAACATTAACAACATTGGTCATAAATTTTCGGCATTTCTTTAATACAAAATGACCTTTTTTAATTACCTCTTTTCTTGTTCTATTATCCTGATATAATTCAGGATTTTAGCGAAGAATTTTTTATTTTTAGTGAAAGTGATAAATTTCAAAAATAATAACAGGATTTTGAATGTTTATTAGGCAAATATAATAACCGAAGAGGTATTTAAATTTTTTTTTTTTTTCCGGAAAAAATTAGAATTTATATTAGGCAAATATAATATATTTATATTTTATATTGATATTTTTCGAAAAATAAATTATGAGGCTTTTAAAAAAAATCAGAAAAATATCAGGTTGTATCAGGCTTATAGAACTGGGGAAGAGGTATTCGATGCCGCTTATGCTTTTTTTCTAGCGTTGATATTTTTCGAAAAAATAATTGTAAGGCTTTTAAAAAAAATCGGAAAAATATCAGGTTGTATTAGGCTTATAGAACTCGGAAAGAGGTATTTGATGTATCTTCTCGGACGCATCTATTATTAATTTTACCCAAGAGATATTCTAATTTTTTTTACTGAAAAATTTTGAATTCGTACTAGGATTATATAATGACCGAAGAGGTATTTAAATTTTTTTTTTTTGAAAATTTTTTGAATTTTATTAGGCAAATGTCATGACCGAAGAGATATTCGAATTTTTTTTTTTCTTTAAAATTTCGAATTTGTATGAGGAAAATATAATGTTTGAAGAGGTGAATTCAAACAGTTTTTGTAAATTTATTTCTAATTATTATAATAATTTCGTCTAATTTCAGTTCATTAAAAAAATTTCAGTTTCATTACACTTTATCGACGTCGATTTTTCAATAATAATAATAATAATAATAATTATAAAAATCATTAATCGTTTTATGTTATTCAGAGCCGAAGGCGCGTAATCAGCCTCGTATGATAAATATTTTATTACCAAATTTGAATTGATCTAATAGAAAATTGATAATAATTTACAATAACCCAGATTTCAACTAGAGTAGTCAATTGTATAAACATATAACATCTCTATATCGTTGTCGTCTTCTTTCAATTTACCCCATGCTCCAAAATACAACTTGAAATTTCTGAATTTGAAAACCAACGATGCAATTTCATTGTATATTATATTCTCATTGAAATGAGATTTTCATTTTAAATTATACTACTGGTCCAATTTCAATTGTCGGACACTCAATGTTCTATTTGGCCTCAATTTTATATCCACTTTTATCTAGTTTTCATCTTTTGACAAATCAATTCAAATACGAATTCAATGCTATTTCGATTTTCAATCTATGTAGATGTATATATAAATATACCTGTGGCTGTGTCAGTTCTATATATCATTCTTGTCATCTATTGACATATACATACAGTAGTATCAAACAAGTATGACATTAAAACTTCTGCGTGAACTAATTTACATTGTCAATGTTTTACATTAACCAAATGAATTGTTGATAATATGATATACAAATATTGATCTTTGTTTATCTGATCCAATTCAATGCATTACGCACAAGTATTATTTCTTTTTTAAATTTTATTTTATTTTTTTTCAATTTCCTTATACTTGCAAATCTATTTGATGTCTTGCACAATAATAAAAAAAGAAAAAAATTATATATTCTTACTAATGTACACAATAAGTTGGTTTGAAAAACAATAAATCATTCCGACAGTTTTTAAAATGCATTAATGCAAAATAAATACATTAATCAAAAAATAAATTTAACCTTCTCTTCAAGAAATATAATTTTTATTTACAATTGCATATCGTGAGTTTAATTATCATTTGAATTAAATAAAATAGAAATTATTTTTTTTTGCATAATAATAATATATAAATATCAAAATAATAATAAAAATTAATAAATATATAGTATCAAATTATCATTATTGAATCTTTCTTGTCTAAGAATTGATTTTGCATAATATTTTTTATCTCTTCAATAAAATATAATAAAGACACTCTTCTTTCCTTCCGCATTGACACTTTGAATAGTAAAAAAAAAAAAACAATTATGAATAAATAATAATGTAATAATATAAAAAAAATAAAGTAATAATAATAAATGATAAATTAAATAATCATAAGAAAAAATATTATCAATCCGAAACACGTTTTTTTAACATAATGATATACTCTAGTTTAATAATTATGGTGTCATTATAAAAATGATTGTCAACACAGTGATTATTATACAGATATATTGATGCCGCATTATTCTGAACAAGAATAAAAACAATGAAATATTTTGTATTTAATAATTTTGCTAAGAAGATACTCAAAGAGATAATCAAATGTTGTGGAAGGTTAAGGTGTCATGGTCAATATATTGTTTGTATTCACATCAGGACAATAGTCTTTATACATATATGAGGGAAGTAATAGATACATTAATACACAAATATACTACAAATTAAATGTACATATTTATGTATTTTTATAAAAAAAAAAAAAATAATGATAAACAATCAACAAACAATAATGATAATAAAATGATTAAAAGACAAGAAAAAAAAATTTTAAAAAATTAAAAATAAACAAACACACAAATAAAAATTGCATGAAATAAATATATTATCTTGAAAATAATCTTTCGAGAATATATCTTGATGTGTGGCGCAAGGCCAAGTTTAGATCATCAGTTGATCTTTGAGTGATCACTTTCAATAGACGACAACGTACATTGATGACGTTAGAACTCAGTATTTTCAGAGTTAGACAATCAGGCGTCTTTTAATATTTATATTTATTATATATTTATTCAACTTGTATCATTAAACTGATGCACACATATATTTTTTATTCATTTTTTTTATCAGTTTATCTACTTATTTATACCCTGACAATGACATCGTGGAATTGTAGAATTATAATTCCCTACAAAATTATTATTATTATTTTATTTTTCTATAATTATCATTAGAGAAGGGTAATAAAATTTTTAATCATGATCACAATCATGATTGACTATCCAAGGTGTATCTTCACGTCATTATTATAATGTAATCGATTAGCTAATTACTTTATTAGCATTTTATATATATATATATTTTTTTTCTATCATAAATTTTTATATATATATAAATGCAATAAACTTTTTATTTTATTGTTTTTAAAATCAATATATTATTATTATTATTTTTCTTCAGTAAAATAAAATTTTTGAAATATAAAATTAAATATTAATTTATTAATAATAATAATAAGTATTTACTATTTCTTGAATGATTGAATAATGATGATCAAATCATTTGAAAAATTTAAATATTTTCTTTGTTTTATATTATAGTTTTGCTATTTTTTTCAATAAAATAATCAATTTATATAAATATATATGGATAAAAAGATTTATAGATATAATAATTATACAATGTTTTGTTTATATAAACTTATACAATATTGTTTTTCCTTGATATAATCTGGTGAATACTCTTCGTCCATGGCCAGCCTTTCACGTGCTTTTCATATATATTCCTTGAAATATTCAAATCTCAAGTCTAATGACAACAATATATATATATATATATATAATGTGCAACGAGGGAGTGTGACTAACTTGTATGATAGATGGATAGATATTTACATTTGTATATATATACATATGACCTCGGTTTAGGTTCAGATGGATGTTCTGAAGATTATGTGTGTATAATATAAGCAAAAGAAAAAAAGCATCAAATAGCATATGACCACGTGTTTTAAGAAAGTTTTAAATGTTAAATTTTATAGTAAAGTTTTTAACACGTGTTATCGGCTAGAAGTCTAAATAAATCATCATTTTGACAATGAAAAAATTCAAGAAAAATGATTCTTCTGTTTAACAAAATATAGTAAAACCATGCCAAAGGATCAGTCAATTTATCCTACTGTTAAAACCAATTTCGAATTTTAAAAAAAATATATCTCACTCTGTGACTTTAATTTGGAGAAAGTTTTTTTTTTTTCTCAACTTATCTATTTATTTTTTTTAAATTCAATACAAAATAATATAAACGCAGTCAAATAGAGAATAAAATATTTCATATAAACACAAAAGATATGAGTAAACAAATAAAAAAAAAAATAAAAAATAATTCTTCTATTTAAGGCAAATAGAGAATGGCAAAAATAATATTTTATATTATTTTAAATGAAAAAAAAAAAAAAAAAAAATTCGTCAGATGTTGAGTATCCGGTTGACAAAATGACATTAGAGGACACATTGATGCACGATGAGTGTGTTATATGTTTTCTCACGGAAGAAAAATAAATGAATCTTCAGTAAATTATAAAAGACAATTGCAAGTGTTCCGGGGATATATATACAGCCAGGGTCATTACTTGGTGAACGTATTAAAAATTAAATAAAAAAAAGTGGACAATACAGAAATCTTATAATAATACAATGAGAATGGATTTGTCCCGAGGGCTTGAAAAAAATAAAAATAAAGTAAAATTGTAATAAAAAAAAAAAATGTGATTTCACGACAACAAAATAGTTTTTTTTTTTTCTGGTTGACGAGGTCAATAGGAATAATGTTAGAGAGTTTGTTTAATGACTTGTTGACCAGCTGTTTAACAATTGTTAAATCTATATCACAATTATTGCAACTCAATGATTATTGGTCAACACCTATATTTTATTTTATTTTTTTCATATTTATATTTTGTTGTTTTTACTTAAATTATTTATATATTTTTTATACTTTGTCATCACGTATTTTAAACATTATATTATTTGTCTTAATTTTCACTATTTACTTTTAGCATTTTATGGTAATTTTCTTTTCTTTTTCCTTTATCGTATACTTTTATTATACTAGCCCCAAACTAATTTTGTTTTTATTTAACCCAGACAAAACTATTAAACTTACCAATTCAATGTTGTAGATATATATACAGTCATTTTCATTGAGAAATATATGCACATAGAATTTCACTGTTGTACTACCATGTCTAATTAGCCACGCCATTCTGGAAAACAAGTAAACTCATTATATATTTTCACAGTATAATATGTAGACAACAGGTAAAATTTTTGAACATTTTAACAGATCATAAAAATGATTTTTATTATAATAAATGTTAATATCTACAATTTCATATAATTTGTTATTATATTATATACATCTCTTGATATATTCAGCAATTAAATAAGACAGTTGATATAAAATACAAATAAAAAATAATTGTGTTAAATGATTGTATAAAAATATATATATAAATAAATTGTAATTGACAGAATTATTCAAGTTTTATTTAATTTTTTCTTCACAGAATTGAGGATAAAGTATGCAATATCTTGATTGAATTGAATTGAAAAATCATGAAGATCAGTTGATGGTGTTTGACTGAGTATATATAAATATATTAAATAAAGATAAGAATATGAAAATAAAAAATGT
Source organism: Lysiphlebus fabarum (assembly GCA_011426435.1). Classification (NCBI taxonomy): domain Eukaryota; kingdom Metazoa; phylum Arthropoda; class Insecta; order Hymenoptera; family Braconidae; genus Lysiphlebus; species Lysiphlebus fabarum. The sequence continues at coordinate 17,761 of WSYQ01001106.1, forward strand.
AAAAAATTGTTTTTTATAAAAAAAAAAAAAAACACAAAAAAAGAGTCAATTTATATATAAGTAAGTGCGATTGCAGAGAGGTAGCTAAGAAAAAAACAAGAGAAAGAGAATATAACGGTAGTGACGACATCGATGGTAAAGAGGGTATATAGAAAATAAGAGAGGACTTGGTCGATGATGATGATGATGATGATGATGATGCTGATATATATCCTGTGTATCCTATTCTCAGTACGCAGCTGGTCGTACAAGCAACTCCTTAACCTCTTTTATATATATACAACCAAGCAGTACCAGTATTCTCACTTGTAATTTTTTTTCTTATTTTTTTCATCCTCCTCTTCATCTTCCACCAATCTTATTTTTATCAAATTTATTTTTTTCAAGTTCTCTTTTTTGCTTCAGCAACCTTCCTCACCCTATTCCCCCTTGGGGCTCTTTTGGATCTCCTTCACAAATATACTCATGAGATATATTGGTGCATATATGTTGCATGTATATGCATTATGCCATCGCGTAATGCCTATGGTACTCAAGGCCAGTTGTACTACCAGTTTGTGTATATATATACATGGCTGTAGCACCAACAAACCAAGCAATATATATATTGCAATAAAAAATAAATCGTTGCGCAATTTAAACACCAGCAACACATACAACTAAATTCTGGTGTTTAAAACGTAAAATATACACACATGTGTTTTATAGTACAGTATATATTATTGTAAAATTTATTAAAAAAAATGTTACAAATACAAATATAAAAGTTGTCTATATATATATATATATATATATATATTTGTATTTATACAATATTATGTTATAATATTATTACTTGGTTTATTTCAAGCAATGAACTCATTGCCACAAATCATATTCAAACAGTTATATTATAATATGTTCATGTCAATTTATTTTGTCACGATGAAAATCATAAGAAATCTATCCTTTCACTCTATTTGTCATAAATGCTTTAATGTTTTATATTTATTTTTTATTATATTAAAAAAAAAAACGTTAAATATCAAATAAATAATTTAAATTATATCTAATTTATTATTATAAAACTGTAAAACATTTGTTGTTAATTTTATGTTTTTTTTTTAGTCTTTAAATAGATTGTTGAATTTAAAAATATCATAAAAAATAATATTTGGCATGTGTTTATAAATTTAAAAAAAATTGAGGTAAAAAAATAAAACAAAAAATAAAAAAGAATAATCTGATTAAACTGACAATTTGTATGGTTGAATTGGTGGGTTAATGTATTCTCTGTACTATAAAGTCTGCATATACACCTATAAAGTAAATGTGTATACGTGATTTTTTCACTTGTGGCAAGTATGGTTTGTGCTGTAAGGGCAAAGCAAGTTGGATATAAATACACATTGTGAACGGGTTTTAAACCAGAACTCCATAGGGAGAATCAAGAAGGAAGAAGAAGAAGAAACCAAAAGCAAAAATAAATAAATAAATAAATAAATAATAACAATAATAATAAACTAACCAGGAAAAAAAAAATGGAAAAACGAGAGAAGAATAAGATAAAATAAAAGTGCGTGGATTGAAGAACCAGCTCATCAGCTGGTACAACTGGTCTGTTGTCATTATGTATCTTTACTTATCAAATGTATCTCTTTGTTTGATCTGCTACTTTGAAGCAGTGAATATCAAAATAATACTAGAAAAATTATATTTTCAATACCAATTGTATAGATTGTTTTTTTTTTATCTTTATTTTTTGACTCTATACTTGGATATAATTGTGATCAATTGATGATGTTTTTAAAGTGAATCAAATACGTCCGGAAATTGTCTATAAGTAATTTCGTTTAAAATAATCTCAATTGTCTTGTGTATATATACATATATACTTCAAGTTAATTTATTTATTATTTTCTTTAATTTAAGTTGTCTTGTGGGGACAAAGTGCATTTGCACGTTCCAGATGCTCGCTTCAAGTAAATTTTCTTGTCTTTGTATATATCGTATTGTTGACACAATATCTTCAGGTAATACAGAATACAAGAGACAGTTAAACTTTCAGTTTGTGCACAATCCAGAATTTCATCTTTACAAACCACCACAAACCTTCTTGATAATTTACGAGGCTTCTTCGGTTCATTTTGTGGCTTTCGCGTTTCGCTTGAGTGACAAAACCAAGTTTCAATATCACAATCTACACTGTGGTTTTTATTTTTTATATACATATATATTTTTTTACTGATCTCACTTGGTTCTTGTATTTCATATTTATTTATTTATTTATTTTCATGTTTTTTTTTATCTTTCTTTTTTAAATACTTGAAAAATTAATTATAACTTGTTTGTTTGCAATCATTATGAATGTTTTCCTGGATAAAAATATAATTCAATTACTTTTCTTCACCTTCAAGTATAACTTTAGCTTCCACAAGTGTGGCAGAATCTTGTTTATTATCTTCTTTTTTTATTTCAATATAATTTATTTTTTATTTTTTACTAATGCTAAAGCAATAGGATAAAATCTGTACTAGTTGTATTGTGTCATGTAAGCGCGTAGCAAAAGCAAGTAGCAAAGCAATATGAAGTAGTTTTTATGGTGTATACCAAAGAAGCCTCTCTCTGATGGCGCATGCTGCCTAAGGCATATAATTTTCTCGGTGTTTTTATTGCGGGGTAACTTGTCTTCAGGTGAGCCATTCTATCACTTTTTATCTATCATATTTTTTATTCTTTCTCTTTTTCTCTGAAAGTGCAACAATAAATAAATAAATAAATAAATATGATTGCAACTTGAAGTTGGAGTACTACAGGCACAGCTAAACGCATAGTAGACTTGGTTTTCCAACTTTTTGTCTCACTTTATTATTAACGTGAAACAAATATAATCGTTCTTTCTTCAATAATACAACTGTCTTTATTCAATCTTTATTTAACAATATTCATTTTTTACTTATTCACTCATTTTACTCACACTATCCTGATTCTCTTCGTTCCACAACATACAAATCCCTACCTTTTACAATATCCACTGCGCATCCCATCTTTTCCAAGTGCAAGGATTTTGACCCTCGTTTTGTGTTGCTTGCATTTCAACTTATAAAGTTTGCCTTGTTTTTTTTTTTTTTTTTCGATTTACTCGCGTTTGCCTGTTTCTTTGGACCCAAGATAAGACTGATAAACCACACGGACACATATCACCAGTCTAGAAAAAAAAAATTATAAAAAGTATATTTATCTTTTCCAATATTTATACATATATTGTTTATTTATTGTTGTTAACATGAAATACTGAGTTCCATATCTATTTTTGTTTTTATATATATTCTGATATATTTATTTATGAATATATATATATATATGAACACTTTTTATTTAATCGGCAGGTTAGTATATACATTGTGTATACCCTGAGGAATAATAAAATTTTGCACGATGCTTGGCAGGTCTAAGAGTTAAGCAAGTAGATTCAATCGCCAGGATAATCGTGGTCTTATTGTCCTGGGGTCCTTGACGCTGACTACAACCTTATATCTATACAACTCTTGGATGTAAATTTTCTAGATATATATATATATATATATACAACCATCACAATATATTATTGAAATATATATAATGTTCAGATTGTGTTCAATAATACCACAAATATAAAAAAATAAACAAAAAAATATATTATGATTTTGTTAGCTACAAGATATATATAAATTATATTGATTGGAAAATTTCAAATGAACCATGAAATCAGTAATTTAAGTGAAAAAAAAAAAACCAACTGGGTGACGGTATATATTACCTGATCTATTGTGTGTGTTTATAAAAGTGGGCCAAATCAACGACCAAATTCAGGGGCAATGGACTGCAAGCAATATATATATTATATCTTGTGGTTAAATCTGAAATATGTATTTTGGGACAAATTGTGTCCACATGAGAAAAGATTTTTGAAATGGAATATACACAAGGAAAATGATATCGTGCTTGTTGTAGAGTACATATGAGGTTGGGTTAAAAGTTTTGGTTATAAACTCGAATGTGATTGTATTTTTTGGAGAATGGAGCGAGAACGATAACAACCGAGAAATCTCATATATACGAGAATATAATTCTTTTTAAAAGTACACAAGAATAAAAATAATAATAAAAAAAAAATAAAATAAAATATATAATAAATAAATAAAATAAAAAAATAATAATATTATTATTTTTTTATAAATTAAAGTCAATATCTTTTATAGCTCAGATGATAATTTTGTAACAACTCTCGCAAAAGTCTAATGTATTTTTTTTTTTTAAAAGATAATAATATTTTTATTCAATTTTATTCACTCGATATGCTTCCGAAAATATAAAAATCATTTTAAGAACATATATAAATACTTATACATAATTGATATTTAAATTTATATTTACCTTTTTTTTCTTTTTTTTGTCTGGAGATTATTTTTTAATTTTTTATATTTATATGAAATTCCGTAGTAACAAGTCAATCTGCGTATGATGGATCATTGGGACACTCAATCACGATATAAACTTTGTTGATTGTCCATTAATGGAATAACAAGCACACTTCATTCGTCAATCAACTGACATATTGCGTCAGCACTAAAGTAAAAATACTGTAAAAAATAATATGTATATATTATAAATATATAAAATATTTTATATATATGAAATATTTTAATGTAAAAAACTTCTTAAAAAGGCAACTGTTTATAATATAGGTATATAAGTCTTGTAATTAGGTGATCGACCGCACACCTGCAACTATTTATTTTACTGGAGTTCAATTGCATGACGTGTATATAAATATTATATACAAAAGCCAAGAATTGCACGTCGACGAAAACAACGACGTGCAAAAGAAGGAAAATGAAAATATATTTATATACATTTATAAATATAATACAAGTTAGTGCGATTTGTCAATACAGGATCTTGTACCAAGATTAGTCACGCCCAAACAATGCTTTGAAAATATTGTAAATCAAGCAGTCTTTCTTTGGTACTTATGATATCAAAATGAACACTATTTAGATTACAAATATATAATTTAGTTTTAATATATCTATTAAAAAATAAATTTAATATCATCAAAATGATATTATACCAATAAAATATAAAAATTATAATTCCAAGAAATTTAAAAATATTTTCAAATATTATATTGCAAAATATAGAAATAAAAAAATTTAAGAAAAAAATATGATTTTCTAATTTATTTATTATTTTTTTATTTTTATTTTTTTTTTGTTATAATATTATTGTGAAATAGTCAATAATTTCAATTGAAATTAAGTAATATTTATATTACGAAATAATTTAACAGCACAATAAAAATAAAATTTAAAGATAAAAAAAAATTTATATATTTAATGAACAATGAACAAACTTAAGTTGGTAAGAATGATCGATCGAATCAAATTGTATTATATATAATATAATATAAAAAAGAGAAAAAAAAAAAGTGTTTACCATGTTGAGCATAATTTTAACAAAATAATAATGATAATATCAATATGTTTATATAGATAATACTTACAAGGCTATGGGTATATAGGCCGTTGTCCAAAGGGCCGGTAGCACACAAAACAACCACTACAAAATTGCATAGCATGTTATTAACAGCATCCCTACGTATATATCAGGGCGTGTTGCCCGTGGGCTACCGTGTACAAAACGTGGTCTTGCAACTCTCTCCATTTTTTTCGATATACAGAGTCCAGAAATGAGGGTAATGTTAAAACGAACATCCTCTATTTTCATCCTCATTCACATGCAATATATTCACATAAAAGTTTTACTCTTGAGGCATTATAACCATCGTAACCAACACCATATTAAATTCTGGTCAAAATTTTCCATACATTTGGCAATTTCTGTAACAATAATATATAAATTTTTAATATAAGATACAGAAGCCAATACAAAACCACTGCACAAAACCCTGTTGACATACATAAAATATATATATGTATTTAAAAGTATAACCATCACAACATTTATATTGTCAATAAGTAATTATACGTCAACAAACAATATATGTTTACATTTAACATTACATTGCATGTCTATACTCATTACATTGCTTACTTCATACTTGTTCATGTCCTTCTGCAATATAAAGATTTTTTATTTTTTTAAAAAGTCTCAATTTCATCATAATTCAATTGGCTTGTCATCAATTCACAATTCTTTTCTCTTCCTTATTTGAAAGCTAATATATCTTTTTATATATATTTTTTTTTATTTTAGATTTTTTCCTTCGAATAGAAGGATGAACTGCAGGCACATGTGCCTAGACTACCGATGTATCCCGTTGATACGACAGTAAAACTATACCCAGTTTGTTTCTTTTTCATCGTCATATAGGTATATATATATATACACAAACGGTTGACTTGCATAAAGCTGATGCAAAACTACCTCAAGAAAAAGAAGAAAAATAAGAATATAAGGATAAAAAAAAAAAGAAAGGAAAAACAAGTATTATAAAAAAAGTTAAAAAAATAAATAAAAAAATGAAAAAAAGGAAGAAGCAAGTCGAAACCGGTGTACCCGACAGCGTGACGCCAATCCTGGTTTAAATTCCCCCACTGTATCAAACTTACCACCATCTTCACTTTTAACTTATCTTTTTTGTGTTATATTATTTCTATATAATATGTCTTCAAGTTTATTTTCATATACATATTCTTACCAATCGGTATAACGTCAAGGATCATACCAAGGATACATCACAAGTCAAGCTTTTGTATATTGTGATGCTAAAATGATGACGATTATATATATACGCCTTCTTTTTGTCTAACGGTATTGAAAATTTATATGTACCTGAAGCGTGTGCATAAGATTACAATGTTTTTACTTTATACTTCTTTTATTCATCATCATACAGTGAAAAAAAAAAAAAAAATGACCAGCACACGAACCCGTTCAGGGGCACGTGACTTTTTCTTTTTATTTGCACGCTTACCCAATGCACAAAAAACGTCTTGCGTGAGCAAATTATACAGACGCGAATGAACGTTAATAAATAATAAAAAATTATCGTACTTGTTGCGTTCATACATGAGAAGATTTTACTGTTTCAAATACAATTTTTTTTTGCTTAATTTTGATGACTTCTTTTGATGTGTTCCATATAGAATACTCAACTCTATAATATGCTATTTATTATTTTGCAAGAGTTATCATCAGTGTTTTTAAACACTACTGTTGTTTATTTCAAAAAAAAAAAAAACTACTTGTGAATACAATGGAAAATTGTATAGCATCAAATAATATAGTGACATTTTTATAATCATTTTTCTACATATTAAAGTAAATTATTTATATGTGTTTGTTATTATAAATATAAGTAGAATATTATTTTGTTTTTTTTTTTTTTCTTCAGTGACTCAATACAACTAATTGAATTTATATAATATACAATTTATGGTTATTGAATTTACCTGGATTGACAAATTGAAAATATTATTAAAATGAGAGAACCACACGCATTTGATGATGACGACCGGTTTTGAAGTCACTACATAGTGTACTTTACTATAGTGCAACAATTTTGTTGTATATATGATTTTTTTTTTTTTTTTTTCGTTTTTGTTTTTCCGTTTGTTTTGTTGTTTTTCACAATTGACTAAAAATAAATGAATAACTTTAAAAAAAAAAATTATACATGTGCGTTGTTTGTGTCTCTCTGAATATTATGCAAAATAAATGAATAGAATAACAAATTATCTAGTCAAAAGAAATTGTGCAAAAAACTTGAAATAAAATTACTGTGTGGATGTATAAAAGAAAGTCCTGTTCTATCGTTATTTTTTTTTTTTTTCTTGAAACATCGTAAAACTACTGAGCAAGGAATTATGTTTTGAAGTACAGTGAATATATACTATAAAGAATTGAGAGAAAAAATGATAAACAAAATAAAATAAATTTAAAAAAAAAGTTATAAAGAAAATAAATGAAATAAATAAGATAAAAAAAATATGAAATTGACGATTGCGCTGCAGGGCTAACGGGATGCATCGTTAAATCTTCATGGCTACTTCTTTGACTGTTGTTTGTGTGCTGCTGGACTTGCGATATCTTTATTCTTGACTGGGGCGCGGTCAACCATTTGAGAGCCACTCAATTTTTAAAACAAAAATTTACTCAGTTATAGTTAAATTGTTTGTCTCCATATTTGTATTTTTTTTTTTTTGCATCGATATGTCTTCATGAATAAGTTTATAAAATGGAATAAATATGCACAGCTGTCTTGGACATAGAAAAACAAAGACTCATGTATATAAAATTGTATAAAATATACAGGCAAAAGATTTACACTTGACGATAAAAAAAAAAAAAAATAAATCACATATATTACATTACTTCGTATAGCGATAGTCACGTATGAATTTTAAAATCGAATTTTTTTCCTTGAAATTGTGTTTATATATAAAAAGCTAAAAATTATTTTTGATTAAACAATGATTGGCTTCATTTTATTTGATAAAAAAATAAAAAATAAAAAAAACCAATAAATTAAAAATACCTCAATGTTTTTTTTTGTTTTTTGATTGAACAAAAAACATTTTTAATCAAAAATATTTTCAACTTGCTCTTTTTTTTTATTGTATTTTATTTTTATCCATTTTTTTCTTCCTTGATTCATCTTGAACATGGCAAACCAAGTATTCTCTAGTATATAATATTGAAACTTCAAAAGATTTGAAATATTTGAAATTTGGTGAATTTTTTTGACTATATATATTTCTTTTATATATTTAATGATCCATGACCAAGGAGTATGGCTGAGTGTGGCTGAAAAGGTCCTTGTTCCTTTCCAACAAACTTCTTCAGTTGTTCGACTTAAAACTGAAGTAGTTCACAATATCGTCATACGAGGTCAACGACTTTCCTTCTTTTTCTTTTTCATCTAATTGTTTCTCTTTTCACCCTTTTACTGAATCATTTATTTTTATTAATTTTTTTTCTAGTCCTGCAAATCTTTGCTCTAATTAAAACAGAGCTTATCGACAGAGATGATTAAACTTTATCAACCACATAATTTATTTATTTTTTTACACCACATATAAACACAGTATATGTACATATGCATATTGTATAATTCAGTGTAGCATGTGTGGTTACAATTTTGCAATGGAGCATGTGTGTATAAGCACATATGGAAGCAACTGGGCCATGATTGACGACGTGATGTCTAGGTCTAACCTTATATCTTTTTTTTTTTTTTTTTTTTCTCTCGTGGATCTTTTCAATGTTTTTAGCTTTATTTTTTAACTTGTTCTTATATTTTTTCTCAATTCTCAGTGGCTGATCAAAACATGAAAAAACTAACAAACATAGATTGGTAATCTTCGACAAGCTGAATATCGCACCAAAGATTTTTCTTTTTCTTCTCAATCTTTTTTCTTATCAGTTTTTTTTATGATAAAAAGATACATTTATTTTTTTGCTCAACACAATCATTGTTAGTTTCATACTGCAACTTGAATTTTTTTTTTTTTTTTTAAATTTACCAGTGCAACACTTTATTTATCTAAAAAAAATAAAACAAAAATATATATATATGTAATAAAATTTTCAGTTGCAACTTAATTTAGCAAGAAGAATAACGAAAAAATTCTCATGCATTGAAAAATTTCGTTTTACTTGCAGTGACTTGCAGAGGATTATAGTATATAGATATAAAAATACTGAATATATACTTGGTGAATTTACTTGGGTTAAATTGTAGAAAGAAGAGTACAATGTTGAAATGAAATCACAGGCGTCAAGATGATATTCTTTTAGGACAAGTAAGTCGCGACAAAGGTAGTCGACAGGCACACGTCTGTCTCTTGTACTCTTTTTACTATTGAAATATTTTTTTTTTTTATTATTATCTTATATACTTTTACTTCTTGGCGTTTTGCTTTTGCTGTTGTGCAGGTCAACCAACTTGCTCACACTCTTCTTCTATATACAAACTGATGTCTATAGTTTCCTTAGCTTGGTTTGAGTCTATCCATGTGTCCACACACGATTTTCTCAGTTGAGTTCTCATATATGTATATTATTTATTTATTTCTTTTATTGTGCCATCTTTCTCAGCTTTTATTTTACAATTCAAAGTTTTTTTCTTTATATATATTGATATAAATTTGATGATAAAAATTCTCATTTAAAATCTTTTTTTTTTTATATATTATATATATTATGTCTTGCAATATTACACCCACTTATATTTACATCACAATATTTAATTGCCAAGTATTACAATTATGATATGCATAGGACACAGCAATTACTCATTACTCATGTATGTATATAGTTTTTTTGCACTTATTATTACACGCTTTTTGATTTCATTCAAATATATATTTTTCTTCATTTTTTCTGTATATATATATACATGCATTGTTTATTATTTCCTCATATGATTCATCATATCAGTTAAATATTCCAATTAAATCTATTTTATATTATATCATTTATTATTTTTTTTAATTTAGAAAATTATGTATGAAAATATATAATAAGTAAAATTTATATCAGCTCAAACCATCTGTCAACAGTTTTCTAATTTATTTTATGAACCAATAAGTATTTTTTACAAAAAAATAAAAAATTCTAAATTGCTTCAGGGTAATAATCGATGTATCAGTAATGAGATCTTAATTACATTTTTTTATATTTATTTAATAATATTTTTTATTTTTGTTATATTTTATTATTTCATTTATTTTGAACAGTGTGCAAATACAACCAACTTATCGGTCACGGGTTTCGTGTATGATCGCGATCATATTTTTCCCCTACTTTTATATTTTATATTTTTTTTCGTTGCAAGTATATTTGTTGCAATTTGCAGTGAAAAAAAAAAAAAAGGCATATAAGCAACCCTCAAAATAATTGGTATTAAATCGGCGTAGGGTATATAGATTGGATCTCACCTGGGGCATGATTATCCATAGGTTGGTAGCGCGACAGGTGAGACCGGTTTGTTGTCTTTTTATCGTAGGTAAGATCGATGGCCTCAGTGTGGGTCTCTCTTGCATTGCCATATCCTAGAGTCCATTTAGATTCAACGATATTTACCTGCGACTAATCAGAGTACAACTCGTACACCTCCCTCGTCAGTTGGCCGATTATTTTTTTTAATTTTTCCCTTTTATTTATATATTTTCGTAGCTTGACTGCAGCGGTGTATGGCAATATATATATCCATATATGACATACACACGATGGACAGACGAGATCGTAGGTTCACAATAATGATCGCGTGTTCACTAAACTTCAACAATTTATATATATATATATATACAGCCCTCAACTAATGCTCGTTGTCTCTCGCTTACAAAACACGCGATATTATTGTATTATAGTTTATATTTTTTTTCATTTTTATTAATGAGACATGAGAATCTGCAAGGTTTATTAAAATTAGTTTATTATTTATCCCTAAATTTGTTTTTTTTTTTTTTTTGGATTTATACTCAGAAGCAAAATTTAAATTGATTAAATAATTTAAAAATATTTTTATGGATGATCAAGATCATACACGTGTACTATGTATATCAAAAGCGATAAAAAGAAAAAAAAATATATACGTAAAAAAATGAAAGACGAGTGAAACCAAAGACAGACTTTGCGCGTGTCAAGCTCAAGTATATTACAACAGAGTGTAGATAGTTTAAAAAGTTGTCCGGGTATATGTCTCACAAAAATAGAATTAGTTGGAAGAAATGAGGATGAAAAAAAAAAAGTTCTCCCTTTTAAAATTAAGATTGAAGTGTTTTTTTTTTTTACTTTGCTCTTCATTTAGTACATGGTTTGCTTTTTTAGTAATTTTTATTTGTTTTTCTTAATATTTTATTTTATTTTTTTTACGTTTGTGGTTCAACAGACTTTTTGTCACGGTAGTTTGTGTCATTCTATTTGGGGCAAAGGGTTATCGCATATATGACAGGTCTTTTTTAGTATAAAGATTATGCTTATAATACAATAATATATATATTTTTATTTATATACCTTTATTTATATTTTAATTTTTTTTTCTACCTCATTTTGTGTGGTTAACCAAATTTAACGTCATTTGACCCATAAACCCGTAAATTTATGACGATGATAAAATACAAAATAACGTGATTAATTATTATGGGTATATATATAAATTTAAAAAAAAAAGTATTATTAATTATTTTTTAAATTTAAAAGGTCAATAACATATTTTAATACTTACGTAAAAACGTGACTAAATCGTGCAAAATCGAGGTCTCAACTTTTGTATATACATGCATTATATATACCTGCCAACGTGAGTTTAACATTATATTATGTTTTTTTTTTTTCTCTTCCAGGTTTTTATAGGTTTATATATACGTAATATATATATATGCAAGTAAATGCGAATACGAGCAAACATAAGCTTACACACCATGCGTAATGTTTGGTCAGGCGAAGGTCATAACATCGGCCTTGTCGGTCTTTAGCTACCTCAAAGAACGTTCGGTAGTTCTCTTTGAGTATAATCAAAATGCATATGACATAAATATACTCCTTAAAACAAATTTCCAATAAACCATGTTGATCGCTTTTGACAGAAAAAGAAAATTAATTTGATATAAATCTTTCAGTGTTAAATTAAATTAATAAAATAAATATATAATTTAAAATTATTTTATCAAAGTATTTCCTGTTGCAATTGATGAAAAATATTCCGTTCGATGAACTCAAATAAATTGATTTCTTCTATTATGCTTGTTAGTTAAATAGCTAACAGGTTGCCGAGGCGTCTCAAAGGCGATGATTGTCTTTAAAAAAAAAAAGTTAGATAAATAAAAAATTTTTAAATATAATAAATGCAAAGAAAAAAAAAACGTTATATTTATGTTTATAAAATTTATAGTAAATATAAAATGAGATAAAGACAAAACAGAAAAACAAGTATTAAAAAACAAAATCAACAAAATGAGAAGGAAAAAACACGGTAGCCGCGTTAACTAGCAATGCGACGTGGTTAGATTTATGAACGTGACTCTGGCAATGGTCCAGCAGCTGAGTTAGCATTTATCCCCAGGAGTTTTTATATTATTTTATTTTTTTCATAGTACGCAATGGGCTATGCCTTGAAGCACCAAGAGTCTCGTGTTGGCCCTCATTCTTTTCATCTGATTTTCTTTTTTTTTTTTTTATTATAACTCTTTATTTTATATATATTTTTTTTTTACCCCGCACTCTTAAAAATACTCAAAGTATTACCCTACAGAGCGTTAAATTATGCGCAAGAGTTTTTTATAACCCGTGGAAATTGTCGACCCTTGGTATATATTTCGGCTTCTAGTACACACTATACTTCTTATATAAACATAGAAAAAAAGGGTTTTATAGTTTCATGTACGTAGATTACACAAAAATATGAAGAAAAACAAAAAAAAAATTATAATATAACATTGTTAAACAGATGAGGAAAAAAAAAAACCACTGGTTTGAGTGACAATAAAATTTATAACCTCAAAACGAACTCTCGTCACTCGTAAGTGCCTCGTAAAATATTCATTTTCCTAGTTTGTTGAAATATAATAATAATAATATTCCAAGTGTTGAACATTTTACTTTTTTTTTTTGTGTAATTATTATTTTATTTTTTTTTTTTTTTGGAGTAAAGAAAAATCATCAGGCTACAGGCTTTAGAATCGACCAATTAAATGTTCCTGGTCTTGAACTGGAATACAAAAAAAAAATAAATAAATAATAAAAGCATTGCAGGATGGATGATGAAGAAAAGAAAAGATAATATAAAGAAAGAAGCAAAAAAAGAAGAGGTTTATAAGAATACAGTAGCCCGGACCAAGTTATATTTGATGCGTTGATAATTAGTTTTCAAGAAGAGGGCTTGGCCTTTCTGATTTTTCTCTTTTTTTACTGTTTTATTTATTTATTTTTATTTTGAGCTTTTTTATTTTTCTTATCTCAATTCCACGCCCCACCGTGAGTACGTTTCTGCCGTTTTACTCTTTTAGTATCTTTGTTTATCCGCTTCTATTCAGTTACTTATTTCGTTCCATCTCAACTTTGTTCAACCCAAGTGGAGCTGTCAAGTCGACCATTTGTTTTCCAACATGCTCTCCCATTTTTGTTTTATCATTTTTTTTTTTTTTCATTTTTCTTGTTTTTTGTTGTTGTTACTGTTGTTGTCATCATTGTTTTTTTGTTTTTAAGTATATTTTTTCTTTTTTTTTTTTTCTGCTTTCTTCCTCGTTGACCATCACTGAATTTTAAAATACCTCCCTTAAATTTTTATAAACCTAGTCTTTCTTGTTTTGTATTCGTCAGTTTAAATTTGCAATTGAAAAAGAAAAAAATTAAAAAAAATTAAAATATAAACAAAACAAATTGTATATACAATAAAATTTGCGTGTCTCGACTACTCATATATATAAATATAAATATATATATGATTTGTTAAAATGAAAAAAAAATTAAAATAATAAATATAAAAAATACAAGACTAAACAATAATATCAAGTAAAATTATATATATGTAACCAAAGAATAAATATAATTTTGCCATTATTCAACCAGTAAAAAAATTTTACCTTTTATTATCATATATATAATATATATTTATTGTAAAAATGGCATTGTAGTGCTTCGTATTCATTTCTCGCAATCCACAAGAATTAATACTTTAAGAAAAGAGACACACTGACGACCAAATGGATCGTCACGAGATGACCAAGGACAGTGCACGCGATCAAGAATTGTTTTCGCATTCTGCGCATCATCAACCTCAGAAAAAATAATAATAAAAATAACCAAGAAATTAATAATCATAAGATATATTTATATAAAATAAAATAAAATAACAAAAAACTATATACGTAGAATATATATAAAATAAATTTCAAAAAAATATATATATATATATTCTCAAACGTTTTTGAAAAGCGTGTCGATGTTGCATCGATTGGGAAATCGATCCTTCGAGGTCGGCGCCTTCACCCCACTCTTGACATTAATCCTCAAGCTCTGGGCCTGAGGACTTGCATGTAAATGCGCAGCTATATTTAGACTGGTAAACCCGATGTATTATACAAAAACACCACCTTGTGTTGGAAGATCGAGGGATCCCCTCTGGATCTTCATGTACATGCAGGTAAATGTATATGTACCATGATAAAAAGAAAAAATTAAAAAGATAGAGGTCTTGTGTACGGTAGAAAAAGACGATGAAGAGAATGATCATAAAAAAAAAAAAAAATTAATAAAAAAATAAAATAAATAAAGAAAAGAAGAGTATAGTAAGAGGTAGAGATGCGTGCGTGCGTGCAACTCCTGGAGACCTGTCAAACCGGTTACTCATGCGGTCAACACCAACACCATACCCTGAAAAACACCTATCGTTGGAGCCTCTTCGAAACCATCAACGAGGAGCAGCATCATCGATGCTCAAGAGCGAGAACGTAAACGTATACCAAACAAGTAATAAAAAAAAAAAAATTTGAAAAATTACCTTTTTTTCTCCAATGTCCTACCATAGCGTTGACTTTTTCCCTTGTTTCACTATATTTTTTTTTTCTTCACTACTTTTCTGTCTTTTTCACATCAGTTTAATCTTATTTCATATCAACAATCATATTTAAATTTATAAATAAATTAAATTGATTCTGTTAAAAGATAAATAAAAATAAAATTATTTAAAATAAATTAATATTATTCTATTTGCAAATCATATTTGATAGTTTCAGAAAATTTACCTTGACATTAAGAAAACATGTTGACATAAGAGACATTTGTCAATCAACGTTAAAACTTGTTGATATTCTTAGAAAAATATCTTGAAAAGTTTTAATTGTTTTCCTTTAGTTATCTTTCAATGCTTTTGCAATTCTTGGATTGTTGAACAATTAGAAAAAATCTGCACATACACGCATTGTACTTCTGATTTCATCTAAAAAGAAATAAAAAAAAATTAATATATTGTTTCAAAGAAAAATAAGAATTTAAAAATAAACTAAAAAAGTATAAAAATTTACTTATATATATATACATATATTTATAAATTCATCAAATAAATAAAATATAAAGGTATATAATAATTTTTGTGGTTTTTATCCACAATTGTATTTGGACACTGTGCATGACTCTTACCATCACCAAATTCGTTGGAGTCAGCGAACTCTTAGTGCCCAGCTGTGCCCATGACACGAAGTAACCTTGGGGCAAAAGCGTCGTTGTGGCGCGAGCCACTTTATATATATATATATTATTTTCCCTTTAGTTAAACTCTTTGATTCTCTCTTTTGTTTGATATTACCTGACGTAATGCAAGAAGCAACATCAAGAGAAAGATCTACGATGCGTGGGTGATGATTCTTCATCGTATATATATAAGACAAACAAAACTAAAGTACAAATACTATCCTCATCTTGCTTTTGTAATATTTATAGTCAAGTGTCTGTGACAGATCAACAAATACCATGAATTCTGTCTTTGTAACTTGCAGATAATTGTTAGCAAAAGGAACCTTTATATACTGCAGATAGATGCACGTCTACCAAGCTTCCGCAGTCCTCAATTTATATAATGATCATACAAATTGCAGCAATTGATAGTATTTTCCTCAGATCTGTAAGAATAAACAAAAAGCAAAAAACATTAATATAATATTTAACAAAATGAAATAAATAAAAAACTATATACCACATTATAAATTAAAAATGAAACAAATACATAATATGTTTTTATTTTTTTGTCTTAATTTTTTATATATATATACATGTTTTGAGCTATTGCGCACAACGCATTTATTTGTACATACACGCATATGTATATACAGGATAATTGCTAAGTGCCACTCGAGAGGTAGGTTTATCGATGGAAGAAAAAAAAAACCAAAAAAAAAAAAAATATATATATATAAAAAGTAGAGTACTGCGTCGTTCGTTGTACTCAGTTAGTTCGTTGCACATATTATTATTTTTTAATTTTTTTTTTTCTCTTTGCTTTCTTTAATATATATAAATTTTTTTTTTTTTGGGTAAAGTAAAGTGGCAAAGCAAAAAAAAAGGCCAGTAGCTGTGGTCACGTACCATCGAATGAGAATGGAAAAAAATGACGATTTTGCAGGGGGGTGTTATGTGTATATAGATTCAATGAGCAAAATGAAAAATAAGAAAAAAAGGGTATATATTATATATATAATATATAAGAGCGTGTTGCCCAAGGCACTACGGTACATTCGATTCCGTCGTTATTGTCCAAGTTTACCGCAATAAATTTCTGAGGATAATCTGCACACCCAAGTGTATATGGCAAGGGGTCCGGGGAATCTTCATGATGCCCAGAAGTTTACAGATAATAATGATAGGCTATGACTCGTTAGGTATATTCAGAATGAGTGAAACAGATGAACAGGTAAACCCAAGATAATACAAAAAAAAAACGAAAATCCATTAAATAAAGAAATGAAAAAGAATTAAAAAATTTAAAATGAAAATAAAAAGACAAAAATATGATTGAGCTAAAAAAAAAGAAATTACTATGACCGTTGTATTTTGTTTACTTCGTTCATATTACAGGTTATAATAAAAAACAGATATAAAAAAAATTATGTAAAAAAAACGGAAAACCAGAGCGCACCTGTGGTGAGTATAGTAGCACTTAAGTACTACGATTATGTAAACGTAAACATATAAATGAGAATAAGTAGTTTGATGGAGAGTCAAAGAAAATTACCCAGAAATTTCCAATTGGTAAGATGATAATATAATCAATATAATTTTTTAGTTTAAAAAATATAAGAAATATATATTTTTAAACTATCAGTAATTTATATTTTTTATAAATCAATTTAGATTTTTTTATTTTTATGTAATTTTTGAAAATTATTTTCTTTTTTTGTATAAATTAAAAAAATTAATAGATAATTACTTACAATTATTTGATCATTATAATGACATGTTTATTACTTCTTTTTTTTTTTTTTTTGAATTGATGATTATTTTAAGTTGACCTTTATAACATTTTCAAAAGTTCCACAAGTCAACGAGTTACAGTATACGTTAATCGAGTTGTTCAATTGACACAGCAGACACGTTCTCCCTCTGAAATGATAAAAAAAAATAATAAATAAGTTAAATAAAAAAAAAAGAAAGAAGAGTTTTCTTACTCCACGTGACAGACTGGCAATCATTTATCACGTGCCAGATGTATATATGTTTATTATCATACACACATTTTGTACATATACATAAAGTATATAGAGAAAATGAAATGAGCCCTAAAGATTCTGGAACAAGTTAAATGTACTGTATGGCTGAAGAAACACAGAGATGTGTAAAAGAAAAAAAAAAAAAAATAGATAAAATAAATTAAATTAATTATCAAAGCTTTTTTGATTTGCATCACAGTAAAATCTGACTTTTTTTTTTTGCAAGAAAAAAGAATTTTTTTTATTTATTATTTTACCCTTGTCTTTCACTGTCTTGCAGTTTTTTTTTTATAAATATTTTTTTTAATTCTGTTCATCGTCTTCGTACCCTGACTTTAAGCACAAAATACAACAGAATTTAAAAGAGGGACAAAGTTGATTCCCATTGGAACCTTAAGGATCAAACTGATTGTCAGAGGGGGTTAAGCGGATAAACCAAAAGCCATAAGTACGATGGTAGCTGTTTGTGTATATTCATATACTCTATTGTATACAGTTTATATATATATATACATATAAATACACAATACAATATTTAAAAGATAGAAAATACATATAATATAAGTATTTGAAGTATCCTTTTACGAATATGCATAGAACAACGTTTCATGTATTAAAACGCATGTAATGCGTATGTATATACTGATGCAGTGTACATCACTGTATGTACTCGATTGAATATATAAACACAAACCATCATTATGCACATATATATATATAAAAGCAATCGCATTTGTGGTGAGGTGAAGTTCATTGCCTCCAATGCAGTTAAACATATTATCTCTCTTTCTCCAATATAATCTCAATGCCAATGTTATTCTTTCCTTTACTTTTTTACTGTAGGCCTTCACAGACCCTCTTTTCTTTACTCTATACTCTCATCTTAAACCCCACTACATATTATTCTTCGTTTTTTATTATTTTTTTTTAAATTTTATTTTTTATTCTACATCTTGACGATAGTGAATGCTTTTATATATATATATGTATTTACTTGCACATTCAAAAAACGCAACTTGGTTGGACAAATACACAAATATATATACATATACATAGAGTTTATACACATTTAATGCCACCGACCCTCGTTTTGTATACTCGTGATTACTAATGGTAGTGAAAAATAAAAAGTAATAATAAAAAAAAAAAAAAAAATTACTATAATAATAAAATTATATTCAATATATAAATTTAAATCTTATATATTTGAAATTTATATTTATCTATATATTCTTTGGAAGGTGTTATTATAGTTTGTTCAATAAACTTGATGATAATTTTTTTTGATAAATTTATAATTTTGACAGTAATATGTTTGTAACGAATTTTGATTATTTTTGAAATAAATATAAATACAGTAATTTGAGAAAAAAAATTAATGAATATAAATAAGAAAAAAAAAAAAAATTGTTTAAAATAGAATTGAATAGATAAATAGATAAATTTATTGAAAATAAAAATTAAAAGAGTAAAAGACATAACATATACCGTTTGAATGAGGTGCATTGGAAGGAACCAAGTAAGAAATTGCGTCGTGGCGAAGCTTATGTGCCCTCAGGGTACCATTATATGGTAAATCATTGCATCTTTTTTCCTCACTTGTTTTTGCATTAAAATTTTTTTTTATTTTTATAATATTTTTGTTCACTCATATACTACTACTAGGATAGATATTTTGTTTTATATATCGTTTGTCTTTATTGCTTTCTATACCAAACACTTTTCTACCTGATTCTTTCACTTGTTTAAATTTTTTATTTTTTTATATATATATATTTATAACTCACCTCATCACACTACTCCATCTCTCAGGTGTTTTTTTCCTCATCCAACTTTATAACTTGTCGTAAATATATATACATATATATTTTATCTTCGTTTTACCCAAAGCTTTTTCTAAAAAAAAAAAAAACTCAATATATTTTTTTGTCTCATTTCATAATAGGTAGATATACTAGAGCCTCACCTTTTTAGAAAAAGATTTTCTAAACTTTTTTTTAATTTTTACAGTAGATTTATATTTACTGACATTTATTTTTCATAATCTTATTTAGTTGCTACTTATGTGAGCTTTTTTTTTTTTTTTTTTTTTTCATATCTTTGCTTTTTTATCCTTATAACCATGTACTTTTTTTTTTTTTCTTTACTTCACTTTTACTCCAGATTTAACCCTTTTTGTCCACATCAAGTTAAATTTTATCTTGTCCTAAATTTCCATTACCCTTTCGTCCTCTTTACTTGCCTTTTATATATAGACATTTTATTTTTTTATTATTTTGTTTTTATATCTATATATATATATATATTATATATTTATATTTAAAAAATATGGTTTTATTATTTTTATTTTAAATCTGCTTTCAAGTCTTGAATGTGTATTTTTTTTTTATCATATTATATTTTTTTTTTTTTTTGATCTCGATATATATATATACATGAAGTTTTGCACAGATCCGGAATAGACTAGATGAATTGATGCAAGCCTCAGGCATTGTGCTTCTTGATGCTTCTGCCTTTCAGATGTTTTGATCCTATAACTCTGACTCCGCCCTGTAAATTATAAACTTTAGTTAATATTCTGATCTACTTTGCATATATACACATTATCATTATAATCATCAACAGCATTATTTTATATTATTGATTAAAAAATATGTTGAATGCAAAAAAGAAGCAGAAAAAATAGTTTAATGAGGAAATAATTTTTATAGAAAAAAAAATTAAAAAAACAAATAAGATGATGAGTTGTATAAATAAGATATGAAAAAAAAAAAAAAAAAAAAGTGGCAAATTGACTTGCTTTAAAATATATATAGAAATTTAACATGATGATACAAAATGAATGTTTACAAGTGGCATGTGCAGTGAATCGAATCTTGGGTGTGTATATGTGTACCATGGTTTGCTACAAACCGTCATGGCTATTTAAACCAGTGTATGTATATAAAATTCATGGGGCTTTGATGAATTATGGCGTGTTAAAACATATTGGTTGACTCAACTTGTACTGGTAAACTAACAACTACACAATTTTATTTTAAATAATTAAATTTTTTAAATGAACAATAAAATAAGTTTAAAAAAAAAAAAAACAAGTTAATAATTATATAAAATAATTAATAATTATTTTTCAAAATATTATATACAAGTAAATTAGCTGTCAAGTGAACATATTTTCTTTATTTTTCTCTTTTCAAATGTGCCTATTAAAATGTCAAGTACTTGTTACTGTACAGTGTATATAGAATAAAAAAAAAAAATGAAATGAAATTCAATAGTTTATCAATATTCATGAGAATAATTTTAAAAAATTGTTTCAATATTATTTTATTTCACAAGTTGAAATATATGTTTAAAGTATGAGTATATATATGTATAATCAATTTCATTTTATATCATCCTCTCAACTCAACTCAATTTAATTTTTCAATTCCAGGAGCTGAGTTGAAAAGAAAGTCTCAATTGTTTCAATCTTACAATAATAAATTTAAAAAAACATATGATACCATATATATATATATATGAAATAAAGAAAGAGAAAATAGAAATAAAAGTTACATACAGATGTTTGGCAGTATAAAATTGACGATTGTATATATGGCGCGTGCTCTCTCAACACATACTGAATTATGTAACAATGTATAGTACAAAACTAACTGATAATATATGCTATAGTCTCTTATTATATTACAGTATTATTATCTACTTATCGAGTTATTGCCTGTATTGACTTGATTGAGTTTGATATAAATAATTATACTTGCCCGCAACTTTAAATGACTCGACAAACTGTTGTCTGTCTCAACTTATTACAAATAAAAAAGGTTTCAGTTGTCATTTATACTGTCATATATAAAATGTGAATCTGTTTTTTGTCGCACGAGGCGTGTATATTATTATTTTATTATTTTATTTTTTATTTTTCCCTTCAATCTTCATATCAGATGTCGTTCAGTGAACGTCATGTGATTTCTTTTGTTATATAAATTTCTCATCCACCTTCAGACACGTCACTTTTTTGTCCCCCTCTTGTGTGATAATAAAATATATATATATATATATGATATTTTTTCAATTTTTTTTTATTTTCAGTCGATGGTTGGAAAAAAAAAGTGGCTCAAACTAAAAGGTTGAATTCACAGTGAAACTTGAGATTTTCCCAGACCACCTGGAATAACTTTTTTATTATTTACTTTTATTTTGTTTTTTTTTTCATTCATTTTCCATTTTTTATTTTTAAACATTAATTTAATTCTTTGATGATGATGATGGTGATGTACTGACTATTAAAGTTTACATTAGTGTCTTTGGTAAATGTATATACTTGAATAGCCAACAGATGCGTTAATTAGTGTATACCAACGAGGTGAAATGAGAAGAGTAGATTCGAGCAAAGGGCGATTGGGGTTCATCTACAAGATCGTGGGGTCGTAGTGAGTAGATTAATTTCTCGGACCGACACACAACTGAAACTTCACATATTACATTTAGTTATACTATATATATATATATTTACTTCTCGTATTTCCAGTTTCATGGTATTTTCAAGTGAGCCATAATATACTGTGATAAATAATATTAATTTAAAAAATTAAAAAAAATAAAATAAATATATATATATATATCATGTAAAATGTGCAATCATTCGCGTGTATTTTCTAAAACCATAGGGCTTCTTTCGTAGAGTAGCATGTACATGTCTTCCATGAAGTAACACTATACAAGAAGAGGATAGTTGTAACTCAATACAAGAGTACCAACCAGGGCACACTTAAGGCATGTGCCAGCTTGTCTGGTATTCACTGGTTTTTTATTATTTTTTTTCTTATAAAAAAGACCGCGCCTGCTAATAATCTTGACATATCAAAGTCAATTTTTGTTTCTTATTTTTTTTTATAATATATCGCTACTATATTACATCCCTTTAGCTTAAAATAATAAAAGAAACACGTCCCATTATCGATTATCAATTTTTATTGATTAACTGATATTGAAATATATTTATATATATTATTAACAAACAAAAACAAAAACAAAAAAATGTATACACAAGTAGAATAAAATAAAATTGTAAAAAAAGTAAATTTAATTCTACTAATGGATAAAAAGAAAAAAAAAATCAAATAGTTTTATCTAGAGTATTTTAGTTTAATGAAATAAATAAAATAATAAAAAATACAAGAAAAATAAATTGAGTTAAATTGACTTCAGGTATATATAGAAATATTGACAGACATGGTGAAGATTCACGTACGCGTGGTTTAGCTTCTTGAGGCGTGTGTGATGAGTTTGCTTGTAAAGTAAGTGGCTTGACTTCAAGTCAAAGTCCCCGTGAGCTTTTTTTTTTTTTTCAAGTTGTTCTTCTTTGGTACAGGTGTGCAAACTTAATCGCGATGTCACGGCCAAGTCACGCCTGGTTTTTTTTTTTTTATTTTTTCGTATAGTTTATTTTTATTTCTTCTCTTGTCATTCGTACAATATTGCTTTCTTTCTATTTTTTTATTTTTTGTTACTTTATTATTTCATATACTTGTAAATAAATAATAAACACAAGATGAATTTTACCTTCTCATTTATTTTGCCAATTTTTCTAAACTTTAGCCATACCCAAGATATATTTTTTACTTCTTCTATATGACCCAATCGTCGTTGCTCTCATTTCATCATTTTTTCTTTACTTCAGCATATAGTAATAGAAGTAGAAGTAGTAGTAGTAGTAGTAGTAGTAGTAGTTTTCTTACGCCCATCGTAATATCTTGTTTTATCTGCAAAAGAGCGAAGAGGCCACACCAAGTACTCATTATCTTCTTATTGCAAACTGCAATAGGTGCAGCAACGTACACCCGGTAGCTGTTCTTCGTTGCCACTTGCATCTTTGCCTCTTATTTTTTTTTATTTTCTTCATGTTTTCTCGTTTTTTTTTTTTTCCATCATTTATGCCTGTTTTTTTTGCTATTTTTTATATATTTTCTTCTACAAGTTTTATAATAAAATTTACCATGTTTACCAGGTGTACTAAAAACAAAGTCAACTTATCATCAACTGATTTTTGTTTTTTTTTATTCAATTTTATTTTTATAATAAATATACATATATATTCCTTTTTTTTTTATTTTTTGATAATATATCTAAAGAAAGAATCAATGATGCAGTACAAACGAATGATTGAATCAGTTTGTTGTGTTGTTTACGAGACTATAAACATTTTCTACTTTGTTTATAGTTTCCTTTTTATTTGTTTGCGTGTTGAATAGCACGTGCATACAAGTTTATATCTAAACATGTGTACTATTATTATATCAACTAATTTTATCAATTTTTATTATTCATTACCATTAAAAAAAAAAAAAAAAAAAAATAGATTTATTATTAAACATGATCAATTGTTGGTTGAATTGAAATTAAATCATGTTGGAATATTAATTGAATGGTTTATTAATAATTAAATAATATAACATACCGATTTTGGTTCTTTCAACTGTCCAATGCATGAACTCCAATGTTGTTGTTTTCATCAGTATATACAGTATATAATA
Organism: Lysiphlebus fabarum; assembly: GCA_011426435.1. Lineage (NCBI taxonomy): Eukaryota > Metazoa > Arthropoda > Insecta > Hymenoptera > Braconidae > Lysiphlebus > Lysiphlebus fabarum. The sequence goes on from WSYQ01001106.1 coordinate 42,485, forward strand.
TACAATCACTATAACAAAAGAAAAATAAATTAGAAAAAAAAAAAATAAAGAATATTCATATCCGGTGTAAGGTAAATCAAAAGGTAGATCACGCAGACTACCTATACTATGATATTATGATATAAATAATCTACAAATTAATTACATGGATAAATTTTTATATTTTTACTCTATTATTGTCTTCATATTAATAATTTGTTACTCAGCAGTATTCTATAGCTACTTATTACAAGACAACAAGGCGTCTTTTTCATATGTAATTGTTATAAAAGCCCAATGTTTATAAATCCAAATGATGACCACAGTGTTGCATGCAATGTATTTTTTGTCAAGAGATTTATATAAATATAAAAAAAATGCAAGAGAGGTAGCTAAGAAAAGATGGCACGCGTGCATGTTCCGGACAGTGAATTGTGTCCTCATGCTAGGGCCAAAAGCCATGAGAGTTTTACCTATACCATAAGTGCGACACACGCACGACTACTGTATACTTGTGGTCACGCTTTGCAGGATAATCATGTATATAACTGAGAGGGTATAAAAAAGGTCACGCTTCGATTCCATGGATAAGGGTCACGACAACTTGTTATGTCCATTTCATTTGACATTTTTTTATTTTGCAAATTTTTTATATATATTATACTATTATTTATTTATTTATGGTTTTTTTGACTGTATACTTATTATTATTAAGTAGCAGGTTCTATTTGGTTGCGAATGCGATTCCTTATAATAATAACTAAGTATATCATTATATTTTATTTTTTTTTATATATTATTGATATATAATATTTTGAATAGTATGCGTTATAAATTCTTAGCAAAGCTGATTTTTTTTATGATATGCGTGAAGACAAGATGAGACATATAACTTGGAGTTTTTGCTACGATATTTGCTTGAGGGGTTTTTAGAAGATCCAGTTGATCTTGTTACACTGATCTTACATTGCGATAGGGTAATCAAAAAAGATTTCTATCTGTTGTGTTCAACTGTGCGTACATGTAATTTAACAAACAAATTATAACATCGTTTTTTTTTTTTTGTTTTTGTTTTCATTTTTAATTTCAATGTAAAGAGAAGAAACACTAATGCAAAGAGTAACATTAATAAATATATGCGAGAAAATATAATGAATATTATAAAACATGCGCAAAACAAGCGTACCTTGTGATATGCAAGAATATAACCATTTGCTTTAACTAATGCTAGGCAATTATATAGCCAAAGGCTAGAGGCTAGAATAGTAGTCAAATGCTATGTCATCCAGCTGCCATTAGTGGTAAAGCACGTATATCCTTCAATGTTTTTAACCAAAGTTGAGCCCAATGGTAAAGCTTTCTCACTCTTATGACCATTTGTGGTTTGGTGTTAGTCCCCAATGAAAACCCTCTTATCCAGACACAAACTTCTATATCGTATTATTGCTTTTAATTATTTGATGTTTTCAACGATATAAACAGTATACACTGGATGTTACGTGTATCACGCTCTTTCAGGATATGTCAAGTTAAATTAAAGTTGATAGAAGCCACCTGGATAAAGCTCTCAAACGTGCTGAATTAACTCGTTTTTTAAAAAAGTATTTTTTATTTTTTTTATTCTCTTCAGACTCTATCAAAACTCTTGACCAAAAATACTTTTTATATATATATATATTACATCATCTAAAACTTTTGAGATATATATATATATACTCAAGTGTGTTGAGTTTAATTATCACTAAAAAAAAACCTTAGAAATATATGTGTAATTTTTAAAATATATTTTGTCTTTATTTTTTCTATTTTAAAAATTATATATAAATAGCAAAATTATGTGATGTATATTTATAAAAAAATAAATAATAAACTGATGATATATTGATAAGCAAAAAAATATTGAAATAAAATTAAAATATAAAAGTTGTACTTGTTGCTACTGATGTTGCTATATGACCGCTAGCTATATACTCATTATTTTCCGGCTAATCCAAATCATGATTGAGAATACCGTAACACTTACTTCTTGTTGATAGACCACAAAAGATGGTAATTTTAATATATATATATACCAATAGGTAATTCGCACGCAGTGGCTTTTGTAACATGCAATCAAATGAGGCGCGATACGCAAGTTGATACTATCGGTAAATGGTTTTTACTTTGATTCACTTTACTCTGCTTCAACATGTTCCGTTCATTTATATATATATATATATATATATGATACGCCTTTCCGTTCTTATTTTATTTCATAATATTATTAAATCTAATTTACTTTCTTACTTTTTGTTTTCGCATATACCCAATAATCCAAGACTTTATTTGTTGTATTGAATATAAATAAATAAAGATAAATATATACGTGCATCAAATCAATCTAGATTAAATCAATTTTTTTTTATTTGTTCATTTTGATATCCATTTAGAGTCTAAATATGTATATATACAAAATCATAAACAAGTCCAGATGTACTATTCCAAGTTGGATTAATGATTAGCATAAAGACCGATTGGCTGTCGATACACTAACCCTTCTTCAACAAATATTCCTATATATATAACTAAAATCGATTGGAGTCATCGAAGCACGAATATCAATTCATTATGTTTCCCTTCGACGTGTGTAGACATGTCCAAGTCTAATCGATGACCACCCGCTTGCACCCACAAGAAATACAACTAGACAGTTACATTGTCATATATATATATATCTATATAAATTTATATATACATCAACTATACATATAATATGTATCCTCAGGCAAATATGTGAAGTCAAGTTCTCGCATGACATGTATCTCCACCCTCAACTTATATTGAGAACACCGTATGATGCCTCAAGCTTGATTTTTTTTTCCCCTTCAAATTACAAACACATATACATATATATATATACAAATTATATTTATATAGGTATATATATATATATACAAAAAAACACTTGGTCTTGTATATAAATTGATATGGTAGCCATCGACCCCCCATCAACATTATAAAGTGACAGTTGCAATTTCTTTTATACACCTATATATCCACCCACATGTAAAAACTAATATACATTTACGTAAAACATGAACAATCAAGTATTTGCTTTTTTTTTCCCTTACTATGGTTTGTTATAAATAAAAAAGGATTATATATATTATAAAAATTAAAAATGCATATAAAATTTGCAGGGGGTTCATTTTTAACAACAGACGATCATTGAAGAAGACCACGTGCCAAACATACAAATTTTCTGGTGTAAGTACCGAGAATGGTGAAAAAAAAAATAAAAATGACAATTTAACAATGGAAAGTGTGTGGTTATCAGCATATGGCAAAATTATATATAATATACAATAAATAAACACATGACGATATTATTCACGTCAATAGGAGGAGTCAGTGAATGATGATAGCAACACCTGACGATATTATTTATTTAGTTTTTCGTTCGGATTAATACATCAATCTGTCTGTTATTTATATAATATACAGTTAATGAAAAAAAAATAATAAAATAGAAAAAATAATTTCTTGTTATGTTATCGAATACAAGTGATTAAAGAAGTAAAATATAATTAGTGGTTTTTTTTTTTCCCAATTAATAAATTTGATTCCAGATGTCATCACTTATCATATGGTTTTTTTTTTTTCATATCAAATTTGTTTTTCAAATATATTTATGTATAAGAATATAATTATTAGGGGAGGTAATATGTTTACTAACGAGGATGACGAGTAATGATGAAAAATTTTTTGGAATATATTATGTACAATATATAAATATATATTTTCAATTTAGTCATTGCAATCATGTATACATTATATATGAACATGTGTTGTATAAAGTCAAAAGTGATATAAATGAATGACATATGGTGGAAAAGCGTATCAAGACCAGATGATGAACGTATTGAATATTGCATGTAAATATATATATATATATATTTATAACACCTAGTGCATATAAATGATCTCATCATGAATTACAACATAGCTTTAATTTTATAGTGATAAAAAAAAAAAAAAAAAAAAATACCAACTCAATTGTGAAGCTTGAATAAATTTCACAATGTAATCCCTGGACTATGTATATTGACATAAAAAAAAAAAAGAAATATATGTATATCTATATCATGAAAAAACTACCTCAAACTCATCACCCTATTTTTCTTCGTGTCCAATGGTGTGGATGTTGCAAAACATCAAACATGTCTGTCTCATAGTATTCTCCAAGATGTTAATTTACATTTGGACTATTAGAGATAAATACAAAAGTACAGCAATAAAAGTTCGTAAATCCTTCACTCATCAGTGTTGTACGACAACAGGGTATTTTACATTGATGATGATGATAGTTGAGAAAATCCCTACTTGTTGATGTATATATATATAAATTTAACAGTCAACCCAAAAAGATTCAGTGCAGATATACACGTTAAATATTGAAGGGGTGGTATATATATATATATATATAATTATATAAATATATAACTCACACGTATACAAACTTTAACTTTAACTGGTGCTGTTATTTAAATTGAACCAATAAACTTTGGGGGTTGATTTTGTATACATGTGTAACATTGAGAGATATTGAGGTGATTGTCCAACATCAACTTCAACATATATATCCTGAACTTCAACATCACTGATGCATGAAGTATATATACTTAAATATTGTATACATTTTTATGTGTATATTATATGTGAATTGAGTATTGCTAAATGTATATATATACTTTGATCTCAACGATTTACTTAAAATTGTAGTTTTGTAAAATCTAGTAACTGCAGTGGTTAAATTTCTATCTTTAAATAATAATTGACTAGTATTATATTCCCTTATTGCGATTATATACTTTCGCCTTTTATCCTTAATCATACTCGTAATAATAATATGATCTATATATATTTATATATTCTTTTAATTATTGTTAATAAAAATTTTATGAAAGTTTAAAATAAAAAAAATTATTTTATATTTTTATTCTAATGATATTTCACATAATTATCATTGTATAAATGAGAATATAATTATATTTTTAAATATAATTTTAAAATAATAATATTATAATATTAATTTCTATTTAACGAGTTGTTTTGAATTTGTAAATAATTTTCTCTGAGGGTATATATATATATAGAAGAAAATATAAATGATGATGAAAAATTTAAACAAGAACGAGGTCTCGGGCAAATTTGTTGTTGCCCGTAGGTCACTTTATATATTTAATGTGATTTTGTCATATATTTAACTTATTTTCTTGTTGTTATATATATTTAAAAAGTATTGCTAAAATTCATTAATATATTCGCCCTCATTTTTATCAAGGTCTCAACAGTATATATCCTAATTTTCCCGCGCACTCATATAATTGATTATTAGACAATGAAAAATATAAAATGACGATGAACATAATTTGTTAAAAAAATAAATAAAACAAAGAAAATTAAAATAATAATAATTTGTATATAAAATAAAAAAAAATTAAAAATCATCACGTTTAAATGAAAACGAGAACGAGGATATTGTTTACTGCCCCATCATAAGATATGTTTACATTTCATCCTATTATTTATTTTTATAGTTTTTTTTTTTTACTTTTAAATAATATAATTGCTGTAATAGTTAAATGTAAATTATTTAATTTTTTTTAATTTTTCTTTTTTATGACTATTGTCTGGGATTATATATATATATATATTATTTGTTAATATATTTATATTTATTTTTTTATTAATAGTTTCCTTGGCTTTATTTGTTGTTTATATTGTCATACCTGGAATTGACAGACTGATTTGATGGCCAACCTTCTCTATGTACCTCTCATTTTTTTTTTTTTCTCTTTCCTAACTCATGAAATAAATGAATATCAGTTGGTTTACCAACCCCCACAACATTTTCATTATCGTGTCCAAGCTTTCACGCATCTAAACAATTCCGAGGGTTATGTCACGTTGACTCTAATAGGAAAATTTTATCTCATTTTATATATATATATAAATAATTTTCTTTTTCATTTTATTCTCTCTCGCTGTTACTGTTATTATTATTTTTATTATTATATACACCTATGCATATATAGAAAAAAAAAAAAAATATATATATATACACATGATCGTACCATGTGATTTTCATCTCGTTTTTTTCAACCCTCCAGGCTTTTTGGGTAAATAGATCACGCTGATTAACTTTACTAATTTAATACAACGTCAATGATGCCCAAACAAATTAACAGTAAAAAAAAAATAAAAATAAATAAAAAATAATCTAAAAAAATTAATGAAAAAAGTAAAGAGAAAATATAAAAATTTATGATAACTGAATGCACAAAAAATATTCGTAATAAATCAACGTCAAATAAACATTTGTTTTATATTGCTTCAAGCTTTGCTTATCATATTTTTATATTGCTTTATTTTTATATTTATTTAAAAATATTGCAGAATAATTTTGACCAAGTTTTAAATATTAATAATAAAAAAATATCATTTAAAAAATAAAAAAAAAAAAATCATAAAGATAGACATCAGTTTTTTGCTTGGTGAATCGGTTAATGACATTCGTTGTGTTTGCTGGATGGATATCAATCTAGGCATGTACACGGAAGCCAGAGAAGAATAGTAAGTAAGCTTTAAGCATACACATGAATTGAATCTGTGTATTTTTACCTATCAGTTTATATCAATACAATGGGCCAAGTGTCATCATTGCTATTACAGTCACGCTTATCATACGTGCAAAATCATTCAAACGTCTTTTTCACACACGATCTTACGACTACAAACTCTTGTGTATATAAATATAAATACTTATATGGTTATCTTATTGATATTATAACTTGTGTCAACAAAAATTATAATATACATAATATATTATTATTTTACAATAACAAATAACAATTTTATATGGGTATATAATATTTTGATTATAAAAATTATTGTTGTATATGATATATAATATTTATAAATATTGTTAAACCCCATATAGAGAGATATTGAATGCAGATATAGAGCGTGTATATATAGTAATCGAGTTAATTATCAAGCATCGATTGCCAGTGTTTACTCGACCACGACGTATTTAATCATTCCGGAAGTTTGTTTGTAAATATGAGAGATCTACTGTTTTTTTCATCAATTTCATCTTGGATGTATATATAAAGTGAACGAACGTTAATAATATATTTTTTCTTGATTTTATTTATTAGAATCTTCTGAATTGATTGACTTTTGCTGACATACATAATTTAATATTATTAAAAAAAAAATCATCAATATTGATAAATAATTAAAACGAAATTATTTCTATTTAATTTATTTGTCGCATTTATATTAATTATATTTTTATCAATATATAATAATTATTTTTTTAAATTTAGACACATGAATTTACTTGTGCGATATTAAAGTGCGATTGATTCAGTCTCAGTATTTGTCGAGTCATTCAATTATAATTACAATGTTGTGGTTGCATATTGCATCAATGACCATCTGTGTATGTGTTAATAGCAACATTGATAGGCACTAAAAAAATTTATTGTCGATATATAATAAATCACAAAAAAAAATTAAATTAAATTGTAAATATTTAAAAAATAAAAAATAAAAATAAATAAAAACCATGATCATCAAGTGGATTTATTTTTATATATAAGTCAGCAAAAAAAAAAAAAATCTTTGTTTGTTGTTATTTTTCATGCATATTTGTAAACACATGCATGAGTATACATGCAGTTATATATTTAATATTTTTTTTTTTTTTGTTTATCATCAGATACCAAGCAATTTTCTGTATACAGTTGTTAAACCATCCCCCAAACCATATACATCAGTTAATATCCTTAAAAACTATAAAATGCCCACTGGCTTATCTGCATAGAATAATATTATTGCATATATATATATATATATATATGAGAGAGCAATCATACGCGAATATAACATTGAAAATATACGTAAACACAGAGAGTAATGTATGCTCTGAATAATGCATTGTTGGTGAAGCTAATGCACGGTCAGCTTCAGTTGTTACAATATAGACGAATAGCACCGTGTAATTGAGGTTCATGTTTGCAAATCAAAGTCATGATTCCCACTACTACTATACCATCAATATAACCAACATCACAACATCATGTCGACACTGGCCAACTGATGAAATGCACACTCACTATACATGTATATAAATAAATAAATCATAATTTCAATATATATATATATTTATATAGATGTGTACAAATATATATACACCCCACAATTTGAAAATTTTCATGAGTATGTAGTTTGATGGCCCGTTGTGCAAACACATTTGATGCACTCTGATCTGATTCATCATTCAATCATCACTCTCATCAAATCTTTAAATTTTAGTTGAAAATAAATAATATATAATTAAAAATTTTTTAAATGTAAATTGTAATTATTTTCATCAATGGAATTTGTAATAATTACTTGCTATTGTATTTATTTTTTCATTAAATTTACAAATATGGTATGGCTGACATTTAATTGAAAATAAATTAGTTAGAATTTCAACAAATTGCAAATATAAAAAAAAAAATAAAATAAAATAATAAAATTTCAAATTAAATAAACACATACACACATTTATGTATCAAAACCTTATATGGTTTTGTTTGAGGTATACATTATAGCCGAGGGCTTAATAATGGTTGAATACAATTTTTATAGATTCAAGGCACATTGCTTGTTGTCGACAAGACATCGCAGTGCTAGTCATATATATACTGACTCTTTGAATAGTCTACAATCCACATGAAGAGCCAATATAAGGAATGAAGACAAGATTGTACCAGTTGAAAAATTTAACCAAGACAAAATTACATTTCAGAATATCCAAGTTATATCTACAAAAATATACAACGTTATGTATTATTGTTGGGGATATCATACGTTGGTGAATCTTTTTTTATTTTGTCTCTATCTGGTTTTTGATAGTTTCATTTTATATAAAATAAATATTTAATTCTTTTCTCATTATTTACCCCCTTCTTTAGTGTACATAGTTCAGTTTTGCCTCTGTACACATAGCCAACAATAAACAAAACTATATAGGTATATTACTAGTAGATTATATATACGAAAAAGCATCACACAGAAAGAATGCGTCTAACGAGCGACATGCTAGATTCACAAGGGAGCATCGAGAGCAATTAAGTCTCTCTCTCTTTGGTACAAATGAAATTGCTGAAGATACATTATTGGACGACATGGAATATAAAAAAAATAAATAAATAAAAACATTGGATAGTTTTACCTGGATATTTTCAAGCTAAATATATGTTGAAAAGAGTTAATTTATTTTATTTTATTTTTTTCTTTTATATTAAAAAAAATAAAATAAAGAGAATGAAAAACAGAGTAAATAATATATATATATATATATATATATATAAATAAAGGAAGATATAAATAAAATAAATGTGAGAGATAAGAGACGCAAAAGCGCACATTTCGTTTCGAATTTCACGGATCACGAAAGGCCCCAAGGCCCAAATGCTATATATATATTTTTACGGCATTGGATTGTGTAGCCCAGTAGCTGATCCCCATCCCACACCTGCAGCAGGTCAGCTTCCCCTCTTGTTACTCATTATTTCAAAAGATTCGTTATTTACCAGAGGGTCAACGATCAGAAATTCAAAAGGAACCACTTGAAAACACCTATATATGCTTTTGGTGCCTCCTTACTGCCCACCATCAACTTTATTCCACAACCACCATTAAGTTTTTAATTTTTCTTTCTCCCACCCATATAACAAATCTTTCAATAATTTTTTTTAATATTTTTTAATCTTTCTTTTTTTTTTTTTGTTACCCTCACTCTTACTATTTTTCAACGATTTATATACTGGCTATCTTGTTTCGATGTTGCACTTACGGGACTTTATCTACCACCAAAATAAAAAAATTCTGACACATTTTTCATATACGAGCCTCTTTTATTTCCAGTCACTCAATTGTGTCAATTTTATTTATAACAATAGAATAAGGTATTTTTGACATATATATATAATTTATATTAAAAAAAAAATCTAAAATAAATTAAATATAATATTCATACTATTATATGTATATGAATCTTCACTGCAGGATATAGTATAATTTAGGCCAATGGCTCTTTATTATCTTTAAACCTGTGATATCAAGTTTCATACTCAATTAATCACAAAAATAATAATAAAAAAATAAAATTGATAATAATGTATAAAAATAAATACAATATTTATTCTGAAAATTATACTTGAATTATGTTTGTTATTCGAAATAATAAACAACAAGATTTTACGAGTATATGTCGCTGATTTAAGGAAATCAACATGCATCATAAAGCAGTACAAATGAAAAATAAAAAAAAATATAAGAGAAATTAAAAAAATAAGTAGTATAGTCAGACTGGACGATGTCGTCTTTAAAATCTTCTCATATACACATTAAGACCACATACACGATAATAAACTGTTGCATACAACAGCGTAACACGGGCTAAGCTGTTGGCATATATAACGCCAAAAGGCGTGCCAGATTACACGAAAAATAAGAAAAAAAAAAAAGACTACTTGATAATAAAAAAATATAAAATGATAATAATCATAACAAGAATATAAAACTTGAAAACAAAAAAAAAAAAAAATTAAAAAACAAGAAATAAAAAAATCAAAAACAAGGGCCGAGGTAAAAGTGATAAAATGAGAAACAACTGGATTTTAAGAGAAGATAGATAAAGAAAGAGTTAAAAATTGAAAAAAAAAAATGAAATATAAAAAAATACAAATAAACAGGATGAAACGAAAGGTAATCGACCGATCTTGAGTCGTAAAACAGGATTCATCGCGACGATGCGTATATTATTTGTTGGGTATATAGAAGATTGTGAGGAAAAGAGGACCATGCACTTACTGATCTTTTATTTCGAATTTAAAAAAAAAATAAAAAACCATAAACTGTTAATAAAATAAATAATAGAAAAACGAAAAAAAAAAAAAAAAACATGGAATAGAACAAAAGATATATAAATAAATAAATAAAAAATCGAAACAAACGTGACCATTCAAATTTCATATTCCCTCGGGAAAATTTCACTCGCGTTTGTTACGACCAATAGCCCTATGGCAAGCGAGATCCTCACATCCGATTACCATTTTATTACTCGACCTATTTTTGAGAAAACCAACGAACCGAAACTTTGGCTATCATATAGTTGTTGCAGGATGATTCAGAAACATTAGTGCCTGGGTGCTTTGAATTTTGATTTAACTACATATCGAGTTGATGGAAAGAGAGTAAAATGGAAAATATAACTTGATCTAAAATAGAAAAAAAAAAAAAAAAGCAACAAAATAGAATAACAATTTTATATATATATATATTTTTAAAACCCTTCAATTTGCACAATCACAAAATAAAAAAATAAAAAAAAAAACTATTTATCCTCTATTTTTCCCGAAATAAAAAAATTGTTGTTTTCATTTTTATATTCATTTTATTTATATTATTTTGGCTGATATGAAATTCATTATTCCGAATATTATGTACAAAAAAATACAACGCAAAAAAAAAGACGTTAACTAAAGATAAACAAAAAAATATATATATTTTTTTAATTTTAATTATGCCTGATTATTATTTGATAATAAACAGTGTGTGTTGACATTTTATGAATATGATAAATTATTATTAAATTTTTTTGATATTTAATTTTTTTTTAATCTTTACAATATAATTTTTTTAGTTATAAATTTTACCCTATATGACCCGTTGACTCTACAATGATAATGGCTGGTAATCCGTCTAGTCGTAGTCGAGGTAATTGGGGTTGGGGTGACTCGACCAAATTCACCTAAACAGTCTATACACGAAGGGACAAAATAATAATAAAAAAAGATAGAGGGTAAAAAGCCCCAAGCAAAAAAAAAAACTATTTTTTTTTTTTTTCAAAGTATTGTATTGGTTGTATCCAATGTCTATTCTACAAGTATTGAAATAAAAGTAGGTATTAAATATAACAAAAAAATTATTCAAAATGTACCATATGGTTATTGCAGGTGTACAAAAGTCGATTAGGAACCTCCAATGAATTTACATTAATGTTTTTAAATTTATGAGACATTTACTGGATTTATTTTAACTCATGCAATCCTCACATTTCTTCTAACACTTTACTTCCTTTATTTAATTATTTTTGTTCCGCATTTAAAATTTAATTTAAAAATAATATATCAATTAACAATATACACTCATAAAAAATAATAAAAAAAAAATTATATAATTCCCGCATTTGTATATATATACAAATCTGTAGTATATTTAAACAACTCTCATTTATTAAATATCTTATTTAATAACAATCCTACGTAAATCATAACAATGTCGCAATAAATAATCATTAAATCATAAAATTATTTAAAAAACTATATTACTGTAATACGTATAAATATATATATAAATATTAAAAACAATTAAAATATATAATAAAAAAATAATAAACTTATTTTTACTAATAAAAAAAACAAAAAAAAAAATTGACACGAATCATTAATTTTGATCGTAAAATTATCAAAGAAACGAAGGTAAATTGATTTTAATTTTACAATAGTAATTATTATTCAACAATCTATATTATACAAGCTATTATTTAATTATATAGATAATAATATAAATAGTTTTTTATTTTTTTTTTTTTTCAATTTAAAAAATGCAGCAATCGCACATGTGGTCCTTTTAAAATAGAAAAAATAATAAAATATAAATGACGTCATTTTTAGTAGACACGCAATTGTCCCACCTGTGCCTAACATATTCTAATTTCAATATGATTTTACAGAGATATGGAATCCTTGGATGCATTATAATGATTTTTCATTAGCATAGATCAATCTTGATATACCATCACAGGGTTTATATACTCATATAAGTATAAAATAATATAAATATATTCACAAAACTACACGTGGTCGAACTCTCAACGCGTGCCTTGTCCATCTCACACTCATATTTATGTTATTTTCAAAATGGACTCACTTGGATGGCCAAAAACTCACAGAGCCGGAAAAGGGTGTGTATTCAGGATGGACGATCAAACTATCTAATATAAACGCAGGCCAAATAAAAATAAAAAAGGGGAATATCCATGACAGACGTACATTTAAATTTTACCAAAATATTCTATATACTTAAATTTTATCTGATCGAATATAAAATAATAATAATAATTTAAAAATTCAAATCAAAATGTCTTGAATAATTCAATAACTAAATAATTTAATTGGCAATTTAACACAAAAGTATTTTTGTAAATTTAAAAAATATCATTTTGATTTAAATATAAGAGAGAAAAAAAAAATGTTTAGAATAGTAATATTTATCTGATTATTTGTCATTTTTTTAACCTCAATAAAAAGAGTATATATTATAAGAAAATAAAATTATTATTTAATAATATAATACACTTGAAATTAATCAAAAAATAATTAACTCAAACTATAATAATTAAAAAAAAAAAATGATAAAACTTGGAATTAAAAAAATTAAAAAAAACAAATAGTCAAGTGCAGGTCAAACAAAAAGTTATTGCACTTGACTATTGACTTTTGTTGATTATTTTTTATGATTCGTTTGTCAGTGCAAGTAGGTCAATGACTTTTATATTGTTATTGTTTCCTCTTGCATATACATATATATAAAAAAAAAAAAAAAAAAAAAAAATTACGATGAAACCATTTGTCCAGTCTGATGAGTCAGTTTGAGAGTTAGGTCTACATACTGCTTAAATAATAATATGTACAGGTATTATTATGTTTTCATGTATATCAGTATAGTCAAGTGACTCATCCAGATTTACCAATAAAGTCTTTCTACTTTTGCGATGTATTGGTATTACGCTTATATATATTATAATATACTCGAGCATATAATATATATATATAACAGGATGTTTTTCATGGCTTCCGTTGTCGTGTGGTTCATCACAAAAGGCGAAAAATATATATCAATATAAACTCGCACTTGTATTTTTTATATCTATTGCTATTTTTATATATATTTTTTTTGACGGAAGTAAAACGTTTAAGAGATGTCTCTGAGTATATAATGATATCAAAATTAAATTTGATAAAATGATTCACAATAATTTATATTTATATCCCACCAAACATTTAATTCAAATATGAATTTAATTATATTTTATGTCAAAAATTAAATTTATCGTATATAATAAATAATCATCAGTATTTATTTTATAAAAATTATATAAATATTGATGCATAAAAACATCAGAATTAAATAAAATAGAAAGTAAATAATGTCGGAATATATATGTGCTTATCTTAGTTGATCATTCAAAGTTATTTATTTGTAAAATTAAAAAATAAGAAGAAACATATATATATATATAAATATGAAAATAAAAATCCGGATATTGAAAAATATCACTTATAATATAATATGTATATTATTAGATGAGAATTGATTGATTATTTCCTGAAGAATATTGACCATCAAAAAATAATATTCCAATACAAATAGTTAATCAGAAATAATCAAAGAAAGCCAGTGTCAATCTTGCGTTGAAAAGTTTCATTTCACTTCATATTACTTTAGACACCTTATTAAGTTATATTAAACTTGATGTATAAACAAAGTCATTATAAATATACATGCAATAAAAAGTAAAAGAAAAAAAAAAAAAAAATTAATAATCATAATAAATATCAATAAAAAAATAGACTTGTTTTATAAATAAAAAATTTGAGCATAAGGTTGAAATTGTGAATCCATTGAATTGGAAAAAAAATTATCCTACTGGATTATGAAGGGTTCATATATGTTAACTCATTTTCTGACACATATTTTTAACCCTCCAAATTGTGCAGCACACATGTTGAATAAAAATAAAAAAATCTATGCGTTCTTGTATATTTAATCGCCTATATGTGTGTGTGTATTAATGTAATTGCAAATATAATAATATACTGACGATGTAATCAAGTTTTAAATAATAATAATAATTATTATTATTAATAAATTTAAAAAAATAAAATAAACATAGAATATATATTTACGCAAATCCCTTGGTTAAAAGTGTCGAGTATTGAAATGAGCCTACAAAACGCGTGAGATAAAATTACACAATTATGCCACCTTTGACTTTTACAAACTATAATACTTGGATTATTTATGACTTGAGGTACATGATAGTTTAATGCGTAGGCAAAACTATCCTACTATATTTATATTTATATATATTTTTTATTATTAAATATATATATACATGCGAGTCTTGAGTACAAGTTATATCAAATGCTTTCTTTGCCAACCTGTTCGATAAAACGTATATAAATCTATATAAATCTATTGGCATGTGTTGAAATTCTTGTCAAAGATTTTTTAATTTTTTTTTTTCCCTCGCTTTATACTTTTCTATTATCAATGCTTTTTATTATTTTATTTTTTGTATAAATGTGTTCTATTTTATTGATATTTTATACGATTTTTCGTTCTGTCAAATTCAGTTGGCTTTTTTTTTTTTTTTTTTTCATTTTTATTAATCTGTTACCTACTGTGAAGCTTTTAGAAATAACGTTTGGACATATAGTAGATATACATAATGTGTCTATCAAAAAAAAAAAAAAAAAATGATATAAAATAAATAAATTTAGCCATCATCACTGATGATTTACTATCGGATAGATTTAAGTTCGATCGTTGAGCGAATAAGCCTGCATTAACAGAGCAGACGATTTCTGAGCTTTACGATCACCGGCTGGTATATTTTCTATACATTCTATATCGTTGCCAATAAAATTCGTCTACCTATATACACTACATAATAATGTTATAATAATAATAATAACAAGCAATAATAATCTTTAAATGCTTTAATTTTATCACGAATGAATGATCCAACTCAATAGATTTATATGATATTTTTTTTGCCCTTTTGACAAGAGATATTTGTATTAATGTTTATATACACGAATTCATATGAAAATGAATTCAATATACGTATATTTCATTGCAAACACCCTAATAAAATTTATAAAAAATAAATAAACATGTATATGTTGACAATTTACTTACATTTTCTCAAAAGTTCAAGTATGTTGTGTACACCTGTGATTGGTCAAGCGTATCACCCTCAAATATTTGTAGTACCGTGAAAAAAAGGGGATGTCCATTTTAAAATCCCATCAACAGCCATTAGTTATTTTTTTCATCAAAAAAAATATATAAATTTTCTGTAAATAAAAAATAAAATATATAGTAATAACGCAATAATAAATTTGATATCGAATTTGAAATATAATTTTATTTGATCAGATGAAAACATATTGAAATATAAATGATGATTAGCACTTCAAGGTTATTAAATTGAAACACACACAGGATTGATGAGATTTGGTCGAATGAGTTGAGGATTATTTGGGTATATACATATACAAGTCCAGTTTATACTTGAATATATATGACAATTGAGAGTCGCATTACTTACGCCATGATGATTACAATCAGTGGGTATTCAGAAAAATCACCCTATCTACCACCAATGCAATAATAGCATGTTTTACTTTGGACTATATAAATGTATATATATATATAAAATTTATTTATTTATTTATATATATAGTTATGGTATGAGACGTGAGGCGCCACGTGACCGCAATCACAGAACCGTTTGTGGGTACTTACGCAACTGTTTAACAAACACGGATGATTCCAGCAAGTGAGCTTACGCACGAAAGAACATATCAACCAAGAAAAGAGAGGGACACAAATTGAATAGCATATATAAAAACCCGCCTAATTTTAAATCAGTATTATTATTTAAATGCACATGAGATTGATATTGTCCACAATATTTATACTAAAAAAAACACAAAAATTAAATTTAAAATTCATGATAAACTTTTATGTATATATTTATCATAATAATTATGTTGCAAATTAATGTCTTTTATACAGTTTGCTCTTAAAATTTATAAAAAAAAATAAAGACTATATACTGAGGTAAAAAAAAAAACCTTGATGTTTATTTTCATTGAGGGTAAATATACAGAGTAACCATTAGACGTAGTGCGCGCATTACATTTTGTTTTACGCTTAGTTTTGGTAGTTTTAGTCTGGTCACTAATAAGCCGAGTACATGAACCTTGGACAGTTCAACGAGAAAACAGATAAAATAAAAAGTAAATATATATATATGCATAAATGTATGAAGCTTCACTTCGTATGCTTTTATTCGCGCGTGTTGATAATTAACAGCGCTAATTTTAATTGCTTCGTAACAAAGGGCGGATGAGCTCAAATTCCCACGGGGCCAAAACCCCCAAGAGGATAAAAAAATGCAATACTATATGTACTGCAGTGATGAACGATAATTTCGCTGAATTCTCTTTAATTCTTTTCATTTCTCTGCTCACTTCAACTTTATCGCACTCTTCCTGCATGTCACTTCCACAAATCTCGACTTTTTTTTTTTTTTTTTAATTATTTTTTCCCCATTATAACTCTTTTTTGTTTTTTTGTTTTATTCGTTCTGGTTGTTGAAGATGATGAGCTGTTGGCAGGACTAATCAAGCTCAAGAGTGGTCGCTCATCGATATGATTTTAAAATTTTAGTAACTAGATACAATCCAATTTGTGGCCATGCAAATTTGATTATAAATAGCTTGACTTTTAGTTGATTGCACGCAGTGCTCTTTAATTTTATCTGCTGACAAGAGCTGTATACAAGTATATATATATAAAATACTCGTGAATATAAATACGTTAGTTAATAATTCTGATGACTTTTTCTCATTTGAAGCCCATTAAATTTCCAAAAATTTTTTATTTCATCAGAGGCAATAAGTACATAGAATAGTTCCTGTGAGTCAGATTTTCGAAAAGTGTACAGAAAACAATGCTTTGATGGGAGCACTTGCGGTTATCCCACCTTCACAAAAATTATATTGAAAAATAATAAATATAAGTGGACAAAAAAAATAGATATGAAAATCAAAATATAAAAAATATATATGTGCATCTGGTTTACCCTTTGATCAAGTCTGATAAGGGCAGCGGGGGTGCATCTTTATTAATCCCGACGTTATTAACCTCAACTTATCAATCCGATCAGGATATTTATGAACTTTAGGGGGCAACACATAAGGGCAGTTTATTGTATTTTTTTTTGTTGAATTTTTTTTTATTTTCCAATACTTATTGGCATTGACTGGTGGGTTAAATACGAGTCTTCAGGATCACGTAGTAGCATGTTGTACTTGAAACTAGTCTCAACTAAAAAACAAAACCAAAGAAACAAAAAAAATGGTCAACTACCCCCTGTGTGTGATAATCGACATTGGGGAACAAACGAAAAGCTCCAAGGGGATGAGATTTTTTTTTCTTTTTTAACAAACTACATTTTTTTTTTTCTGCTTTTTTTTTTTTTAGTTTATATTGTTCTTCTTCCGTCATTCTTGTCGAGACGCGTGACTAACCAACCCGGTGAAACCGAACCGAGGATAATAAAACTAAATTACCCGTCAGCTTGGTAATAATTCATGTAACTTCTGTCTGTTTTATTATTACTATTATTATTGTTGTTTAATTTTATTTTTTGACCAGTTTTTTTTAATTTCAACTTGTGAACCTGTCGATATAATCAGTGCTTTAATATAATTTCTGATTCAAAATGAAAAAAATGCAATATCAATTTTCGTAATTATGCAAAATTCATTGTGAATTATATTTGAAAATAAATGAATTTGAAATTGAATATAATACTAAAAGTTACTAATTAGGGAAAAATAATTCAAATGAAAAAAAAAAAATAAAAAACAAGTCTAATATTCAAAGGCAACTAGAGAATAGCGCATCTGTCTGTTGAAGTAAAACGTCCAATATCATATAATCATATTGAAACATGTGAATATAATAAAAAAAAATATCTTTTTTAATTTCCCTCTTATTCACTGAATATTATTATGATTATCATTTTCATTATGTATATTATATTATTTTCAATTTTTTTACTATTCATATATATTTTTTTATTTTTTACGCGTAGATTTTAATCTCGTAATGTCTAAAGCTGACAGTGTACCCAGATCATTAGTCAAACTGTCATAACAATATTAATAGTATAACGCAAAAGTATCGAAGTATGCACTATACGGTGAAAATGCATTTAATTTTATTCCCCGTGGGCACAACCGTTGACATTGTTGAATGATTTCAGTCACTTTTTTACCCAGGATCCATTTCAGGAACAAACGAGTGATTATATTTATATTTATTTTTCAACTAGTCTATATAATCGATTAATACACCACATTTCCGGTGACTGACATTTATTTAAATTAAAAAAATAATAAGATTATCGAAAAATTAATTTAAATAAGAATAATAAAATATAATAATTCTACTAGCTAATATTTTATTCATTTTTTGAAATGATTGATAGTAGACATGATGTGTTTAAAAAAAAAAAAAAAAAAAAACAAAACAAAGAAAAATATTAAGAGCTGTACAAAAAAATATAAGATAATCAAATTGACCAAACTTTAAAACAAAATATGGAATAAATATTTTGAATATATACAGATATAGTTTTTAAAGCAATTAGCATGTTTACGTTACTGTCTAACGAGATTAACACAGTAAAGTCTAGTCAAGTTGGTGTGGATTCGAGACGTCGCCTGTTATAATCACTCATTTTTTTTTTTTTATATATATATATTTTAATTTTTTTCTGAACTTGGTGGGGACTTTTATATGGGACCCAGACGATGACTCACGTATGGAAGAAATATATAGATATTTACCGTATAGCTATGATGATGATGATGATGATGATGATGGTGGTGGTGGTGGTGGTGATGATAATGATGATGATGATGGCAGAATACTTTCCCCCTTAAAATTGACCCTTCTTTTCATCATGTGTTTATATGTACTCGTAACGGTTGCTCTTAGTCATCATCACTGAGCATTTAATTTCATAATTATATTCACCTGATTGGTAGTGTCTGTAAAATAAATGAATAAATATTATTATAGAAATAAAAATGAATAATAATAAATAATAATAAATAAAACTAATTAATATATATCAGGCTAATCAGATTGACATTTAATAAAAATATATCATGATAAAAATATTTTGAAATAACTGTGCTTTTAATTTTCAACTTGTTCAGAAAGCATACCAACAACATGCATACATGTTCAGAAACATACATATACCAACAATTCAGTCAGTCTAAATTCGTTGAATTAAGAATAAAATGGAAGGTATAGGTTAGTATCAGGATAAAGGATAAAATAAAACTGGGCGTATATATATGCGTATTTTTTTTTTTTTTTATAAATGTATGATTGTTATAAGTTTATATATTGTGCAGCCGGACGTTGCACTCAAGGATATGCCTGGATCGTGATTCTAGATGACGCATCTATACACAGGTACATACTCAAACGATATGCCTGACGGCGCAGGTGACACAACGGTCTCTTTGCCGTCAGGTCGTCTACCCGTTTTTATTTAATTTTTTTTTTTTTTTTATTCAGTGTTTTTTTTTTTAAATAGTATGCATTTTCTCAAATTACCAACAAAATCGTCACGACTCGTTTAACCCCAACATTAACGCATTCTTAATCCATGCTTACGAATATTATTACTTATTATTCCACTGCCAAATTCGCATAACATTCATTCATCAAGTTTCTCTTCTTAAATGATTATATTTGCATTTTTTTTTTCTTTCTTCTTCTTAGTCTTTTGTGATTTGTTTTGTAATTCTTTTATTTTCATCCATTCGTTTTTTTTCCCTTTTTTTTTTTGTCGAATTTGTTGAAACACGCGTAGTTATATCTGCAGCAGTGCGCGTATCGAAATTTTAAGCTCAAATGCAAACACGTCAAGCTTCTTCTTTACGGTCCCGAGAGGACAAAGGGATTATGACATGATGGCCTTAGAGAATACGTTGTTTTTTTTTTGACACTTGATTTACATATTTACTTATCCCACGGTTTATTTTCTAATTTTCCTACAAGATAAATTGACATCGTGAGAATAGTGTATTAAAAAAAAATGAATTAAGCGAACTGATGACAAACATAATATATAGGTATATATAAATTTTGTAAATTATTAATTCTCAAAATGTTTATTTCTTTTTTTATTTTTCAAATTTTTTCAATATAAGATTTGCACGAAGCGACTCCATTTCACATGGTTAAAGGACCCAACGATTTTGGTTTGGTTTGCCATAATATTCATCTACACGCCCACCTATTACTAGCACGTTGAAAGTGAGGCCTCAGGCTTTTTCCCATACAGCAATAAAAACATGTAGGGATGTTTCTCACTGTTTTATGTATTTTTTTTTTTTTTTTAATTTTTTTAAACTAATAATATTCAGAGGGTTGTCTGCAAGTTTATTAAAATTTACTGTAAAAAATTATAATGCATATAGGATCAATAAATGTACGTTACAAAATAACTGTGATCAAATCAGTTGAAGATCCACCTACGCTGATAAACCACTGTTTCAAATTTTGGCCCAATTATCTTATATACACTTTCTACTCTTTTATTTATATGAAAAAAATAAAATAAAAATAAATTACATTGCGAAAACAGAAAATATATGAGACGATATATTTAAGAGTTTTAAATTTGTTTAATTTAAAAAAAAGACATTTGTAACGGTACAAAACAAAGTATTATATACATTTGTCTTGAGGATTGTTTTGGTTTGGATTAAATATATATAAATGTACATATAGTTTGGTTTGGGTCGATTCCACGGGATTGAAGAGCAAGAGGGATTCATTTGGACCCAAAAAAGTTAAAAAAAAAAAAAAAACTTATCGTGTTCGTTGTATATACAGTCGAGCTCCAAGAAAACGACGCAGATTTCTTGGAACCAGAATCTTTTTAGGGGTCTACTACTACGTTGTTGTCTCTCATCTGGGTATGCTGCTGTTTGGGTTTCAACCAATTCCATCAAAATATACGATAGGACCAGTATTCTTTGGGTCTTTTTTATTTATTTACTTATTTATTTTATTTTTTTTCTGCTTTACTATATACTTCCCCTTTGGTCATTCTTTATCTTTTTTGGCTCTTTTTTTGTGAAATTTTGAAAGTATCCTTTAAAAGAAACAAGCACAAAAATTTTGACCTTCTATATTGTCACGTAAAATACGAAAAAAATATATTTATTTTTTTCACGCTGTGACACTAATTCAGAGACGTAGAATTTCTCATGTTTAAAGTGAAAAATTATCTTCATAGAACCATTTAAAATCTTGTAAAATAAATAAATTTATGTCACAAAAAAAAAAAAAAAAAAAAAAAAACTGATGGAAGAAAAATTGAAATATAGTCGTTAATACAGTAACCAGCTTAACTATAGAAACTTTGACAACTAAAGACTGGATAGAGTTGGATATTTAACAATTAAAAAAAAAAATAAATTTTTATTTGTTGTTGAATATATTTTTGAGCATGTTTATACGTGGTTGGTTCATCTTAGCAAGAGTCGTTTCTCTATTCAATTCTCAGGTATATTGCAAACGAGTTTTTTTCAGTAAAAAAATCAAGTTGATGGGTAGGTGGAAGAAAGAGACCCCAGGGTTGCTCACGGTCTACTCTAGTACCTACCTGTTACGACCTGTTATAACGAGCAGGTGCATTGCCATCGGCAAAAAAAACTTATCCAACATTCAGAGATTTTGGTCCAAATAAAACCTCGAAGGACAAAGGCTCAGTTGGTTGCAAGCAGTGCATTGATTTTTTTATTTTTTCTTTTCGTTTACCTTTTTTTTTTTTATTTCATTTTTTTTTACTCCATATGGAGTATAAATAGTTACGTTTTTTTTTTTTTCTTTTCTCACTTGTCGCTTTAAAAATTTGCTTCATGACGAATGGGTGCGCATGGTAAACGTCGCCCCTCTTTACCATGGTCATGCCATATCCCTCGGTATATTGAGTAAGGTCAGGTTTCGCGTCCTCTTTCAATACCTACATATATATATGTAAACTTTTTTTTTATTTATTTATTTTTTTTAACAAACACAATGGTTTCCAGATGTCAGCATTTCAAGTACATAAAACCCAAAAATTTACTTTTATCGTAAAGATAAAAAAAAAATGAAAAATAAAGTTGAATATATGCGTGTGTGGCTTTAGCGGACTTGTGGTGGCACGCCAAAAATAAAAGATTGAATCGTTAAAAAAAAAAAAAAAAATGTAAAAAAGCAGAAAAAGGCTGAACAAGAATATAAAAGAATAAATGAAAATAAAATCATAATAAAAAAGCTAAAGACAAGGAAAATATAAGAACGAAACAAGCAAGTTTTGGCGTCTGTCTGTCTGGAAACGAAACTGATTGATCAGTATGTATTTCAAAACATTTATGAATTCAAAGAAAATATTGATAATCATCAAGGTTACAATTAAGAACGTATAGTTTTTTATTTTTAAATTCATTTCAGTTGAAAAGTGTCATCAGCTCATCAATGTTTTTTAAAAGGAAATAATAAAAAATAATTATTCTAAATGATTGTTAGCAAGTTTTTTTTTTTTTTTCTTTGCCAGAGTAAAAATGAATTTAAAAAAAATACAGAAAATTAAATAAATATGAGTATTGTGAAATGGAGACTAAATATATATATACGCATAGGTATAATTATAACGTGTGTATATCTATTATATTGCCTGCAGTCGATGAACTGATAGTTGTTGTTTCTTTGTTTACATTTACAATTTTTTTTTTTATTTAAAACTTGTATAGTTTATTATTACAAAGTTGGGTCTGTTTATGTCTGTTCAACATTTTATTATTCTACTGACTATTGGTAGTATATCACTAACAATCACCAACACTTGAAACAAGTGGGAAAAAAAAAAAAGTTCATAAGCTCTCGATACTCTTGAACATTTAAAAAATAATGATATTTAAGTATGCATAAGTGTTAATCAGTAGTCATAACAATTTTAAATAATTTTTTAAATATACAAAACATGTTTTTTTTTTTTTTGAAATAAATGAAAAGAATAAATAGAAAAAGAAAATAGAAATAAAAAACTGGAAGCTTTGCTTTACGTTGACGTTTCAACCCCCTAGCATATTTATATTTAAATCCTACGAAAAAAAACACCCTCATGTTATTGGTCAGACATATATGAGTATTATTCTACTACCATTGAATATTGGCTCAAATTTTTTTAAAAAAATTTTTCTATGAGTAACGTTGATTAGAATTTTTTATAGTCAACATATCTATATAGAAATATATTGCGCTAATTATTATGAGAAGCCCAAATGATACACCACATGAATAGTAAAGGTATAGAAATTTTTATTTGTTGCATGTGTATGTATACAAGCGTCATGTGTTATTTGAAAGCTTTCAATAAAAACGAAAATATTAAAAAATTTGTCATGTTTGTTGAAATTTTTGCAAAAAAAAATAAAACAAGTTGGAATATATTCTACGCATTTTAACCCAAAAGCCACGATCAATTTTTTAATTATTCATTTTTTTTTTTTTTTTGGCTACAGTGTCTAGAATAAAATATAATCTTATAATGACATTTTATGTTTGAAGATTTAATATAAAAAAAAATAATAAATATTATATTTAATTTAATACACCTGTAAGAATGACTTTGACTTTCAATTTAAAATGTTATAAAAAGTTATTATTTATTTTTATTTTATTCTTTGCAATGATGAGTCATCATGAAGTCAACTTTCTTAGCAACTCTAGACAGATATACTTGAAGGGCAAAATTGTGCGTTCCTTATGGAGCCAAAGACTCCAGACATTGTCTCGGACTTTTGTACATAGTTAGAAGGATAGGTATACGTGATTAGTTCCACTAAATAAAAATATAAAATGAAAATATATATAAAGATAGGCAAAAAAATTAAAAAAAAAAAAAAATCAAGGCACAAGTTGAAATTACCTGAATCATCTGTCTTCTGACTAACATGTTTCGTTCAACGGAAATCATCAACATTTTGTTTGAGTGACTCAATAAAATGTACCGTTCTTTATTTAATTTTTTTTTTTTTTTAATAATTTTAATGTTATATAATTTTATTTTTAGTATTATACTTAAAAAAAAATTAAAAATCTCAACATAGATTATTACTGCGATTTCATAAGTTTTTATCAAATATATATATTTAATTGCGCCTCTTATATTTAAGATAGTTTGTTTTATAAAATAAACTAAAAAAAGTTAATCAAGTATATTGCACGATCCATTAATTCGTCATATTGATAATAAAATTTTAAAAAAAAATTCATCATATTTATATGTGATTCAACATTACTATCTCTCTCTTCAATTCTGAGTCAAAATAGAAAGTTTATTCTTTATAGACATGGCCAAAAAAAGAAAAATAAAAACAAAAAATTTATAAAAAACATAAGTAATAATAAATATCTAAGTAGCAGTATATTGATAATAAAAAAAAATAAAATAATAAATAAATAAAGATAAAGTATAAATATACATTAAAATCGTAAACTCTTGAATCATCAAGTTAAAGTGTGACTCAACATTATCAGTTTTTGATAATATAACCACGTATATACTAGTAGGATAGCGCGAAAAAATAAATATATATAAGAAAAAGAAAAAACAGAATAGAATTAAAAAATAAAACACCCAAACAGACATTTATATGAAAAAAAAAAAATACAAAAAAATCAGGAAAAAAAAAAAAAATTGTGTTATGTCGTCGTTATCCCGGTGTTCACTTGTGACTCACAAGTCTTTGAGACTGGACCAATGGCAAATAAGTATATTAAAATAAAATATAAAAAAAAGGGTCAGATCTTTGATTGGCCAAGTTAACATGGCGTGTTTCTTTATACTTTTACCATTGGTTGAATATTATAAATATATATTTAAATGCTTTTAGACTGCCTATTGAAATAATCTCTTTAACGCGATATTCTCTTCTACATAATATAATATAATATAATATATATATACAGTAAGTAGTAGTCACAGTTGCGTGAATATTCACAAGTATGAAATTTCATCAGTATGACTAATCCATGGATCCAACTTGAACCAAGAATACCTGAGATCATGCAACATATATTGTTTAATATGTATCAAGACTAAGCCTAACCTAGGTTAAAGTCTTGTTGAATTAACAATGCGAAACAAACTTATATAGAACCAATAACAAATTTTAATCCACCAGTAATATTTTAAATAATTTACAATTGATAGCTCATAGAAGAAATAATTTTAAACCTTGTTATTATATACTCATGTGAGTCTATATAGTCAAAAAATAATAATATATATATTTTTTTTTCAATTTCTTAATTTAATGATCTAGTTAATAATTTATTTTTCTTTTAAAAATATAAAAATGATAAAAATCGTCTAGCCAAAATTGTATGATAATTTCTGTACATGCTAGCGTGACGAATAATATATTTGACTAAAAAAATTTGCACAAATAAGAGAACCAACTTTTTATATTTTTAAAATAGTCAACAGTTAACACGACAATCACCGCGCTACTTTCATTCCCACTTATTATATTTTCATCAAAATATATTTATCATAATATAGACCTTGAAGATGAGTCATTTTAGTGTATGCATAACCCACAATAAATTTATATCAGTGATTGGTCAATATATGTAAAATATAAAATTTATTAAAATACATATATATATATATATGATTATATCAAATTTTATTTTAGAATTATAAGTAAACTTGTTCAAGGATATTTTAAACGCAAACAGGAAATAACAAATGGTCGATCATTGTGGTTATATATGTATAATATTTAAATTATTTTTCCAACAGTATAAAAAAAATTTTAAGTGAAAAAAAAAAAAAAATCAAGACCCGCACTTTTCTTGCTATTGTTTTCTGTAGGTGGTATATAATTTTTTATTATTAAAATTTTTCTTTTTATTTATATATTTTTTAACGCGTGCGTAATCTCTATGTACATGAAGGACAAACAATGTATATATGCACATCGTGAGAGATAATTGGCTATGCATTTCCGCCTCTATTTATTCTTTAAAGCCAAAAGAATAATAGAAAAAAAAAATTTTAAAAATAAAAAATAAAACATCATTAAAAGAATCAAAAGATTGCTAAATCAAGAAAATCATAAATAAATGATATTACAGATAAGTAGCACGAAATAAATTTCTACTACTCATATATATGAGTCATAATATTTATACGTAATTTCAGTATATTCAAGGCAATTTCATAAATTGTTTTTGAATTATTTTTAAAACCCTTGAATATTAATTAAATTCAAGATAGATTTTGTCAAACTGTGTACTAAATTTTTAAACTTCCTTCTGATAACAAAGTGTCATATTTGTTATTGATAAATGAATTTATTTGATGACCTTTCACTTAAACATACACGTGCACTAAACACTGACAAGTCAGTGCATCCAAGCAAAGAGTATTTCATTTATAACATTTTAAATCACCCACTACAAATGATAATACCCAACCAATTGATAATGCAGAAAAAACATTTGTATACTACATAATATACTGATTGCTAAAAAGCCTTCGCATTTATATACATTTACTATTTTCATCAACAATATTTTATTTTATTCTCATTTTATATTTTATATATATCTATTGTCTCGTCCTCTATTATTATCTTGTCATTTTTCATATCACATGTCTCGCTTAAAATAAAACTGAATAAATAAATATAAAAAAAAAAAAAGTCATGCAGATTATTTTAAGAGTATGATTAATGAATATTTTATTGAATTCTCATCTTTTGTTTTATGAAAAAATAAAATAAATAAAACAAATGAAAATAGTCAAATTCTATATTGAATAATATATATACATAGTTTAAATGTTAATGCGCATATACACATATGTTTGTTTGGATTTTTTCGTTATTTTATTATCATTTCAAATTGAAATTGGATGGCAAGATAATACGTGCACTTTAACTGATGAGTAGGTAAATCGAGTTGATGGTGACTGTCTATATAGCAATTTTGAGGTTGATTTAGTCGGTATAACTATATACGTGTAAAATAATTTTGCTGTTCAGGGGTTACAACAACGGTCTATAATAATAGTAATGTCATCGGTCTGTAATGTCATCCTTTGGAGAACTAAACTATTTCTCCCAAGCCACATCAAAAATCCAATTTGCCATATGATCTACATGCACACGCATATATCTACAATTATATATATGCATTTGATGATATACACCTGTCTATTACTTTATAAGCCGATATCTTGTGTCAAGCTCCTATCAGCACGTACCCAATAATGAGCATTTGTATAGCAACTTAATATAAATATACATAATCGCACTTAATTCATTATCAAGATATAGATGTATTAAAATTTATCAAATAAGAATTATCCAAAATGTTTGAAAAAAAATTGACTCATGAAATACAAGGACAACCACACTTGAAGATAATTTTTTATCCGGCCACATTTATCATTGATATATTTGTTTTATATTTATTTTTGGAAGAAGGCTATTGTACAGTGGTATTTGTGGTTGGAAAGTTATTTTCTTTATATAAAACAGACACTTGTCATTAATTTTGTCGTTAACAAAATAAACAACTCAACAATGCCAAATTATCGAATATCTTATGAAATTATAACTCAGAAAAATTTATTTCAACCAAAACGTAATATTATCACCAAAATGGCTCTAAGTCGGAGGTTAAAGCTAGCTTCAAAGTCCAGTAAAACTCCCAAATTAATAAAAATGATTTACTTAATGATTGGAATCAACGTCTTCCATTGTTGTCAAGTGAATTCAATCATAATCAGATGAATATTTAACTTTAAAAAATTTATTTCGACCGAAATGTCTTATTTTCACCTAGATGACTTTAAGTCAGAGGTAAAAGCTAACTTCAAAGTCCAATAAAATTTTAAAATTAAAAGAAATAATTTATTTAATGATTGGAAACAACGTCTTACATTGTTGTCAACTGAATTCAATCATAATCTTATAAAATTATAACCGAGAAAAATTTATTTCGACCGAAATGTCTTATTTTCACCTAGATGACTTCAAGTCAGAGTTAAAAGCTAGATTCAAAGTCCGATAAAATCTTTAAATGAATAGATACAATTAGTTTAATGCTTTAAAACAACGTCTTACATTGTTGTCAACTAAATTCAATTATAATCCGATGAATTTTTAATTAAAAAAAATTTTTTTTAACCAAAACGTCTTATTTTTACCTTGATGACTCTAAGTCGGAGGTAAAAGTCTGCGTCAAAGTCCAATAAAAGCTCAAAATTAATAAAAATGATTTATTTAATGATTGGAAACAACGTCTTCCATTGTTGTCAACTGAATTCAATCGTAATCTGATGAATATTTAACTTGAAAAAATTTATTTCGACCAAAATGCCTTATTTTTACCTAGATGACTATAAGTCGGACGTTATAGCTAGCTTTAAAGTCCGATAAAACTCCCAAATTAATAAAAATGATTTATTTAATGATTGGAAACAACGTCTTCCATTGTTGTCAACTGAATTCAATCATAATCCGATGAATATTTAACTCAGAAAAATTTATTTCGACCAAAATGCCTTATTTTCACCTAGATGACTCTAAGTCGGAGGTTAAAGCTAGCTTCAAAGTCCGATAAAATCTTAAAATGAATAGAAACAATCGGTTTAATGCTTTGAAACAACGTCTTACATTGTTGTCAACTGAATTCGATCATAATCAGATGAATATTGAACTTTAAAAAATTTATTTCGACCGAAATGTCGTATTTTCACCTAGATGACTTCAAGTCAGAGGTAAAAGCTAGATTCAAAGTCCGATAAAAGTTTCAAATGAATAGAAACAATGAGTTTAATGCTTCAAAACAACGTCTTACATTGTTGTCAACTAAATTCAATTATAATCCGATGAATTTTTAATTTAAAAAAATTTTTTTTAACCAAAACGTCTTATTTTTACCTTGATGACTCTAAGTCGGAGGTAAAAGTCTGCGTCAAAGTCCAATAAAAGCTTAAAATGAATAGAAAGGATTGGTTTAATGCTTTGAAACAACGTCTTACATTGTTGTTAACTGAATTCAATCGTAATCTGATGAATATTTAACTTGAAAAAATTTATTTCGACCAAAATGCCTTATTTTTACCTAGATGACTATAAGTCGGACGTTATAGCTAGCTTTAAAGTCCGATAAAACTCCCAAATTAATAAAAATGATTTATTTAATGATTGGAAACAACGTCTTCCATTGTTGTCAACTGAATTCAATCATAATCCGATGAATATTTCACTCAGAAAAATTTATTTCGACCAAAATGCTTTATTTTTACCTAGATGACTCTAAGTCGGAGGTTAAAGCTAGCTTCAAAGTCCGATAAAATCTTAAAATGAATAGAAACAATCGGTTTAATGCTTTGAAACAACGTCTTACATTGTTGTCAACTGAATTCGATCATAATCAGATGAATATTCAACTTTAAAAAATTTATTTCGACCGAAATGTCGTATTTTCACCTAGATGACTTCAAGTCAGAGGTAAAAGTTTGCGTCAAAGTTTATCTAGTTATTGAAATAAATGAAAATGATTCGTACAATGCTTGAAAACATTGTCTTCCTGGGTTGTTGACTTAATTCAATCATAATCTCATGAAATTTTAACTCAGATCAATTCATTTTGACTGAAATGCTATATTTTCACAAAACTACAGACTATTAGCAAAAAATATAACTTGTCAATTTAAAAAAATAACAAACACGATATAATATATAAAAAATAAAATTAATCGTGACAGTGAGAAAGACCATGTTTGTTTGTTATAACTAGTCTATAATATGCCTGTATGATAATGGCTAATGCATTGGTATATCTGTCAACCATAAACTATGAACGTGCAACTGTTGTTAAGATACCAGATATTTCTTATTACAACTAAATATTCATATTCAGAAACATAACAATAATATAATGATTCTCAACTTGTCGATTGAGCTAATCGACACAAACCATTTCTCTTATAAATATTATAATATAAATTTTGCATACATGATCAAATAAACTAAAGGACCAGGCATCAATTTACTTTAATTTCATAAGATGTTTCATGTTGGTATACACAATATTCTGTATAGTGTATATACTCATCGTACTCGTAACACGGTAGCCCTGCGTGGGTTTCGTTTTTTTTTTTATTATCTTTAGTATTATCATCTTCATCATCATCATTATTAATATTATTATTATTATTAACTTGGGTGTTTGCCGCTCACCTCCTTGCTTATAGGTTGCTTGGTAGGTTTAAATTCAAGCAAAGCAAGTTGAAATCATAAGACAAGTTTTTCTTATAGTGCTACCCCCTTCACGTAAACACGATCGGACAAGTCTTAGCCGTCGTTGTAGATGTTGCCCTCGGTCCATGGCTTTTACAAACTACGCAGTTACGCTCGGCCATACAGTGATGGTGGTGGCAAGTGGCAGGGCATGTGCTAAGGCACATTGCATGCTTTTATATATATATGTACTAACAATTCAATACATGCATATGTACATACTCTAACTTTTTTACTTTACATAAAGAGAATGATAAAAATTAAATAAAATAACATTGATTACACGTCTCTCTTTTTTTGCATCCATTTACGAACACTTTTGAGTAATTTAATGTCACAATGCCAATCGTGCATACAATATTATAACTTTATATTTATTTTAATAATAAAAATAATTATTATTTTATTAATGCTAATATTTAAATTATTAATATTTATACATTTGATACTTGTAAAGTAATTTATATATATATATTTTCATTTAAATTTTGTTAAGCGTATATTTAATGTTATTTTTTTTAATTTTTTAAGAGTTTAATTAATTTAGTTTTTTTTTTTTATGCTTTTATATAGAGTTTGATTGGGTAGACGACCGATGACACTACTGTACACAATCATATTATGTTATATGTGTATGTATTCATATGATAATATAAAAAAGTTTGTACATATAGATATATATTGTTCATTTATCCCCTCTTGCTAACGTTGTCATTCCCCTCGTATAATTTTTTATTATTTTATATAATTTCTTTTTTTTTAAATTTTTTTTTTCAATCGTCCATACACCCCCTCCCAATTCAACTATTGCTCCCACCCTATCACATATAACCCCCATGATCAAGGGGTTTCTACAACTACTATTAACCCCCACTATGAATTTTATCATATTATATACAATTCTCTTTTCTCCTCATACCGCAACTTCACAACAACTTTGGCATATTCACAAACGCGGACGCTATCGTGCGTATCTTTGGTCCACGAGGTGCGCGCGCCTATAATATTATGCCCCACTTTATCAACCCGTGGTGGCTTTACAAATACAACTTAAACCAGACTTGAATATGTTGATAGTGGGGGGTTTCTAGTTTCGATGCTAGGGAGCAACGTTTCGACGAATGCATTTGATCATTGCCACACCAGACATCGAGGAGTATAGACACTGTTTATCACGTACAGCTCAGTCGAAATCTTGTGTATTTTTTTCAACTTACAATTATATATTTCATCTCAAGTGCATTTTATAAAAAATACTAAATAACAATATACGTATTTAATTTAAAAAAAAAAAAGTTTATTATTGTTATTTAAAAAAAATTAATAAATAATTAAAAATTATTTCATTTTTTTTTTTAACTTTCAATTGTTGATTAATTGGAAAAAAAAATACTTGTAATAATTTTTTTTTTTCAAATTATCAATCAATTTGCTTGTTAATTCGTGAAATAAAAGTGTTTGAAATTTTTTTTTTTTTTTGCAATAAGTTGGACATTTGCAACATCAACAAAGTGACAATCTAACTTTTTCGTGATAAAAAAAAAAAAATAAACTGTATCAAATCGTGATTGTGTTTTATGTTTTTTATAAGTAATTAAAAGAAAAAAAATTATTATCATAGTCAAAATTGAACTTAGAAAAATATAAAAAAAAAAAAAAAAAAAAAAACATTAGAAAAAAAGATTGATAATTGTTGAATCACGGAACAATTATTTTTCATAAAATTATTATTCGTGATATTATTGAAAAATAATAGTTTTTATATATTATTAAAAGCGTTTGACGCGCGACAATCAACACTTATGGAAATTGATCCATTCGAGGATCCTCCTTACAGACGCTTTAGACGTCGTTATAATTAATAATAATAAAATTGTTTTATATTTAAGTTGTGTGATAATAATATATAATAAAATAATTATATTTTTAAAATAACGAGAGTGCATTTAAATAATTATTGGGTTTACGCGTACTACAACCATAAACCACGTGCAAGCCTCGGTGACAGAAAAGAGGTCGTCGGACTTGAATACAATAATGAAAATTTCTAATAGTAATTTTTACCTATGTGATAATAAAGTGTAAAAAAAAAAAATAAATAAATAAAACTGATAATAATAAGATATATAACAAGACTCTTTAGACAAATTTATTCCAAGTTGATTTGATCAATTTATTTTACTAAGTGTAAGTGCTTGAAACTTTTAACAGACGATTGTTTAAGTTATCATTACTTTTGGTTAAAGTGCCCAATTGAATCATCTTATTAATATATCAGACAAAAAAAAAAAAATAAAATATATAAATAATAAATTAAATTAATAATAAATAATGGCTATTCCTTTTGCCTTGCCGTCTGAGGACGAGGCTGAGACGCAAAGTCAACAGTTGGAGCAGCTGATGCTCGACCTTTACACAGCCCTGCAACAGGTCCTTAGAAATAGAAATTCACAGCATCCATCACGCAATCGTAAGTACATACTTTTTTCCCTTTTTTATTACTATACTTTTATCATTCGGTTGGTTTTTTTTTGTTCTTTTACATTTTACTTATACGTGATTTATCTTAAAACTTTTATCACGTACAACAAAAGTGTTTATTTATATGAAATTTAATTCTGTCGAGTTTATAAATTCAAGTCGTTTTATGAGTATACGTATATAGAAATAATAAAAATAAATTTGTTAAAAATTATTTTCATCTAAACTTGGACTATGAAACTTAAAATGTCGATGTTAAATTTTTTTTTGTCAGTGTATTTTATTTATCGAAATAAAATATTTGAGTCAGAGTTTTGTTGACAGATACTTATCTCGTTGTGCAGGTCGTGTTTTATACTGATAAACAATTTCCAAGTAGCTTTTAAATGCGTATATCTTTTTAATAAATATTTGAGTGATGTTTTTTTTTTTTTTTAAACGATAACTATAATCATACGCATTTATATGTCGTTATAAACTTATAAAATAAATCTTCATATAGTAGTTAGTTTTAAAGTATTTTTTTTTTTTTTAGAAAAAAAGATATAGAAGTAATAAAATATTATTTAGATGAACGATCATATAAATTTTAAACTGCTCTGAATTTACTTCATATAAATATAAACATAACATTCACTGTAATTAGTCAAGTATAATAAAAAATTTGCATGGGGTCTTGATGTTCATAAAATATTTTGACTTTATATTCTCATCATTTAAAATGACTGATTTGTCAGTGTTAATAAAAAAAAAAAAAGAAAAAAAATGTTATTTTTATGATAAATGAAAATAATAAAAAATAATTCATATGAAATTTTTTTATTTTAATACTGTATAAGTACCAAATATATGCACACGTGTATGTCGAGTTGAATTTACGCATGGTGCAAATGTAAAATGATTTACATTCAGTGTGTAATAAAATGTAGTTTTACGAGATGAAGGACAGAACGAAGTAAAAACTAGAGGGTTAAAAAAACAGCTAAAGTTTAGAGAAAAAAAAAAAATGAATAAATAAATATGGAAAGTTACAGAGAGCTAGATATATATATATATATGTATGTGAGGATAAATCCATGATAAAAAAAAATATATATATTTAAAACGAAATAAAAGTTTAAAAAGAATAAAAAAAAATAATCAGACGTTGTCCGGCCGTGACCCTGCGTCGGCCCACACCAACTTTTTACTACTTGGGACATTTTTTTCTCAATTTTTTTACCTTACTTTTTTTTATTTCATTATTTTTATCCAACAAAAAACCAAAAGTGTTAAATATAGTTTTGCAA
Organism: Lysiphlebus fabarum; assembly: GCA_011426435.1. NCBI lineage: Eukaryota > Metazoa > Arthropoda > Insecta > Hymenoptera > Braconidae > Lysiphlebus > Lysiphlebus fabarum. The sequence continues at coordinate 77,607 of WSYQ01001106.1, forward strand.
GTTAAATTTTATATAAGTTTACCATAAATCACCATCAAAATCGATGATAATTTTCTTGATACTTTGCAAGTCATAGACTCAAAAAAAATGTACATTTAGGTAATTATTTTTTTACAACAAATCATCATTTTGTTTGAATATATATTTACCCAAAATAATATGCGTAAAAATTAACTTATATAAGTATAAATATTGTATATATATATATACACAACAAAAATATACTCTCATATAGTAAAAAAAGAAATTGAAGGAATTAAACGAGTGAATAAATGTGACGGGTCAATAACCATGCTTGAATTTTAAACTCTGAAATATTGTGCACTCACAAATGTTGCATCAGAATCAGGGGCTTTTCATTTCTAAAATTAATTTTAAAACCAGCTGGTATATGATTTTATACTCAACAGTTTAAGCATAAACTATGCCTGATTCTTTCTCGCATAACATATACGTATATAATATTTGTAAAATAGAAAGAAAACAAATCAAAAAAAGAAAAAAAAAACTATTATTCCCCTTATTCATTTTTCTACTTTCTTTGGATTCACACTTGTGCATATTTTTGTGGTTATATTCTGTGATATTGTGGCTTATTTTTGCATGTGTGGTCAAAATATGACTCTTATTAAATTAAAATTATATATATTTTCATTTAATCTTAAACTCGTATCATTATATCACTGCATAATACAATCAGTGCAAGTATTAATATAAAGATTGAAAGTATTAATTTGTAGATAAAAAATTATCAATTGATAATAACAATAATTTATATTTGTATATGATAAGATATGCGAGTTGATCACAAATAAATGTCAGTGTATATAAATGCAAATGATATAATATATGAAAAGAAAATATATATGAAAATATAAGAGAGTGTATACGACCTTTTATCGATTTCGATGAGTATATGACAAAGTCGTGAAGAAATGATGATAGAGTCAGAGGGTGGAGAGGTTGGGTCAGCTTGTACAGAAGTATTTTCTTGTCTCCAGAGTCTCTTCATGAAATATAAAGTATATATTCATCATATCAACGAGACTCTATATGTATGTTTCTGTGATAGTCATTGGTTAACCCAAGGGAAAACATCTAGACATATGCATTTCAAAAATTCATTGGATACAGTAATAGGAAGCGTGCAAAAAATATGAACACAGTACTAAATTCACCAGAAATAATCATTATCATGATCATCATGATCCAAGTGCTAGTTGTATATGACAAAAAAATAAATATGTATATATAAAAAAGAAAAAAACTACGCGTCAAAAACTCATCTTATCTTATTCACTACATCGATAGGTCAAACCAGTCTAACTTTTTTTTTTTTTTTTATATTTTATCTAACTTTTTTTATTTTTTTTTCTCATTACTTTTTTTTTATTTTATTTATATAATATAATATTTACGAAGATGTCTTTTTATTGCCCGTCGGACGTGAATGTTTATCATTTTATCAAATCTTTTTTTTTTTTTTTCTCAATACACTTCTATTTTTATTTTAAAATTTAAACAAATAAGATTTTTTTTTGCTTTTAGTCACGTTTGATTGCTGTCTATTTAATTTATTGATCTTTATATACTCTGTACTTTTTTAAATAATTTTTATTATCTTTTTTTTTCATTTTTATTTTAATTTTTTGTTCTCATTGAAATTTGATACGGCTATTAGCTGACCCGTCTCATACACATATATCTTTGAGTAATCTAGATGCTAACACTCGTATATATACCGATACAAAATTGTTAGACTTGTACATTTCATTTATAAAATGGATTAAAAAAAAAAAACTCATAAAAACAATTGTTATTCAATTAACCATAATTTAAAATATAGAAAAAAATAAAAATAAAAAAAGATTACTATATATATAAACAAGACAATAATTATAATTATAACAATAATAAAATAAAAATAAAAAAATCAGCATTGTCTTGATGATAAGAGATGCAATGATTAATAATTGACTTTTTTTTTTTAAATTTATTTTTCTTTCTGTTTTCCGCTAGTTATTTTATCTAAGCAACGCAGTAGCATTGTTATCTCTTTCTCAGTTACTGTCCCATTGTTCCGGAAATGCATTTGAGATATAAACCGCGAAATACGTATTATATTTTATACATATAATATAAAATAGTTGTCAATGTGTGTATCATTATAATGACAGAGGGGATACATGTCTAAACATCAAGACTCATTTAAATTGACTCATATTTAAAACAACAAATTAAGTTTTTAAAAAATTAAAAGCGAGAAATTCAAACAAGTAGTTTAGTGCAAAAATTAATAAAATAAATTATAGAAAAAATAGATGAGTACAGTGTAATAAACACATGTGCCTTATACAGAAACTTTTGCTATCCGATAAAAAAAAAAAAAAAATTAAACGGGACACGTACCGTCGGATTGCACGACTCGCGCGTGCGCTATTTTCACGCGGCCTTGAATGAGGTTCTTTGTGCAGTTTAAACTAAGCTGCATTTATATATATTTATTTATTTATTTATTATGAATATAAATATGTATATACAATTCACTAAAAAACGAATATTACCGAGAGCAAACGAATACTTTATTCTTTATTTTATATTTTATATTATTTACAAATCTTTTTTCTTTTTTTTTTTTTCTTATTATTATTAAAAGTTGCAAAGAAAAATCTTTTATGGTGTGTTGGCTGAGTCATATTTATACATGCACTTAACTGCTTCAAGGGTGTGTATGTAATACAAGTGCTCTAGGCACGTAGACTCTTTTGCACATATGCGGGTCCACGTGCACAAAGAAAAATTTGTTAAATTACAAAAAAAAATACGCATAAATGACGTTTGAGATTTTTTTTTTGTAATATATTATATTTACAAAGTTTGAATCAACTTAATGTTTTGCAATGAAATCAAATGATGTGTACATGTGTGAATATATTGCAGATATATTTGCAAGAAGAGTGAAAGAGGATACTTTGAAATGTCAAGGATATCTAAGCCACAATATTTACTTGAACACAATAAGCCCCGGGCTTGAAATAATTCTTTGTCACGCTTGATCATCCAAATTATTATAATATATTATATATTTTTTCCATATATTGTTTTAAATATTTAATTTTAATTTTTTGTAATAATGATTGTAAAAAGAATCAAGTATATAAATGCAAAAGAAAATTGCACAGTATAAGATTGACTATATATAATATAGTTGATGATAAATAAATTTATAGAGATTATACAGAATTTTTCATGCACATCAAAACATGTTGGTTGTTTTTAATGAAAATTAAATGAATTCATATCCCAAGAGGGAGTATGAATGTTGTGTGATGTGTATGAGCTTGTGTATATCGCAAAATAAATATATTCTAGTAGTTAATTTAGTCTTTCTCTCTCTTTAGTAGCTTTTACTTGTCTATTCTCTCTGTACCTTAAGTTTTAAACATAATTCTTGTGTACCACAGGGGCTCATTCGCGGTGTCTTGTACCATGTGTCTAGACTCGATAAACCAAGATATATGTATACACAAATGCACCATATGTATGAGCTTTATGATAGTGCATAAAAACCAGAGAAAAAATGTACATTTCGTGTATTTTGTCTGATGTCTTTCTCAATGATGCTTATATACCATTAAACTATAGTGTATACAATACATAAAAATATAACAAAAAAAAAAAAAACTAAAAAGAAGCATTCACCTCAATTTTCTTTTCAAAAACGAAAGATGAACGGATCATATGCGGTTATCGCTACGAATTATGTCACCGATCAAAAAAAATAAAAATAAAAATACAGTCACCACAAGCTTTTGTATGGTGACATCAAGTGTCTCAAGTGGGTAAAACTTATCGAGAAACTTGTCGTAAATTTCTTATCACCTGGTTTCATACTAGACATAAATTTTTTCCTTTTCTTTTTCTATCGTATAATTTATATTATCATGTATATGTGACATTTGTGACTTACTTTTTTAATGATATATATATAATATAAATATAAAAAAAAATATATTCTAATAAAATTTATAAATTATTTTTTACAGATCGCTTACCAAGACGAGTTGGTGATATTTCTGGTAGTCGTGATCATCCAGTTATATTAATTGATTCTGATTTATCACGTTTACCACTTCCTGATCTTGTATTATCAGCTGTTGAACAATTACCACCACCAGAACCACAAGTAACAGTATCAGCACCAACTAGTCCAACACGTGATGCTGCATTTCAATTTCCTGAATGTAATGCACCAGTACCAAGTCCACGACCAAGACCAAGAAGACGAAGACTTACATCTGAAAATTCAATACTTGAAAAAGGAACCACCAATAGATCAGATTACAATAATAATAATAATAATAATAATAATAACATTCATCATAATAATGGATGTTGTAGTCATCTTGGTCATTCTTGTAATGAACGTGAATGGGCAAGTGTTGGTGCAAATCTCAGAAATATTGCTGATGATTTTCATGCCTCCAAAACCAAGGTAAAAATACTTAAATACTATTATTACTATTATTATTTTATATTTATCAATATATTAAATATACATAATTATTTTTGATATATACATATAGAAAAAAAAATATATATACAATAATTTATTTCTGACATGTTAGTAAACAAGTTAATGTCTAGATGTATTTCATGTTATAAACCATCATGTGTTTGTATTACTGAAATTATTTTATATATATACATTTAAACGTAGGAAAAGTTTTTTTACTTGCATTTCTCACGTATTTATATATAAACAAAATACTAACCAACTTTAAAACTTTTTACTCAATTCAAAACTCGCCACTTGCATGCACATTTATATCAAATGAGAGTTCTAAATGCATACACACGCGACCTAGACGATATTATATTACCTGAATTTTCTTGTTACTTTACCTCCTGTGTACATTTCAATTCACCACAAAATACTCTTCACTTTGTACCTCAATCTAACAACCCTCATTCCATTATTTTGCAAGCTTCAACCAAAATCCCCGTGGACGCGCTTTCAAAAACTTTTCACTAAAACTAATTGCCATGTTAACAAATATACCCCAATTTAATAAAAACTTTTATTACTTGCTAAAATTTAATGTTCATTTAATATTTATTTATTTTTTTTAATTCATCATCTTTATACTGAAATAATAAACAATAAATTATATGATGTGCTATATATTTTCATATGAGATGTTGTATTAGTTTTTTTTTTTTGTTTTTGATATAATAACCTGGGGTTTGTTAAAGCGTGAACTCAAGGGCTATAAACGCGAATTTAGTTATCAGCTTCTGTGTCCCATGGGTTAAATAAATATCGAGAATCTCGTGTGACCCAACCAAAGACATGCCGTATAGTATTGGTCCCCTATTTTTATATTGAGTTTAGTTTATTTTCCCCTCTGTTTTTTTCTAAATCCCAATGTTCCTGATCAAATATGTATCATTGTAATATAAATACTTAAGATGTATATTGAGCAATAACTTTTATTCATTTATACTATTAAAACATCACCAAAAAAGCAAAAAATAAATATCATTTTTTTAAAAATAATTTTATTTGTTTTGTCTTTTAATCAAAGAGAATTTGGAAAAGAAAAAACTCATTGTGATTAGACTGATTTTGTTGAATTTTTATTTTGACTTTAATCAGCTTAAACAAAAATTTAAAATACTTTGATCCAATTTCATTTACGTCTAATTATTACTGGTTAAGTGATGGTAATTGAGAAGGGAAAAAGTTGGAGATCCGTAAAATTGGGAAAATCCCTTTGGAAAAGATATCAAATGTCTAGTCTTGAGGGTATTTTACTCAATTTAAAATTCATTTTATTATTTTTTAACGATAGTAATTTTTTATTTATTTTTTTTATTTGTTTGTAAGTCTTTATAGTAAAAAAAAAAAAATAATTTTAAATTTCTTTAAATAGCAAATCAACTTATTTATGATTCATGAATATATAAACAAAGATAATAGAACTTTGCATTCAGCGCAATTTTAATTTAATTTGACACAATTCTTTGTTACAAATATAAAATAAAAAAAATAAGGTAATCTTGTGTATTTGTTATGTGCCCTATCAAATTACTTAGTATAATTAAATTTCATATATATATTTGAAATGATTAATAATCGTATCATTCAATATGTCATGTTTATCATTGCTCAAAGTAAATCAAATTTATACAAAAAAAAGAATTGAATTACTTGATGAATTACATACTGAATCTATATAAATTTATGTGCTGGCATGTTGGAATCAAGTAAGCATGTAACATTGTCTAAATAGCCACATCCCCTGTGAAAGTTAAGTAGCCATATCATAGTGGGCACGAAACCGTAGCTGTTTGCACTTGTTTTAAAACATTCACACCTATACAAGTTGATATAAAAAAGCAAAAAAAAAACTAATTTTAAATTATTCGATGAAATACTTTTTTTTTATCATTAGTCTTTTTCTTGGTTTTTTTATCTAATATTTACCACCAAATTGCCAAGTGCACAAAATACTGACTTTCCCTAGTTTGTAATTTTTTTTTTAATATTATTTTTATTCACTTATATTTTTTTTTTTTATGGAATATAATTCCAAGAAATAATATAAACTACTCTATTTTTTTGTTTTTCTTATTTTTTATTTCTCGTGTTCTATTTTGTTTTATTTGATGGGTGAAAGTAGTTGGGTAAAACAAAACAATAGTCGTATAAAAAAAAAAAACATAATAAATATATATATATAAAAAAAAAGTACTGTAGATTAATCGAACCACAGAAAAAAAAATAAAAAAATTATATACTATATCAGAGTTTTCCAATAATTCTTCTTTAATGTGACACTTTTTTTTTTCTTTTTTCGTGCTTTTCGCACAATAATCTTTCACTATCATTCTTATATATATAAATACAAATATAAATATACGGTGAGACCGAGCGAGTGTTTGTCATTCGATGGGGTGTCTCTTGAAGGGTGGAAAAAAAAAAAATAAAAGTACATATACTACATAATACAAGATGACAATGATGGGAAAAAAAATAAAAATATATCAAGAGAAGTGTGTATTCGCTAAACTGAAACTCAAATACAAGCCCAAACCGCTATCTTTAGTTCTTGAAGATTATATTGCTCGCGTCCATAAAGGCGCCTTCGAAAATTGGACTTTGCCGCGTTTATTATAACACAAAGTATTTGGATTAAGATGAAAACAGGAATCGGAAGTTGAGTAGATATATACGTATAGCATGTACAGACTATATAGAGAAGACAAAGGGATCTTTGTTCAATTAATTGACTGAGAAGGACCGTCTCGTCGACCAAAAGATTGTTTTTTTTTTTGGGTATGATAACTGAGAATGAGGTGAGGAGTAATTCTTTCTCTGTGTTCAGATACCCGAGGCTAAATTGGTGATCCCAAAAACCACCCTTACAGTTAATGCGAAAAAAAAAAAATAAATAATAAATAAAAAAAGAAATCACGATTTGTGATATCCCGACGTGATATATATTCAATGAAACGTAGATGAAATAAGGGAGATGAATCTCGGTATTCTGAGGTTTTTGGATGAATGATTTTCTTAATTATCATTCCAATTAAATAAAAAAACAATAAATATAAATTTATATATTGTATATATGACATAATGTAATTTAAATGATAGTTTTTTATATATGAAATATAATTAAAATTTTGGTATATCATTTAATTGTTGCAGGATGCAGAAATTGAAAAATCAAGACTGCCATTTATTGGTGCAAATTTTCCAAGTGTAACAGCATCAACAACGACGTCATCTTCAACGGACAGTTTATTTTCAATGCTGATACCGGCGCCACTTCGAGAGACCCTATGGACGACAGTGGCACTTTACCTTGGTTGGCGGCTTGTATCACGTCTGCGATAGAGACGGGCAAGGCGCCTAAATCGGCGACAACAACGCTGATGGCGCGACCAAGAGGTAGTTGACCGATTAACGAAAAAAAAAAAAATAAAAATTTTGGGAAAATAAAAATATATAATAATTCAAAAATAATGGGGAAAAAAAGATGAAGTTAATAAGAAACTTCACTGAGAAGTGCATCAAGTAATCAAGTTGCTCACAAAAAGGATTTAACGTTTTTTTTTTTTTTAAACGTTATTTATCCTTGACACTCGTGCTCCAACATTTCTCAGACATTTTTATATATATTTTTTTTTCCGAAAAAAAAAAAATCAAATAAATCAATCAAGACGTATTTAATTATTTAATGAAACAAATTAATATATAAATATATAAATATACATATATTAATCATCTCGTGGCTGTTTTGCACATTCATCGTTTTATTCATCCAGATGAGACCCTACTATCAACATTGGAGTATAATCAGGAAGATAATTAAAATTAAAAAATATAATTTAAAATTAAATTATTATTAAAATAATTATTCATCGATAAAAAAAAAAAAAAAAAAAGGAGGAAGGGCTGGACGAGATCCAAAGAGGACTTACCGAATAATCAAATGATGATCTCACTATGGATATAAATTAGTTAAAAAGAAAAAAAAAAAAAAAAGTCTATAAAAGTAGCGTGATTTTTTTTGTTTTAATTTAAAAAAAAAAAATATATATATATAATATGGTATTTTTTTTTGTGATTTTTGGGTTTCTTTGTCGACAAAGACCTGAGAATAATTTATTTTATTTTAAACTACTCGAGACACTAGTAACCACTAATGCTTTTATCGTGATTTTTTGATAGTATATTATTCTCTTTTTAACTATAATAAATTAAGAAATAAATTTTCAAAATATAATATAATATATATAAAATTATAAAATTGTTTATTACAAAAATTTAAAAATTTAAAAGTGATTTTTTAAATTATTGTATTACTGTGTTTAAGTGTCTCGAGAAAAAGTCTGTAAATATATATATGAGAATTATAAGTGGTGTGTTGTATTCCAAAAAAAAAAAAAAAAAAAAAAATAGAAAACGTAAAAAAAAAACAATAAGTGAATGAAATTTACAAAAAATATAGACAGGAGAATGTGGAGGATATAAGAGAATGTGTATAAAACAAAATAAGAAATTTTAACAACAATTGATAACTAAAGTAATAAATCAGTAATAAGTCAAAGTAAAAATAATTAAAGTAGATAAATTTGATGCTCGATAAAGTTTTTCAAATGATCTCCGGTAGCTTAGCTCTTATTGTGACAATATTTTGTTCACACATAAACATTCTAGAGACTTTTTTATAAAAAGTCTCGTTTTTTTTTTTTATTTTTAATTAAATGTATATTTTTTTTTTTTTTTTATTTTTTTAACTAAATTTTTATACTTTTTCATTTAAGTAAACTTTTTATTATTTTTTCATTATCATTCTTATACTTTTATTATTTTTATTTTAAATTTAATTGCTGATTGTTATTTTTCAATTAATTTTCGGTAAAAAAAATAAAATATATAAATTGAGAAGAGTAAATTATATATTTTCAGATAAATTAAAATTTTTAAATCAAAGATAAACAGTATATAATATAATATTTATATATATAATAATTTAAACAAAAAAAAAATATATATATATATTTTTATTTCGTTTTATAATAATCAATTAAATTTATCTCTTCTCAACTGTGATTTTCGTACTCGCAATTTTTCTTAAAATCATATTCAAGTCAAACGTCGACAACCAAAACTGCATTTACCGTGACTTTTATAATATATATAGTCATTTTGACTTTTTTTTTTTTTTTTT